>CM068829.1:117332745-117692745 GCA_028554795.2 Sinohyriopsis cumingii
TCCAAAAAGAGTGAATAATTGCCATTCAGAATCAAATTATAACACCCATGACTGAAATAGTAGTTGAATGCCTAAATGACCTGTATGGCTTTTATTATAGAAGATGATGGATTACTCACTGGATACAATTTTCCTCTGGAGTCAAGCTGACATTTTCTCAGAATAGAAAAACATCCTTTCAGTGTCTGCATTGGAATTTGGCAATGTTAATATAACTCTGGTGAGTCCACCAAGAAGTTGTATTGTTTCCAACCTGATGGTAGATTCAGGTTGTTCACTGCCTGCCAGAACTTCCCATGATTGGTGCTTTCTGGTAGTCTGACATCTACGAAAGGCACAGGAGAAAGTAGGGGACCTTCAGGGCTGACAAGAGTGGGGGGGCAACCGGGGATATATCCCCATGGCCCATGTCCCCTTATGGGCCAAACAACACTTTTTAATTTTATAAAAGAAAATTTTGTTTGTACAAGGACTAAGAGAGGCTCATGGTATTTCTTACCCAAGGGTCCGTGATCACACTCTATTTCCCTGGGGACCTTTGCCTGATGACATTCATCCAAATTGATCAGTATGCCATATAGTATAAAAAAAAACATTACTCCTTGTGAACTTAAATTTTAAGTGTATTAATATGCAGACTTTGGTTTCTTAAGTAGAGCAGCTATTAAAAAAGGAAAAACAATTATCATAAAATATTCGGATACCTCATGTTTTGCCCACTGGGATAAACAAAAGATTGGTTCTAAGCTCTGTATGTTTGATATTCAGTCTGTCATTTGTACCAGTGGACAAAAGCAGAGGTTTTTGAATAAAATGCCATTTCTGTCATCTGGTGGACACTCAAGATGAGATGTTTATATTTAAAGATTTGTCTTGCAGAACAGTAAGAACGAGAGGAAGGTACTAATGAATTCTGGTACCATTTTCAGATCAGCTGCTATATAGTGTCATTTTCTGTATTCCATTAGCTATATACCAACAAGCTGTCTTGGAGTCTGACTCAAAATAGCAGAATTGCTGATCATGTCTTGAACTGTGGAATGACATGCTTCTGCACATGTTAGACATTAATTATTTGTTAAAGCCCCAATGCTGCCATTTATCACAAATTTCATAATTCTTCAAGTCTAACTAAAGTTTGGAAGGAAGGAAATGATTTGTTAAAAAAGCTACCTGGCATAAACCATTATTTGAAAAACCAAGATGTTAGGTTTAAACAATGTTCAGATATTCATTTTAGAATTAAGAGGTGCCACCCCTTAATTCAGTCAATGAAGTCGTTCTTAAATCTGTTAATTTTTGGGACTGCTTCAGATTGATTCTAGAAAGTATGACGAGAAGCAGGTTTACTTTTTTTAAGTGGATCTGGGAAGAAAAAGCATGCATTAGATAAAATAAGACATGGGTGAATATTGGTGATCAGCTGGGGCTCTGGAATTTTGTTTTGATCGCAAACTTGAATTGAAGATAATATGACATAGTGTGGTGTTAGCTTCTTAGGTTTACAACAGTGATATCTTCAAGTCTTGTGTTCCAGCTTTTGACTGAAATCGGTTGACTCAAGGATATTGGTGACCAAAATTTTATTAATTTGTACATGTGTGAAAAATGGCTGGGCTTATCAGTTTGAGAGAGAAATTACTTTGCTCATAACATGATGAAATGTTGATATATCTAGTTTTAATAGAACCTGACGATGTTTTGGGCCAATATCTTTCATGATTCAGTATTATTCAGATGATTTGGCACATACGACTTTTTGCACCCAGTGGCAGCATTGGGACTTCAATAGCTGTGATGTATTACGTAGGAATAAAAATGTCGAGGCATTTGCATACCCATTAGTGCAACAAAAGAATTATTAAAATTATTCAAATCTGTTATCTTCTGAAATTTTCTTGAAGTGATCTATCTGCAGAAAGATGGTTTGGCCCATTTTTGTCTGTTTTAGCACGACTTCTAATATTTTTTATAAAATTCTTAAAAACTAATATATTTGGAAGGGTCATCTTTGTTTACCATGTTTTATGTTGTATCCCTCCCATTAGGAGTTAGTGTATACCCCTCTTAATTTTCAAAATACTGTTGATTACAGGTGTGTTGCAATACAACGTACTTTAGGCCTTACCTCAGTTTATAAGGAATATGTGATTCCTTTTAGTTAACCCTTTACCTCATAGAGTGTATGGCTTTTTAGCCCTTCATTATACATGTAGCAAAGTTACCCAGTGCAGTGTGCTATAAATAAAACAACTGTTACCTGTTCAACTCCATACACATAGGCCTGCCTGTTAATTGTTAAGCAGTGTAGCATGTTACATTTAACATCAGTTTTAACCATTTTACATTTTTTGTATGCATATATTATGTGTAGATGGATTTAAGAGAAAAATCCAATCATTATAGCTGTATAATTATTTTTCACAGAAGAATTATTTATGTGTTTTAAAATCTTGAGAGAACTTGTTCACCATCAAGTCGGTGAAGCCATGTGACCGACCATACCTGCCATTTCTCATACTCGAAAGTTACAAGTTCTTTGTCTGCGCCTACATCAATTTCAGAGCCTTTACTTTACTTAAGTTAGTGAAACTTTCATAGTTGTGATTCTAATCGTGAAAATAAGTAAGTACTGAATGAAATCCATGGCCTCCATTTTGGAGAGTGGAAAATATGACCCAGTTACTTTAAATAGCATATTTCAACCGGATCTTAAACAGCGACCAGATAACGTAATGGTCATTCACACCAATGAATGTAGTATCTGATGAGGGGTATTCCTCAAAGGTGGCACGATGAAAACCCGCTCAAAATGGCTGATGTTTACAGCAGGCATCGAAAGGTGATTCCATGAGAATGGAGTAGAGGCTTCCAAAGATGCATGGATGAGGTAAAGGGTTAAGTAATTGATTAAACATCAGTGCTGTGTTTTTTCTATTTCAACATTATGTTTTAATGGGATTCACATGACATGCATTGCATTGTTATTATTTGTGTCTTTCTTATTAGAGAAAAGACAGGAAATTCCTCATGAGTGAATCATTTTTTTACCTTATGTAAATACACTGGGGAATATATAGCATGCAATGCATACAAAAACGTGAAATAATACATATTATCATTATTCATGTTCTCGTTCAGATAACTTTTATTTCAGAGAACAATACTGATATATTTTAGGCTCTACAGGTCATAGATCAGAAGAACTTATGGGATGTTCTGTTGTCCATATCACTACCCCTCCTAAGCTACTTGTAGAATTGCCATGAAACTTTACATACACATTCATCCCTTGGTCTAGTTTGTTCTATATGAAACTGATGCAGGTCGCAGAGCCAATGGCCACCATAGTGGCCATCTTGAAAATCTTGTTATCACTACTCCTTTTGGGGCCCCAAGTGGCCGAGTGGTCTAAAGCGCTCTTCGTTACGGATCACTGCCATCTCACCTCTGTCTGCGTTGGTTCGAGTCTAAGATTCAGCTAATATGGGTATGTGAGAAAGCTTGCCAGTAGCTTCTCGTGGGTCGGTGGTTCTTTCCAGGGTTTTCCTGGGTTCTTCCTCCACCATTAATACCTGCCGCCATATATAGCCTATCGTGTGCTGAAAAATGGCGTTAAACCCCACAACAACAACAACTACTCCTTTTGAATGGATAGTCATATCTGCATGAGGTTTTCACTTAAAGACTCCTTATGATGTATATAATATAGCTACATGAAAATGATGATGATATGATGTCCAATATGGCCACGATGGCAGCCTTTTTGAAAATCTTGTTATCACTACTCCTCACGGCCACATCGACATGGAGTTTTCGCTAAAAAAATCTCTAAGGCCTAAATGAAAATGCTGTTCAACTGGGTTCTTATATGGCCAGTACAGTGGCCATCTTGAAAATCTTCTTATCACTACTCAGAATCATGGATAATTTATTCTTGCTCTTTTTACCTGCCCAATTTTATTGACAAAGGCTTACTCCAAGTTTCAGATCTGAATTTTGATTTTAGTTTGTCAGTTCAAGCAAAATGAGATATTGGAAATATAATCTCCCTACAGGGCTGTGATTAAAAAATGATCAAAGCTGAAGAATTTTTTTCTCTCTCTCTTTTCAGAGAATCTCAAGGAAATGGTCAGCCAATGGGAATGCTAAAACTTGAGGATCATTCTGGCAAACAAATCAGTCTTCCAGCTTTGTCTGGATGTTATGGTCATTTTTTGGATTTTGAATTCATAAAACCTTCAAAACTAAGAAAGAATTTACCCAGAATTCATTCTCTCTAATTGCTATAAATTTTCAGTTACAGCTGCTTTGTTCTATCCAGTATTTCTAAACAAAATCGAAAGTCATTGCTTCTTTCTAACTTTGATTCATAGAAACTGAGCACTGAGAAAATGTCTTTTACTTCAAAAGGCTATATGAATTTAAGGTCAGATTTAGTATAAAAAGATCTATAACTCGATCAGAGTAACTAGGCAGTTTGATCTTTTGTGAGAGCATTTCTTGGAAAATACTGTAAGGTCATGGATTTTTGGAGGGGATCAGAAGAACTAAATTTTCATTTTTACTTAAAATATGGACATGACAAAATATAATTTATTACTGAAATATTTTGTTTGCTATTCAACTTTGTGGTTTATAAAAAGAAAAACAAAATCCACAAACATTAGTACACCCTTGTGCATAATGACCATCATCCCAATCACCCTTTCTGAAAAAAGAGAGATAGTCAGTACCTTTCTTAAAGAAGTAGGGGGAAATAGGGATATTTGTTCCAAGAAACATAATATGACATCTGTGTGAATTATTTAAAAAATAAAACCTTTGATTTACCTTTATAAACTTAAACAGATGCATACTCTTACATGCTAGCTGTCATTTTAGTCCAGGTTGCTTTTGTCTTAAACACGCAGCTCCATGTCACAGATACCATATCTGAATTTGCTTCACTGTGTCGATTCATGCAGAGTGTGATTGATTTTCAGCATAAATTTTTTAACAAGTTTGAATTGTAGAATTGTTTTGAATCAGTAGGAGAAAAAAATAGTGCATCAGACAAAAACAGCAGCAGAAAAAAAACAGGTTTCTGGAAAAACTGTAATGGTTAATTTACAGGATTTGTCAGAGAAATTAGTGTAGTAGTCTAGCAACAATGTATATGATTTAACAATAACAAGTTTTTTTGTGTCTATGCCATGTGCACAAGATACCACATTATACGGTTAGAGCTCGATGATTATTCAATTTAGAGCTAGGTCAAACCACTGTCACTTTTGTTGACCCATATCAAGATGTTGGTTTTATGTTGTTGTTAAATAAATTTATGTTACAAATATGTGAGAGAAAAAAGCAAAGGAGTATTATCTTACCAGAAGACTGACATTTATTCACTCATTGGAATGATTTGATAAGTCTTTCAAGTTGACAATTTAATTTTTGGAACAAGGTTTAATTTATAACATTTTGCAAAGCATTTTGGATACTGATGGATTATTTTATGTCATTTTGCTTCCGTGAACTGAAGAAATCAGCACCATATGTTTTGGATGGTATTTACATATACTTTATCATATTATCTCTCTCTAGATTTGCTGAATGTTGCCATAAGTAAATCTCCTTATTGAAAGTGGTGTTTATTTCATACTTGCACATGGATATTAGTACATGTCCATTTAACGTAAGTGAAAGAGATGGCTAATTGTAGTTAAGACGGTTAATTCTGAAAGGGCATGATTGTAATGTATGTTTCAGTTGTTAACGATGTTCACTTTGCTTCTCTTTTTCTTAAATTAAGAAAATCATCATCTTTAATTTATAGGAAAAATACAAGGTGTTTCATGGCTCATTCTGCAAGATATGGGATTTCAGGATTTATCTGGACTACATCAGTTAATTGAAGCTGACTTTGCCCTTAGACATTTGAATCTAACTGGTTGTCATCTCCGTGGTGGTGATCTTGAGAAGATTTTCAAGTCTCTGAGCTCTACATGTGTAATTGAAGAGCTTATCATTGACTACAATCACATAGATACCATTGACATCTATGCTCAGTTGATCAAATTTCTGCAGAAAGTTAAACATTTGAAGAAGCTACACATGAAGTATTGTTGGATACAAAAAGATCTTGGTAAGTTTCAAAATATTTAGTTGTTTTACATGTTTTGGCAGTTTGGGAATAACAAGAATCTGGCCATGATCTGCATGCCAAGCCCCCCGTGCAAGCTATATATAAATCAGTTTGGATAAAATGATATTGAAAAGAAAGGATTAAAAAAAATCAATACTGAAGTCGATCTGAGTTGTGGAATAGTCATACATGTGGACATACATATGGAAAAAGTTATTGCAGAATTTTTTTTATCTATGTGAACACCTCCAGGCTTATAACTATGAGAAGCTAACAATCTTATGAGGTAACCATCCTTCCTTGTCTGAAAGCTAAAAGGTTTTATATATCTGTTTTTATCCCCCCCAGTCTGTATTGTGGGTATCTTTTAGTAGTTTTGAATAGGGTTCCTCTTTTTGAAAGGGTCATACTTTTTTATATTTCTGTTATCAGGTCTCCATTAATTCAGTCCTCAGGTATTTTGAAATGGGCTTGCACTCCCCTCCTCAGGCATTACACTGGTTGGTTTCCTTCCCTGTTTTGAAAAGTATGAATGGTCCTTGACTCGAATCAGTGTCTGCCCTTTTCTTTTATGTCAAAATTTGTGTTGTATTTATTGTAAAAGTGTGTTTACCAGTTCAAGTGTTTTATCAGATCAAATCTATTGAGTTTTTTATATTTATTACAATATTTATTACATCTATATGAAAAAGATAAAGTTTTGGTGGGAGTCAAGTTTAATTATTTTCCTGTACTGAGTGCATGTCAAGGCAAATCATACAGACTGATCTTGGAATATGCTTATTTAAGAAAATACGTAAATGATGCCAAAAAAGAGAAAGGGTTTCATATTTGTTTTCTTGTAATGCATGTTATCAAGGCAAAACACACAGGCTGATCCTGGCATATGCTTATTCAAGCAAATATGTTTACGTTCCCCACCCCATCTATTTGCTGTGTCATGTAACCATTTTTCACTATGCTCTTGTTTTCTGAGACTCCTGTATGAGTCTGCCTCACATTGATCTTGTTAGCATAGCCTTTCATTATCCTTACCCCTTATTTAATTATCCTTACCCCTTACTTAAGGAACACAACCCCATTTCTTTGTGTTACATCAAGATGTGTTACCTGTTTTCTTATGTTAATCATATGTTAGTTATTGTGGGGTTTTTACATTTTTTGTTATTAAAGTTAGATTTGTTTATTTTATAGTCCCTCCTCTGACATTCTTTATTTTCTAGTCCCCTCTGTCCTTCCTGATATTTTACTTTGAGGTCTGTTATGTACCTCCTCTTATTTTTTATAATCTCCTTTGTCCCTCCTCTGGATGTTATCTGCCAGGTATATCACCCCCACTAGGGGATAGTGGTGTGTATAGTGCCCCCCGCCCCCCCGGTCAAAACTAGACAAGTTCCACACCTTAAAAGGGATCAGATAAGATTACTTAAAAATGCAAATATGAATAAATAAAGAAAGAAATACATTAGCAGTATTAATAGCAATACAATAAAAAATAATGTCAATTCTTTTTGAAATGTGGGCTCTGCATAACATGGGGAATGAACAAAGTATAGCTACTGGGGAGGAAATTTTTAGATATATCACTTCTACTCGGGGACATTGGTGTGCATGGTACCACCCAACCCACACCTTTACACAAGCTAGAAAAGTCCCACTCCCTATGAAATGGAGGCAAGCCCACCCGTAGAATAATTTGTTTTTTTCTACTGTTTTGCTTCTTCTCTAAACTAACATTAACCCCAAAAGCACAGAAAGGTTCAAATTTACTAATATAACATCATATAGGTAACAAATCTAGATGTAACAAATAACGGGGATGTGCCTTTAAGTAAGAGGTGATGCATATGAGGGACTATAATATCAAGGTGTTAAACCAGGTAGAAAGGAGACATAAGAGGCTCAGAAAATAAGGGCATAACATATGTTCACAAGATTCTACAAAACACAGTGTAACGGAAGTAAATACTAACAAATTTGAATTAAAAACACAGATGATACATACATGCATTTCAAGAAATGAGTACGCTTTTTTCTAGATACAGTAATTGTGGTTTCTTTATAGCTGTTTTGCAAGATATATAAACAACTCCAAAATATGACAAAGTGAAGTTTCAAGTACACCATATTCCTTATGTATATTGGTTGAGAAAATTATTACTGCTTATCAAAACAATAAATGTTGGATAATCTTATCTTTGTGCTTTCAGTTACAAATCCGGAGTTCATAAAGGCCATCCAACATCATAGTTGCCTGGAGGAACTAGCTTTGCCATTAAATTTCTTGGGTTTGTATAAAGTCTTTTACATCCATACAATTTATTCAGTGAAAAATTTTGTAATGGAAGACTGAATTCAAGGAATATGCAAGGCCCCCCCCCCACCAAATATGGGGGGAAAAATAGCATCATATAATATCTGTGATTGGTATGCTCTTTATGATTTTACAAACATCACAATTTGCCGCACCAAAATGAATGAGACATAACCTTTAACAAAACTATAACTTCAACAATCTCCCTGTCCTGTATTGGAAACATTGAAACCACTATAATTTCATCACACCCCTGTACTGTGGTGGAAAGTTTGACACCATCATAACTTAAGCACTCTCCCTGTTCTCTAGCAAGTAGAAACTTTGGCACCACTATAATATCAGCACTTTCCTTGTACTGTAATGGACACCACTATAATATCAGCACTTTCCTTGTACTGTAATGGACACCACTATAATATCAGCACTTTCCTTGTCCTGTAATGGACACCACTATAATATCAGCACTTTCTTTGTCCTGTAATGGACACCACTATAATATCAGCACTTTCCTTGTACTGTAATGGACACCACTATAATATCAGCACTTTCCTTGTACTGTAATGGACACCACTATAATATCAGCACTTTCCATGTACTATAATGGACACCACTATAATATCAGCACTTTCCTTGTACTGTAATGGACACCACTATAATATCAGCACTTTCCTTGTACTGTAATGGACACCACTATAATATCAGCACTTTCCTTGTACTGTAATGGACACCACTATAATATCAGCACTTTCCTTGTACTGTAATGGACACCACTATAATATCAGCACTTTCCTTGTACTGTAATGGACACCACTATAATATCAGCACTTTCCTTGTACTGTAATGGACACCACTATAATATCAGCACTTTCCTTGTACTGTAATGGACACCACTATAATATCAGAACTTTCCTTGTACTGTAATGGACACCACTATAATATCAGCACTTTCCTTGTACTGTAATGGACACCACTATAACTTTGCACCCTGTGATGTAGTGGAAAGTTTGACAGACACTGCTCTAATTTCATCCCACTCCCAGTCCTGTAGTAAAAACTTTGACACCCCTATAATTTTACCTCTTGTAATGTAGTGAAAATTTTGACAGACACTACTATAATTTCATCCCATTCCCTACCCTGCAGTGGAGACTTTGACACTACTATAACTTTACACCCTGGGATGTAGTAGAAGGTTTGACACTAATCTAATTTCATCCCACTCCCTGTCCTGGAGTGGAAACTTTTGACACCATTATAACTTTACACCCTTTAATGTAGTGGAAAGTTTGACACTACTTTAATTTCATCCCACTCCCTGTGCTGTAGTGGAAACTTTGACGCCATTGTAATTTTACAATCTTCCTGTGATGCATTAAAAACTTTGACATCACTGTATTTTCTTGACTCTTCCTGTTAAGTAGTGCAAAGGCTGCACAGTTTACCAACATTTATAAAAATATTCACGGTTTACAATAGCCAAAACAGTGCAGTTTAATTGAAATAATAAGAAACTCAACCTTTTCCCCTATCTACCAGTGAGACTTACTAAACAGAAGACTGATATTATATTATGAATAACATACATCACACAACATGTGGTTGTTTCATTTGATGTACGACTTTTATGTCAAATTATGATGTGATTTAGTATGGTATATATATCTTTGCTTAATATATTTCTAGGATATTTGTTTTCTAATGCTACATACATGTAAATGATGAAAATAAAAATTGATAAATAGATGCAACCAGAATTTCACTTAATTATTTTTACTACTGATTACATAAAAAAAATTGTATAATTCAGAATGAGTAAAACCTAGGTACAAACTTTGTGGATGAGTAAATGTGAAGTGACACTAAGCAAAAAGAAAATGCAGTAATTGCAAGTAAAAAAAAACAACAAATATTTTTCGTAGTAATTAATTTAGTACATAAAATATTATTCTTAATACTAATTTGAGTAGAAAAATTATTAGTATTTTAATATTAATAATTTTACTAAAGAATTTTGAGTACAAGGATACAAGTATGCATGTTCTTGTCAGTAGAAATATGCATGTTCATGTCAGTAGAAGCATGATTGTTCATGTCATTAGAAATATGCATATTCATATCAGTAGAAATGTGCATGTTCATGTCTGTAGACATATGCATGTTCATGTCAGTAGAAATGTGCATATTCATGTCTGTAGACACATGCATGTTATGTCCGTAGACATGTCTGTGTTCATGTAAGTGTACATGTTCATGTCAGTAGACACATGCATGTTCATGTCATTAGATATGTGCATGTTCATATCGATAGACAAACTTTATAATGAATAAAAATATTTAAGAAAGCAAATGTTTTATCACAGTATAATCACAAATGTAGATTCCATAATGTGCTTGCAGCAAATTGAAATGTATATCATGGGCAAAAATATATCTGTGAACAGTGTAAAATGGTATTTAGAAACAAGAACCATCAGTTAAAGTTTGCATGTACTCTGTGGACATGGCATGTTTTGTAGGATCTACAATGACTAAAAAAAACATCTATTCTCCATTCTTATTTCATGTTCTGCTTAAATTTTTGGTAATGTTTCATTGGCTGCAGTAGTCACATGATAATAAATACATGTGTATGTGGTAGTCTTGCTTGTTTGCAGATTTCTTCTCTCGAGCAGATTGTTTAGAAAACCATAATGAAAAATATGCTACTACTGGAAACCTTTTTAGTTTCCCTTTAATAACCCTCCACGCGCTCTCCGTTACAGATCACTGCCATCTCACCTCTGCGTGGGTTCGAGTCTAGGATTCGGCCAATGTGGGTATGTGAGAAAGCTTGCCAGTAGCTTCTCGAGGGTCGGTGGTTCTTTCTGGGGATTTCCCAGGTTCTTCCTCCACCATTAATACTGGCTGCCATGAATAGCCTATCGTGTGGTGAAAAATGGCATTAAACAACAACAACCCTCCACAAAATAGCCCATAAAATTCATGATAACAATTCTTCATACACAAGTGTTTCACCATCTGATGTTCAGCATCTAGAGCTTGTATTGACTGGTCTCTCTTCTCACATGATTCACATAGTCATAGTTACATAACTCAGTTTAATGTACAGGAGTTAGCAAGGGACTAACATTTATTTGGGTCCATTATGTAATTAAAGGAGTCTATTTTCAGGATTGATAAAGATGATCATGAAGATTTGTATAACCAGTGCAATCTTTACAAATTATTTATCAACATATGTGTTCCTTAAAAATCAGGTATCTGTCTGCATTTATACATCTCTTTTGTGTAAGTATATAGGATCAAAAATAATTTCTTTTCTTGGAACATGACCAGAGAGGTGCCGACTACATAATGCAGATAAACTAAAAAATAAGTAAAACTTCAATTTTTTAAAATGTAATCACATCATCTTCCAAAATACATCAGGAATAAGCAAAGGTGTGGATCAATCACAGCAAATCAGAACATGACGTACACATTCAGAACATTTACCTGGTATGAATAAAAGAAATTATAATAAAACCGTTAACTTACAAGTTGACGATAATCAAGGAAAAAACTTTTAAAAAAACTGAGAATTTGTTTTTATGGTAGATAAATTGATATCAGTTCAGTCAGTTTTGCCCATCACCCCTGCCAATAAAAATTTATATTTTAATCCATTTACAGTTGAAATATTTTTAAGTTGATTCATTATCTTAATTTGTATTTATTTAACAAAATATGTTGGTAATTTGTAAAAAAATTATTCAAGATTTTTCTCTTCACTAAACATAGCAAAAACTGGTTTAATCTATTAAATATAACCATTACCATGAAAATTGTATTGGATCCTTGTTGTAAGACGATGGGTGACATCAGATAAATTATATTGGATCCTTGTTGTAAGAGGATGGGTGACAGCAGATAAATTTTATTGGATCCTTGTTGTAAAGAGGATGGGTGACATCAGATAAATTATATTAGGGCCTTGTTGTAAAGAGGATGGGTGACAGCAGATAAATTTTATTGGATCCTTGTTGTGAAGAGAATGGGTGACATCAGATAAATTATATTGCGGCCTTGTTGTCAAGAGGATTGGTGACATCAGATAAATTATATTGGATCCTTGTTGTCAAGAGGATGGGTGACATCAGATAAATTGTATTGGGGCTTTGTTGTAAAGAGGATGGGTGACATCAGATAAATTATATTGGATCCTTGTTGTCAAGAGGATGGGTGACATCAGATAAATTATATTGGGCCTTGTTGTAAAGAGGATGGGTGACATCAGATAAATTATATTGGATCCTTGTTGTAAAGAGGATAGGTGACATCAGATAAATTATATTGGGGCCTTGTTGTCAAGAGGATGGGTGACATCATATAAATTGTTTTCTGTGGTCAGAAATTTGTTACTCAAACACTGATGATTTCTTTGGGAAGTTAATAAATATGTATTTCAAAATACTGATTAAGAAATGTGCACATCTTGTACAATAATAGTGTAAAAAATTAAATACTGTGGAAATAAGACAGGACAGGCTGCAGCAGCTTACAAACTTGAAAAATGATATTTCTTTATAATGAAATGTTACTAATAAAAGGTTTTTCAGAGGTAAGATATGTAGCGTCAATACAGTTTTATCTGATTTATCCATAAATCAGCCTGATGTGGAATATATTTTGTAAACTAAAACAAATTCTTAACAACATAGCTTTTTCCCAATAATATCGTCATAAAAATCAAGCATACTTTAAGAAGAGAATCAACAGAAATATCCTACTAAACTTCCCTCTTAACCAGAGATGTAGAATTGTATCATTTAATTGAAACGTGTAGTTCCAGCATCACTGACAGCCGTGTACATGTTCATTTGACATATTTATCAATTTTTATAAACACTTACAGGCAGAAAACTAAACACATGTAAATGTTGCAGCACGATGTAGTGCCATACTATTTTACAAAACAATTTACAGAGGTGTATTCAAATGGGGATAAGCGTTTTCTGTTATGCCACACCATGACTGGGGCGGACCAAAAGTGTTGCTCTTGTCTCTCCTTCCACCTAACCTATGGTTCAGTTTTGCATTTAGGATGTTTTTGGTCTGTGGTGGAGCATGCATGTTCCATGAACAAATCCCTATATGTGATGTATACAAGATTTGGGGGATATGAAGGGTGTGTTTACTGTCACAAGCAGGCATCACACTCAGTACCACCATTCCTATATGTCCAGGATGTTCAATTTTGCTAAATTTCTTACCTTGTGATTGAAGTTGTGAAAAAATAAGGTTTAAGATTGTTCACCATACAAAGGATATTTAAAATGTTTTGAATATTATCGTGATGTACAACAGAGTTCTTTATTAATGAAAAGTATGTCAGTGAATCCCCTCAAAGTACTACCGATGCACCTCTACACACTTTCTCAGTCTGATTATGCAGTTTTTAAGTGCTGGTTTGTATTCACTTTTTTGGTATATTGTTCACTTGCTGGAAAACTGTACATCCAACCACATGGTGGCTTTTAAATCATCTGCCCCTCAACAAATCTTTGATAAATGATTGTCAGCCAAAACTTACATGGAGTTAAATCAGGGCTGTATAGTTGATGTAGCCAAGTTCAGATGTAGTGCTTGTTCAAGAAGTCTGTCAAAATGCATTGTTATGGAATAGATGGATACATAGGGGACTGGTTTATGGATGGGTTGTTCAGTAATGTTCCACAACTTTTGGAGGCATCAGAATTTCCAGTGAGACTAACTTAGTGACACTAGCACTTGCTTGACAAAGGTACCATGATGACCGAGTCTTTTGCATTGAAAAACAATGTTTATAAAACTATCTTTACACTCTGACTACGTCAAGCAATTTGTTATCTCTGCAGGTTTTCTCTTATCCAGACTTTTTTAGTTCCTCTAGAGTTGGGTTCAGTAAAGTAAATACATGCTTCATACAATCTCATTCAGATGTCTCTTATCACTCTTTTCTTATTTGGCTAGTAGCTGTGTGGGGGTTCGTCCCAAGCCTGTTTACTTTTTTATCATCAGAGAAACAAACGAGGGAGCCATCTTGCACAAACCTCTCCGAGTTTCAAAGAGTTTTTCAGCATATTACCAAAGCCGACAGTTATAATGTGATGATAGAACAGTTTACTAAGCATCTTCATCAATTGCTTCCTTCACAGCAGCCACTCCCTGCTCACCAGTTGCAGACAATGGTCTTCCAGAATCATCTTGACTGGATTCCTTACCATCTTTAAGACAATGAAACCACCTAAGAATCATCATTGGATATGACACAAAATTACATCTGTAAACTTTATTCAAAGCACTCTTGATATCAGTCAGAGAATACCCAATATTTTATGCTTTTTGCTCAGTAGCAGAATTGTTTCCCCTGTGACAGTTTTGTGTCGCTGTCATTTACTATTGTTATGTCACACATATATATGCAGGTATCAAGCATGCTGTCATTTACCATTGTTTTGTCACACATATATATACTGGTGTCAAGCATGCTGTCATGTCACTGTCATTTACAATTGTTACGTCACATATATATGCAGGTGTCAAGCATGCTGTCATTTACCATTGTTACGTCACACTTATATCTGCAGGTGTCAAGCATGTCATTTACCATTGTTATGTCACACATATATATGCAGGTGTTAAGCGTGCTGTCATTTACCATTGTTGCATCACACATATATCCGCAGGTGTCAACCATGTCATTTACCATTGTTATGTCACACATATATATGCAGGTGTCAAGCATGCTGTCATGCAGCTTCAGATCATTTTATAAATTTAGTCTTATGATTGGCATTAAATTTATGGACAGGTTCAAAGAAAAAAAATAAAGTTATAACAAAATGTTCAGAACTTTTCAGATATCATTTGTATATGATAACTTGATTAAAGCAAGATACATTTCATCATTTTCAGGATCAGCCGCTACAAATCTTCTCACTGACATATTCACTGATGGTACATTTCCAAGGCTTCAGAGACTTGATATAAGGTGAGCTGCTGTAGATATGACAACAGTGTGAACTTTAGGATAACAAAAATATGGTTGTTCATAAAACGATGTCAAGTCAAAACCATGTTTAATATAGATGACAGTATTTAAGTTACTTGTGTTAAATAAAATTCAGTCAAGTCTTGAAGGTTAAAACATCAGTTATAAAAATTTTGTATTGTCAGAAACTTGGACAAATTCAGCTGGAGTCTCACATAACTCCATTTGATCTCTGCCAAACAATGGTCTGATATAAAAGCCAACTTTTTCTTGCAATACCAGAATGAGATTTTCCCAAAACAGGAAAATGATTTGATTGACTGATGAGTGACATTATATGTCATTGCAATGACAAAGAGATGCTGTATTTCATGTACACATGGTCATGTTTCAGTTTCATTGCCTGACGGAGAAGTGCTTCCTGCATTAATGTTCAGTGATATCCTTTTTACGGTAATCTTAATTAGCTTGAATAATTGTAGCAAGCATGTATAGAAAATAAATTGAGATTGAGGATCTTCTTTTGGTAATTAGAGAACAATAAAGCCAAACTTTTATATTGTGGAGTTTTCACACAACCATGACAGCCTTGTTGAATGCAGTAACTTGGGTGTTAGAGCAGTAGATTCAGAATCAAAGGGTCATGGGTTTGATACCCAGTTCACCTGGCTTTAGGAAAGGTACTTGACTCATATTTCCTCCTCATGAAGCATACAAACGGAATGAGAACTTCACTGAATCTTTTTGATAAATTGATTAAACACAGTAAAACAGTACAACTGAAGCCCTTCTCCAGTTCTTCCTGAATGAATGTAGACAGATTTCACAAACTTTTTTTCTGATACAAGAGTTGCAACTGATTTTGAGATCACAACAAACCTATTAGCATTTTGCTTGAAATTCACATCAAGGAACATGGTGCTATACAATGTTGAAAAAGTGCAGAATAAAATAACAGCAATATCTGGTAAAGTAGCATATAAAATATGTGCAGCATCTTCGCTAACCAAAGGTTGTTGAGCCATTTCATTCCACATTGATCTTGGCATATGTAACTAGCCAAATAGTGTCAAATGTTTCACAATCTGATTGGATGCAGCTGAAAGAACTGATCCAGTCAGATTGTTAATTACATTTACCTTGAGACTTATGATTCAATAAGACAGTGACATGTGTCACATGTAACTTTTTATAATTTAGGCCTTTCACAAAAAAAAAATCTTTCAGAGTTGAGGCACATGGACATTGTGGAAGTTGTCACTTTGAGCACTTGACCGATATGGTGAAAAGCTCTGTTATTTAAAAAGGCCCACAAGATAGCACTGGTTGAGTCTCGCTTTCAGTTAACTACATATGCCAGAGCTATGTCAAGGGTTGGTGTGGATTATGTCGAACAAAGTGGATAATTTACTCTTGGCTATTGATCAGGATACAAAAGGTTATATTTTAATCTCAACAGGAGATGTAAAAAACTTTATTCTTGTATATTTCAGTGATAACAGAATTGAAGGCAAACATCTACTCTCAGCAGCAGCAAGGCTGAAACAAGCAGCTGAACTAAATCCAGACATAGATAGATATTTGTTGGAGAGGCTCGATGTGTCTTGTAGCTTAGTCATGGTGAAAGAAATTGACCATTTATGCAAAGAGTTCAAAGATATTGTATCTGACTTTGTGGTGACTTCAAAATCTAACAGCAGTGCTGATTTTGTTGCGCAGATGTAAAAACAGGAAGTTGAAATGTTATTGCCTTGTATAAATGCTGTTTTCCTAACTTGTAGTAACACCCCCACCACCTTTGAAGCAAGTGGACATTAAATATAGTCAGTCTAACAATCAGATGCTTATTTCACTGCATTTGCAACTTGTATTCCTAGAAACGTTTTAAGTCATGTTTTTCATATGAGACAATCAAAATTGTATGTGAAAATCAGTGGCCTAGTGGTTACAGCATCCGCCTCAGATGCAGGAGGTCGTGACCGCTCTGATGGCCTAGTGGTTGGAGCATCCACCCCAGATGCGGGAGGTCACGGGTTCAATCACTGGCCGAGTCATACCAAAGACTTCTAAAATGTTACTAACAGCTGCCTCGCTTGGTGCTCAACATTAAGAGATTAGTGTTAGGACTGGTCGACCTGGTGTCAGGATAATGTGATTGGGTGGGACATCATGCGACATGTCTGCAGCATGATACCCCAGTGCTAGAGATCACTATAAACTGCCACACTGCAAACATCATAGCAATATGATTGAAAAATTGTTAAAGTTATGTTAAAAATCCAAATCACACACACACTTTTGAATCATTCAATACATAAGTTGTGAATGTATGTATTGAAGGGTATGGAATTTACAATTATTAGCACCCAACTCAGTGAAATTGGCAGAGACCTCTGTAATCATTCTATCTGTCAATGGATATGAAACAAGTATACAACTTGATATTGATGAGACCTTGAAAGAATTTGACTTTCAGTATTTTGTTGTTTTCAGGATTTATGGTCTCTTATTTACCAACTCTTAGTGTTTGTTTGTTATGCTCAACTTTACCAAACTTACTAGAAGCAGATTTCAACAAAGTTTGACACAGCTTTAAACTGACAAGACCATGTTCGAGTTGGATTTCCAGCTTTCCATGACATTTTCAGAGTTATGCCCCATGACTGACCATCTTAATAACTTTGGTTTCTGCAAAATAACTTTACCAAAGATTGTTGGATTTAAGAAAATGTGGCATGCAGCTTTATATTGAAGGGAACTTGAATAAGTTTGAATTAAGTATTCCAAAACATCTTTTACAGAGTTATGCCCCTTAATTGTCCATCCCACTGATTTTTTGTTTTGGGAGGTTTATTGGATTTAATCAGATTTGGCATGCAGCTTTATTTACAGCATTCCACTACATTATTTACGAGAGTTAACCTTGCAGGGTGTGTGTGTACACAAATGACAATAAAATTTTGTATGAATTTGTGCACTTCAAAAGCAGTGATGCATGACAACTCCTACATATTAGTTCCAAAGCATGCATATAAAAAATGCAGTAACCCTATGTGTTATAATAACATCAGCATAAGAAACTGATGTGCACGTGTTTTCCATTTGGGAGAGTTGTAATCTAGCCAATAAAGTAGTTAGAGCAAACATTTATTTTGTGTTAATCAGCAAAACATAATATTGGGGTATGTCAATTTACGTACTGGCAAAGATTTTTAGAACAAACCTTTGTTTAATGTTGATCAGCAAAACATAATATTGGGGTGCGTCAGTTTAAATACGAACAATCAACATCTTTTGTGCGTCAAATCGGAAAAGTCTGCGTATTTGACGCATGAAGCATGGCTATATAAAACTCTGGTTTATAACTGTGCCTTCAAAGGTTTCCTTGAGGTACGGAATGTTTTTCGATGCATGAGAGGTACACAAATTCATTCTATGAGCCATTAAATAAATGCTGATCAAGTGAGGGCTTTTCTCCTTGAACCATGTTGCTACACCACTTTTGTGACCTGTCATCACTGATGCCCCATCACTGCCAAAACCAACAATTTTTCAGGAGGAATCGCCTTTTTTTCCAAGAACTGGACAACTTCATTGAAAAGAACATCAGCAGTGTGCGATTGGCCTTCCACTGACACATTACTAAGAAAATGTGTTGTAGAAACAAACATGGTTGGTTCAATGATTTTGGCATAAATGACCAGCTTCTTGGTATTTGAAATGTTGTTGTTGTGGGGTTTAACGCCATTTTTCAGCACGATAGGCTATACATGGCGGCCAGTATTAATGGTGGAGGAAGAACCCGGAAAACCCCGGAAAGAACCACCGACCCACGAGAAGCTACTGGCAAGCTTTCTCACATGCCCATATTGGCTGAATCTTAGACTCGAACCGCCGCAGACAGAGGTGAGATGGCAGTGATCCGTAACGAAGAGCGCTTTAGACCACTCGGCGGTATTTGAAATGTCTGTACTCTCATCAGTTAAGATGCTAATGAATGGACTTCATCATACTTTCTGCATTAACTCAGAGTCTATCACTGTTGCTATGGAACCCTAGAAAAAAATGCAAAAACAAATATATTATATTAAAAAACCCCAAAGTAAAATGACCAAAATCAGATGCATATTGTGCAAGAACCTTAACCCAAGACCTAAGAATGTCTAAGGATGTTGCCTTGTGATAATTCAGTCGTTTTAAGAAATCCCATTAAGGTGGTTAAATGCTAAAATAATATGGCGCTGCAGTCTCTCTCTCTGTTAATTAAAGTCATTCAATTTCTTATGTTACATGTTTAGGCTCAAATAAGCAGTAACACAAGAAAGAGTGAAAACAACAAGATTTGAAAAATTTAAGATTTATCTCCCTGGAAAAATATTGTGAAAAAAATGAAACAAATAAGAACTTATGGTTTTAAGAATAAAATCCAAAATAATACAAGAATAATCCACGAATACAAATTTTAAAGTCCTGATAATAAAATGTTCTAATGAATTCAAGTTCGAGTCCTAATGAAGAATCCAAGATAGAAGATGATGACATATGCTGTATCCTGTACTGTGTTTAAATCTACAGTTCCTTGTAGAAACACAAGTAATCTTGTGTTTGAAATCTGAATAAGATTTTTAAGAAATGTCTTTGTTCAAGAATTCTGTATGAGCACTCAAAAATATTTCCAGAGAAACAAATTAATCCTTTTGAATACAAATAATTTGAATAAACATTAAAATGTAATTCCCAAAATGACAAAACAAAAGAAACACATTTACGTCTCTGTGTTTAGAAGCCCAACTGTGATTATTTCTCTAAAACAATGGTTTAAAACTTTAATTTTTGCAAAACAGATGCCGGATAAGGGTCACATGATCATGTTTACATAATATGAAAAAATCACGTAACCCCTGTATGTCCTTGATAAGAACCAATCATTTAACTCTGAGAATAAAAGTTGTTTACTTCACTAAAAACTATTTACAAGTCAAGGGTCATGTATCCAACACAGCCTTGATCTCAACCATATTATTCCCACAATAAAAATAAATTAAAAATAACTTGTTCACATGGCTGTTACTAATTCTGAATTAAGGTCGGGAACCAGGTCAGCCTTATGTTTACAAAAATGAACAGTCAACATCAAACTATTTTCTGGAAAAAGTAAGAGTTCCTAATAAACAGAACAACATTATTTTCACATAATGAAATTAAAAAATAAAAAGATTTTAAAACTTACAAACAATTAAATCATATAAATTAAATCAAATATACATAACAAATTATAGTAATGAAGGAAGTGATTATGCCTGTCTGTATACGACGATTTTAAAATAAAAAAAACGGTATTATATACATCACTGATGGGTACCTACATGTGCACATTTGTGATATAAGCAGATCAGGGTCAATGTCATTTGCTGCAATGATCATCAGAGCAAATAATAATAATAACTTATTTACTGATGCATTATATAAGTTTCAAGTGGTGGGATTTGTCTGACTACTGTACTGTATCACAATGTTGGCAGCAACTCCTTACATGCTCACAAAATTATTCAAACAGCGACTATCATCATTTCAAACACGAAAACTCATTACAGTGAAACAGAAACATGACCTGTCTAGACAGGAAAGAATTTCATGACAAAAGAAACAGGTACCAATAATCCATATTGATTAAAAAAGAAAAATGTTATCCACCATTAAACACTGACAGGAAGTTATGATGACTAGCTACCAAATGCAATTTCATTGGACGATCACGATGCTAGGTGCTGTTTTAAATAACACAGGGATTCCTCAAGATATGCACTGATTGGAACCTAACTGATCATGTTTTGTTGCTTCTTAGTATACACCATTTTCCATCTAAATTTCAATAGAAAAAATGTAAATAAAAGAACTTACCTGAAATTCCTATACAGAAGCCCTTGACAAATAGGTTGCCAACACCAGCACCCAGAAAGTCAACAAAATCCAACAGTGAGCCACATTTTAGAGAAGCAATATTCTCCTTTGCCAAGTAATAGGCAACTGACACAGCATGAATAATTGATTCAGATTTCTTGCTAATAGTTGCCATGCATGTAGTTTTAAGATTTTCACTTAGTTTCAAATCCTTAATTGCCTGTTTATGAACTTGTAATTCAACATGTCTGTCAAAGGGTTGATGTCGTGAAATTAGCATTTCCAAGTGTGAAAGAATGTTTTTGCCAGTTTTTACACACACTCTGCAAAGCACCTCATTTTTTCATTCATTTCCAGCCATGGTCGATTTTGTTTCCAGTCTGAATTGAAAGAGTATTTTATTTTCTTAGTGTTAGATGGACCCTTAGTTTCACTGCCGCCATCTTTAAGCACATCATCACTAGCATCGTCCGATACAGGATAAGCCTGAGGAAGTGTTCGTTTGCTGTCATTGCCTATTGACAGAAACTTCTGCACCCTGACTATTATTATAAGTGTTGCTGCTAAAATAATGAAAAAGTGTCATAGTTTTAACTGATATAGCCATTTCACACGTCGTCCCACCAAGTCAGTCTTTGTATCAAACGTGCTCTTCTGACCTTTGTTATTAACCAATCAGAAATGATCACATGACACACAGAAATATGTGATGTATTTACAACTATACAAAACATATTCGATGAGAGTGACAACCAGGAATTTTACAACCAACACAATTAATAAAATAATGCATTCTTAACAAAAATATGTACGCAATTCTTATTTTTTGCACTCATATGATTAAAAATCTTGAAAGGAAAACTTAAATGGGGGGGAATATTTGCATGATCGTGCACCTAGATGCAAGCCTGCATGGTGGTGCAGATGTGTAAACAGAATGGCGGAATGAAGAAAGTATAGTTTCTTGCCAAACAGAGGACAATAATTCTAAAATGATTTTAGATGATAGGGTTGTTGTAGATGAACTGCCAAAGAAGAAAAAAATTTGATGCTTCAAATATCTTACTGTTACATTACAGATGGTTACAAAACAACACCAAGAGGGGAAGTATACTGTGTAACATTTGCAAAAGTTGGAGTGGGAGGGATACCTTTAAGCTGAAAAGCAACTGTTTGAATTTTAGGAACCCCTTTAGATAAAATTCTGTATGTATCTGTCTGATTGCCTGTTTTTCAGACTTTGGTTTCATCAGTGTAACTTTACCAAGGCATTTTGGATTTCAGCCAAATCTGGAATGTAGCTTTATAGACGACAAGACCTACATTGCCTTTTAATTTCAGCATTCCACATGACCATTTACAGGAGTTGTGCCCCTGGATTGACCATCCTCTTGGGTTAGGTTTCTGCACTTTTACTTTACCAAGGATTATTGGATTTTAATCAAATTATCTTCCTGCAATGAAGCTTGCCATACAATTTCTGTTGGTTTCCCAAATCATTTTTTCTAACCAGCCTATGATAACTCTTAGGATTTATTTTTTTTCCAAATGGATTCAGTCCTAAATAAACTGAAAATCCCAATTATATCAGTAAAATTTATGCTGTTGTTTTTTATGTGCCAAATTAAGTTCCAAACATCATGTTTTGTAAGATTTTCTATTTGACTCTTCTTCTGCCTGTTTTTCACATTTTCCAAACATGGTCAATCACATGGTAAACAAGATTTGGGGATATTCAGTCTTTGGACTATAACTGATTGTTAGACTGATAATAGTTACAAAGAAATTATTGAATTTTGATCCCACTGCTTAATTCCAATGTGACTGTGCCATGTTGTTTACCCCATCTCCAAAGAGGAAAGAGAACATTATTCCAAAAATATACCAGCACGACTTGAACTTGACCTAAAGCAAATCTTTTTGTGAGGTTTGAGTCTTCTATACGGCACTATGCTGTACCTTTATCACTGGAGGGTAATAATTCAAATGATCTCTGCCATTATGGGTCTCGTAAAGTTTACTGACTATACATGCAGTTGGTCTGTTTTTTTTAAAATTGGTTACAAAATTCAGAAAATTAACACTGATGCCAACAATACAAACAACGATACCCATGTCTTGCCCATCAAGACAAGAAAATAACCATGGTTTAGTAATCCAACTTGTCATGTGTGACTCAAGAGTTAGTCCAAATGTGTACAAACCAATATGTGGCAGATGTTTGTAGTTTGAGGTCTATGTGCGGAAAGAATTACTTGTATTTTATACCTGCAACTATGCAAGAAAAAATAAGCAGTAAACCTGAGGTTCTTTGTTTCTCTAAAGTTTCCAACTCAGTTGCTACAAATCTGTGATGTTACAGAACAAAAAAACCCATCTGATTATGCAAACAACTGTCTCATTGTGATAAAGTGTCACGAATTATAGACAACTACTGCCTACAGGTCAGGCCCATATTGCCTATGTATATGTCTACTGTGTCTGCCTAATATTTGAACTATGCTTGTTAGCTTCCTCTGATAAATATCTCAGATATTGTTAAACTCCATCATATGATGGGCATATATCATTTTATCATGTCCATTTTCTTCCTATTTTGTTTCCACATGATAACTTGAAGTCTCCACCATTTACCATTATTAAATTTTGTAAGTAACTTGCACTTGGTGCAAAAAGAAACATTGATTTTAGACTTTAGAGTTCAGTGGTCAAGGTTACGTAGAGATGAAAGCTGCCCTATCATGGTAAGCTTGCATAATGTGTAATGGTCCTATCATGGTAAGCTTGCATAATGTGTAATGGTCCTATCATGGTAAACTTGCATAATGTGTAATGGTCCTTTCATGGTAAGCTTGCATAATGTGTAATGGGCCTTTCATGGTAAGCTTGCATAATGTGTAATGGGCCTATATATAAGCTTGCATAATGTGTAGTGGGGCCTATATATAAGCTTGCCTCGTATGTAATGGTCTATAGGCCCTATCTTGGTAAGCTTGCCCATTGTGTAATGGTCCGATATATAAAGGCCCTATTAAGATAAGCTTACCCAGTGTGTAATTGTCTTGTATATAAAGGCCCTATCAAGGAGTTTGTTGTTGTCGTAAGGTTTAATGCCATTTTTCAGCACAAGATAAGCTATACATGGCGGCCAGTATTACTGGTGGAGGAAGAACCTAGGAAAACCCTGGAAAGAACCACCGACCCATGAGAAGCTACTGGCAAGCTTTCTCACGTACCCACATTGGCTGAATCCAAGACTCAAACCCATGCAGATAGAGGTGAAATGGCAGTGATAAGCAACGGTGAGTGCTTTAGACCAATTGGCCACTCTGGGTCCCCCATCAAGGTAAGCTTGCCAATTTGTAATGGTCCAATATATAAAGCTCTATAAAGATAAGCTTGCCCAGTGTGAAATGGTCTTGTACATAAAGGCCCTATCAAGGTAAGCTTGTGTTATGTGACACTGTGTTATGGTGTTATATATAAGTTTGCCTAATGTGTAATGGTCCTGTATATAAGCCTGCCTAATGTGTAATGGTCCCATATATAAGCTTGCCTAATGTTTAGTAGTCTATATCTAGGCAAATGCCACAGTAGCACTTGATAGAGCATCTGACTCCCAATCCAAAGGTTGTAGGTTTGATACCCACACAGGCCAGTATGGCTTTGCTGCCTCTGTGTATCCTTTGGAAAGACAAATGGTTCCCATATTCTTGGCATGATAAAGCCAATAATGTGTTAAAGGTGCCTTTGAAACTGACAAAATTCAATGTTTCTTGCCCCAAGTGCAAACTACATATAAAATTTGGTCAATTCGAATTGTTTAGAACTTAAGTTTGTGAACTGAAACAAACAATCAAACAAACAAACAAAAAAAAAAAACAAAAGTCCAAGCATGATGCACGAAACCTAACAGTAGATGTATAACAAGGATTGCATAAATAAGTACTCAGTAGAAAGGTATGCCTTTATTCAGTTGTTCCATTCAACTTAAAGTGACCTAAGTAACACACATTGTCGTCAGTGGGCCATTTGTAGCCAGGCAGGATGTGTTCAAAGCTAAACTAACATAAGGCAACACAGTTGAGACCTAATATTTGATAGCCCAAGAGCTTCAGGAACAAATGAATCAAACCATGCCTTAATATGTTCGCCTTTGATGGCAGCCATCTTATTTTGTCATAATGCCATTAAATATACCAAGTGAAGCAATTCTTGTGAAGTTCTCATTTATAAACAATTGCAGTATTTCACAAATGTCTGTAAATGATCAAAGTTGAAACAAAACATAATTTATGTGTGGCAAATCTATTATAGTCTTAAGTCTGCTGACTATTGTATTACAATCTTAAGTTTGATGACAATCGTATTACGAGCTGAAGTCTGATGACAACTGTATTACAATCTTAAGTTTGATGACAACTGTATTACAATCTTATGTCTGATGACAACTGTATTACAATCTTAAGTTTGATGATAATTGTATTACAATCTTAAGTTTAATGACAACTGTATTACAATCTTAAGTTTAATGACAACTGTATTACAATCTTAGGTTTGATGACAATTGTATTACAATCTTAGGTTTGATGACAATTGTATTACAATCATAAGTTTGATGACAACTGTATTACAATCCTAAGTCTGATGACAATTGTATTACAATCCTAAGTCTGATGACAATTGTATTACAATCTTAAGTTTGATGACAAGAACCTATGACCTTTCATGGATCAGCTAGATTTTTTTAAAAAAAGTGAAGATAAAGAAAATTTAATAGCTAAGAATGAAACATTTTTATGGAATTCTTCAAGGAGTGTTCCAACCAGTAAGAAGCTAGATTAATTAAATATACAACTTCTAATTATGTTAACTTTATACAAGTTAGTATCACTTCATAAAATGTGTACCATTTAAGTTTTCATGTTATGAACAGTTTTTTCACCAAATCTTTCCAGATATTAAAGTAAGAAGACTGGCTCAGATTGGTTAAAGTTTCAAGTACCAAATCTTCTGTTTTTACTGATGCCTGTGCTAAAATGTACAATCGTTTCTGTAGTGCTTCAAATGATTTAGAGTGGTTCCCTCTTTCACTCGAGTGTTTTCCCTGATCCTCTGCTGTTGACATAGAACCATTTCCTGTGTATCTGAAAGAATAAGATTTGACACAAAGTCAGAAAGGCAAAAAAGCAGACCATCATCATCCCAGTTTATCCAAGTCAAGATTAAACATATTATTAATGTGACAATAGCCAGATGAAATAAAGATAGATTAACAAAACTAGACTGGAAGTCCATGTGACCCACATGTAATAAAATCAAGAAAAAATAAAATGATAGCAGATTTGCAAAAGTAGACGAAGAATTTTCTGCAAATTTTGTTTTAGAGCTTGAAAATGTGAATACAAAATGTAAAACTTAGAACAGAAAAAGCTTCTAGAAGAATATCTGGAGAGAAACAATGAATGATGCTCTATATATGAAGTGCCAGCACCTGACCTCAACATCACAGATTTAGTTCAGTATTTTCTTGAGTTTAGATGATTAAAATTACGATTATGAAAGCTTCAACAAGTCAGATATAAGCTCTGATGTTCATGTAGGAAACATTGATTTTTTTTATAATGTATCAAATTCAGATGATTTAGTGATGTAGACAAAGAACCGATAGATTTTGAGGTTGAGAAATGTCTGCGACAGTTGGTCACACTGCTTGATGGTGAACAAGTTCGCTCAAGATTTTAAACCATGCAAAAAGTTCTTGAGTGAAAAATAATTATGCATCTATAAAGATTAGATTTTACTCTAAATCCTTTCTAAAGAAAATAGATGTGTAACAACATGGTAAAATGATAAAGACTTAACATGTACTACACCACTATACATTTAACAGGTAGGCCTATGCTATTGAGCCCAATAGGTAATAGGTGTTTTGTTTATAGCATGCTGCACTGTGTGACTTAGGTACATGTATTATCAACTACCTACAAAGCAACATACTTGTGAGGTAAATTGTTAGTATTGGGTTAGAAAAATAATCTACATTGGGAATTACACAGAGACAAGGAAACCAGGTTGTGGGTTACATTATCACAGTCAAAGGATGACATCATTTTTGTTTTGACACATGGCAGAGCCTCATTGGGAGACAATGTAACCCCTTGACTGGGATTTTTCCTTGTCTCAGTGCAAATCCCATCATAGATTGTATTAATCTATGTCATATTTTGTGAAAATATACTAGTTCCATAAAATTAATTTTCCAATAACAAATATGTTTTAGTTGTTTTATATCTATATATTGACACTGTCTTACCCCATCTATAAAATTTATCTAATAAATGTAAAAATGTGCATTTTTTTTGTTTTTGATGCCATTTCAACCACAATTCAAAATTTATTTTGAAATTTCTAATTTAAACCGACAAAAATGAATAGTTTTATTGTATCTAAGCAATACGGTAGGTCATTTGATATATCTCATCATAACATTTTCCTATTTTATTTAAAAAATTGTACCCATAAAATTCCTTGAAGTGTATTATGACATTTAATAGATTAGCTGTAACAAATGAAGACAGTAATTATTTCTGTGATAAATGTTCAGGAGGCCTTTCTCAGCACCATGCATAAGGTGCCCCTTCAATGTACAGGAACAATGATACCTGCAGAATAATCAAATGTACAACAGCAGTGATGGTTGATATATTAAAGAAGCTATTTGGATTAAAGTATTATAACAGTTAGATTTCAGGCATACTTCTTGGGTGACTGGATACATTATGTACATTTACTATTCATAATACCAGTCAACCATTCAGTCAAATCTCGGTGAGTCTGACACAAATTACAATGATAGTGGTTCAAACTAATTATTCTTGCCTTGAGGAAGCTTAATTGACTTTAATGAGTGCTAATCACCCAAGTACATAAAGCTATACTCCACTCTAATGAGTGAGACCCTACCTAATCCTTTAAGTACATAAAGCTATACTCCACTCTAATGAGTGATACCCTACCTAATCCTTTAAGTACATAAAGCTATACTCCACTCTAATGAGTGATACCCTACCAAATCCTTTAAGTACATAAAGCTACACTACACTCCAATGAGTGAGATCCTACCTAGTCCCATAAGTACATAAAGCCATGTTACACTCTAAAGAGTGAGACCCTACCTAATCCTTTAAGTACATAAAGCTATACTCCACTCTAATGAGTGAGACCCTATTTAATCCTTTAAGTACACAAAGCTACGCTACACTCCAATGAGCGAAATCCTACCTAATCCCATAAGTACATAAAGCCATGCTACACTCTAGTGAGTGAGACCCTACCTAATCCTTTAGGTACATAAAGCTATACTCCACTCTAATGAGTGAGACCCTACCTAATCCTTTAAGTACATAAAGCTATATTCCACTCTAATGAGTGAGACCCTACCTAATCCTTTAAGTACATAAAGCTATTCTCCATTCTAATGAGTGAGACCCTACATAATCCTTCAAGTACATATCTAATCCCATAACTTAATAAAATCAGGTTAAACTCTAATGAGTGAGACCCTATCTAATCCCGTAAATATATCAAGCTACACTACACTCTAAGGAGTGAGACCCTACCTAATCCCATAGGTACATAAAGCTCCATTTCACTCTATGGAGTGAGACCCTATCTAATCCCATAGGTACATAAAGCCATGCTACACTCTAATGAGTGAGGGTGGTTATTGATCTTGCCACACAACTAACATGTTCAGTTACAACCTTAAACAGATTTCACAAATTGTATGATTAAAGTGTTACTTTAAACAGATTTCACAAATTGTATGATTAAAGTGTTACTTTAAACAGATTTCACAAATTGTATGATTAAAGTGTTACTTTAAACAGATTTCACATATTGTATGATTAAAGTGTTACTTTAAATAGATTTCACAAATTGTATGATTAAAGTGTTACTTTAAACAGATTTCACAAATTGTATGATTAAAGTGTTACTTTAAATAGATTTCACAAATTGTATGATTAAAGTGTTACTTTAAATAGATTTCACAAATTGTATGACTAAAGTGTTACTTTAAATAGATTTCACAAATTGTATGATTAAAGTGTAACTTTGAAAGCTCAAGCTTAGTCCCTAAATAAGCAACTGCATGTGACAGAGAGGGCAAGGACAGGGAGTCAGATGATATTTATGATGACTAGACCATGAAGATTTACTAGACAACGATGGAGGGATTTCAGAACTTTATTAGAAAATGAGTATGAATTCTTGGATTATGTGCCAGACTATATCAGTTAGTGATATTTATAGGAGACTGTGAATTGAAAAAAAAAATTTAACTTCAGGTTTGTACACAATTAATAATTTCTCTTTGATTGGGAACCCAATCATTAGGAGTGATGGGTACCTTGTAGAAGTTTTATAAAATTACGATAGCTTTAATTCTAACGAGTGACACCCTTGCTACTCTACATTCTTACATGGTCAAGCCAGTACATAATGCACATTTCATCCTATTTTCACCTTCCACCTCTAAACTCAAGCAATTCTAGTCTGTCCACGTCTGAAATGTACTTTCTGATGCTTGACTGACATTATGTTGTTTAGGCATATTTTCCTCCAAATTAAGCGTTACTAATATCCTGAAGTATTTCATCTACTTCATTTCTCTCTTTTGTGTTATAATCCTTCTGCAGCTAATCAGTAATTCTGTATTGTGTAATGTCTTTTTTAATTCGGATTCTTTTGTCTGAAAGCAGATCTCCAACACTCACAGCCCCAAATGATCACTTCATGTGTGTATGTGTGTGACCAAGATAATGCAAGGTGCACTTGACTGCTTTTGTCTGCAAGCAGATCTCCAACATTCACAGCCCCAAATGATCACTTCATGTGTGTGTGTGTGACCAAGATAATGCAAGGTGCACTTGATTGCTCTGCTTCAAAGATATTCTCACTGTGACTTAATAATATGATTTTAAATGTGTATAAAGCATCAGGATGTTATAGTTTATCCTGCACCATAGTAAAACATTGACAATACTTACAGCTGGATGAATACAATCACAACTCTGGACTGAATGCTTTGAAATTCAATTGCTTCGTTTACTTTGCACTAAACAAATTCTCTATGCATTTTCTGTAAATTCAATTCAAGCCTGTAAGAGTCTAAACCATTTACTCTTTCAATGAATACAGCTTTATTTTGTTACAACATGGGCATCTGACACCATAACTGCAAAACAAGTTGTAATTAAAACACAGAGTACTGCTGACTTTGTGCAGTGAAAGTTAATGTTTTCTGTCAGAAGTTTGGTTTCCATTTGTTCTGATAAAACTTATTGAAGGGCTTTGCTCTTACTAGTCAATACTATTGTTACCAGAAGGACAGCAGACTTTGTAAGTACTAACAACTGGTCTTAGAAGGATAACATTATGGTTCTGAAAAATAATCTTTCACATGATGAAATTCAGGTCTTCTGTATGTCTATAATAGCTGACTGAGTTAGAGTTTATTCTGGGTGTATTTTGTACTTGCCAGACTGAGTGGATTTTTAGAAATTATTCAACTTCTTCTAAGTTTCTGTTTAACACAGTGAGTTGCCTCCTTTCAGCAATATGATGTAACATATGTAATCTCGTAATCTCTTGTAAGTCAAGTCCATCAGCAGACTGCACAGACCTATATCTGCCACTGAATAAAGTGCAGGCAGAACTTGGTCTGTGCAGTATGTTAGGAGTACTTGGTATAACAAACAACAAAGACTGATCTGCTGGCACATGTTGTGAGAGAAGATCAGGGTTGATGTTCTTTGGAGTTGGACTCTACTTATATGCAAGTACATATGGTATGTCCAATACTTTTAACACACAGCTGATACAAACTTAATTTTGAAAAAAGTGCAATATCCTTAAGAAAAATGAGCACACAGAGTAATAAAATTACCTCAGATTGCTTGTATGACATGTTCTGACACTAGACCTTGTCTATTGTACTGTAAAAAAGACAAGGTAAGTAACTTACAAACACTTCATTCCACACTTGATCCTCAATTTCTGGCTGCTATTCCCATCCATGATGGCACTCAACCATAATCTGTGACTTTCTTTACTCCTGATATTTTTCTATACATCAAGCTATTGTTGACTTTTCTGTGTTGCACCAAGCTGAAGTTACCAGTTCTGATATGTAAGAATCACCTTAATTTTTCCTGCCGGAACAAAGTTACACTCACCTACAACTTGTGATACTGTGAGATATGATGTATGCGAGTCTGTGACACATTCCTTCATTAATCTGAGAACCGTGTTACATGCAAAGGTAAGTTTTAATTTACCATTCCCTCAAATCCTTAGAATCAAGTTCCATGACAGTTCCATGAAAGAATTACATATGCATTTGCGATATAAAAATTATTAGAATACACACAATTTCGATTTAGAAAAGTAAATAATGAGTCACCTGAATTTAGCTTTCTTGTTGCTAAAAAATATAACTAATAACATCTGAGCCGATCATTTTACACATATATTGTAACTCTCAGTAAGTACTGCAAGTTGCAGTGAGCATAACTTTGTCCAGGCATGCAAAATTTGGGCAATTATTACACTTCACATCTGGCAACACAGAAAAGTCAACAATGGCTTGGTGAATATAAAATATATTGGGAGTAAAACAATCCACAGATTATGGTCATGTGCCTACATGGATGGTAATAGTGGCCAGTTATCGAGAGTCAGGTGTGGAATGAAGTTTTTTGGAAGTTACTTACCTCATCACCTTTATAGTATGATAGAATCCAGTGTCAGAATGGGTCATAGGAGTAATCTGAGGGAATTTGTTTACTTTGTATCATTTTTGTCAAGTCAGCCAACTGTATTTTAATACAAAAATCTTAACACCAACGACCCTGATGCTGCTAGAAATCTAACATACATTCCTATTAAGAGTGATCAAAACTGGCCCAGCAGTAAAAAAAGGCAACTGTCGATGGACAGATGACAAGCATATATACTGACGAAGAATGAGTGATGGATGTAGACCTTACCATAAGCTCAAATGAACTGCAACCAGGTGAAATGTCAGGAGGACACTATGGTAAAATCACACCTACATGATGACATAAGTCAACATTTTACCTCCATTCGTACAATGTTCCCAACTCAGTCTTGCCATACACTGTCTCCAATGATCTAGACCAACTGATCAGATGGTTCAGGTAACTCCTGCCAATCTGGGGATACCTGGATGACAGCTGGGCTAATATATGTGCATCTGATTCCCATAGCCTCCTATTAAAGAAACCAATTTTTCTAATAAAACATGTTTCTTCAAGAATACTTACCCAATCATCATAGCTTAGGAGAACTACTACTAAGGAATTATGATTGGGTAACGTATTTGAAGAAGAAACAAAGTTGGTATAAAAAGAAGAAATGATATTCATCATAAAATTTTTGTCTCTCAGTTTTTGCATGCTCAGCATACTCATAGATTGTGTGATTTGTACTTTATACATCTTGTATTTACGATGGATTGATTTGGCTTATTATTTTGTGACACAGCAACACAAGCAGGTTATTTAGTGCCTTTGCAATTGGAGTAAAGTGCCTTGGCAAAGGACACATGAAGGAAGCTGATCTGTGCTGATCTGAACTCTCACTCAGTTACAATTACAGCAAATTAACCATGGAGCCATTGCAGCTTTTAAATGTCTGGCATACAGCTTAATTACATGCAACTTTCTGTAATAAAAGTTAGAAGAAAAAAAAGAAAGAGAAAATATCTTTTGAACAATGATTTCTAATAATAACCTGTAGATAATTGCCTGTAGTTCCTCCACCCAATGCAAAAAACACCATTAATTTTGGAAAACCTTTTCAGAGAAAGTAATTTTATTTAGCAAATTATGTTTTTCTAAGAACACTAAACATTCACATTAATGTTAGGAAATAAATTCTTGAATCCAGCCCTCCTGGAAAGATATTTTATCTTTCCCAGCTATACACCACAAATGCAATGGGTAGAAACTCCTATCCATTACATCCCGAACAACATGGATACCCAACAACTGGATGTTTATTTTTCTGGCTGAGCAATAAATCAGTGAGGATGCTCACATTTACAAAGAGGTATGGGAGGGGTTAACAGTAATGTGATTGGGTAAATTTTCTTGGAAACAAAATTTTACTAAAAACTTTACCCATTCTATATGTTTCATGGTCACATTAACTTTGGAAGAACAGGCAACAGGAGGAGGAGGAAATGAATGAGCATCCAAACTCGATCATGGGAATCCATTAAGGGAAGAACGGTTGAATTCCTATGTGAAGGATAAGCCACTCTCCTAACATGAGAACTGCACAACTGACTTTTCCTAACCAAGAAAAAATCTAGGTAAATCCATCCAAGGTGCTAAACCCATGGCTGTGAGGAGGTTGTGCTGGTTGTCAACTAGTTCTAGTAGCTGTCTGGGCCTGATCTACCAGATTTAATTCTCATCTCTCTCTGACAGAAACTCCAGAAGGTTGACTGTTCATACCAGCACACATCTATGTCATTCTAATCTTTTAAGCTCAAATTCATGAGGTGTATCTTGTCATGTGACACCTCAGAGTTTGATGAACAAATTACCCATTTCTGGAATGATGTCATGGCTTGAGGGGTAATATCTTCCTTGCTGGCCTTTACCAGATGATAGAGTCGTTGGTTCCTTCGATCCTTCTCCATGCATTTCAAGTAGTGCTTGAGTGCATGAATCAGGTCTTGCATTGCCACCTTTTTCTACATATCAAAAATGGACAGAGATTGGATAAACATTTCCTGGTTGCATTGGTTACATCTTGACTGATTGCATATTCATCCTCTTTACGTACAAGTCTGACTGATCATGCCATGTCCATCAGAACCTTCATGCAGTTATGTACCAGTCTATTAGAACCTTCATGCACTTATGTACCAGTCTATTAGAACCTTCATGTAGTTATGTACCAGTCTATTAGAACCTTCATGTAGTTATGTACCAGTCTATTAGAACCTTCATGTAGTTATGTACCAGTCTATTAGAACCTTCATGTAGTTATGTACCAGTCTATTAGAACCTTCATGTAGTTATGTACCAGTCTATTAGAACCTTCATATTGTTATGTATCAGCTGAGCAGGCCATGGCCTATGACTGGCCTGAGTTTCCACTGCCACTAGGCACCAGAATAATCCTGAAATAAAAACAGAAAGTTTAGCTTGCAAACTCTCCTCCACTCACTTATCAAATAATAAACCAATATCCTTCTACAAGACTTATGCCACTGCCATCTTTAGATTGGATGGCATGTCCGATGTGGAAGAGGATGATAAACATGAGAGGGCCTGGATAAACAAAATCCGGAGCCCTTTCAAAACAACTTGGATCTCCCATTCATTTTGTGGGAAAAGATCAATCCAAGACTGCTGCCAGAAAAAAGGAATCTGGTGCCAGCAGGCAACAGGGGTTTGGGCAGTGTTTGAATGTCTTTGTCTTTGTTGCAGATGACTGCCCCCCCCCCCCCCCAGTTGTGACTAAGACTGATTTGATCTGAATGCTACTGTAGGCAGCAAGACAAAGCTGGGGAGGCAGTTCCTCTTCTGTCAGTATTATCCTCAAATACTTCCAAGCAGCAATGGCATACCAACAGGCATTGACAAGAAAGCCAAGGCCGTGGGAAAAACCCATGAAGATATATAATGAATATTTCTGTTCTGAAATGGTGAGATTGCAAAATCAACAGACTGACAATGGTATTAGCATCTTTTGTACATACAATTCTTTGCCCTCATTCACCCATCTTAAATGTTTGGATGTGATGGTGCCCATCTTTCCACAGACCAGGGTTAGCACATGTAACATGTACCGTTCAAAATGCAGCACATACAATTTATATGGCGATGATCCACAGCTAGCTTACAATGCTTGCATGCCACACAATTAATCCTGCCTATTATTGTTAAACCCCCATAATCCGAGACATCAAGACAGTGACATACACAAACCAAACTGGTTGACTATCATGCTGAAGTGAAGTGCATGCACTGAAAGACACCACAGAAAAATGCAGACTGAATTGATCTTATTACATGGAATAAGTTATCATTGTCTTGAAATAAACTTGATATAACTTGCAAAATTCCATGTACTCAAGACCTTTGAGCAGGCAATTACAACGGCACCAATTAACTTATTGTACAGTGGAATCTGGCAATTGAAGTGCAAATTATTTGTTTATTATGATGATGGAGTGAGATTAAGTAGTAAGACATCATGAAAAGTATCGTGTGTGTGTGTGATCTTGATTTTTAGCATAGCTTGAACAATTTTTAAGCCATATCACTAGATGTCTCCTGTGTGACAGTTGATAGTGATGTCTAGCAATGAGGCATCAAGCCACAGACCTGTGGCATGATGTTCCACCCAGTCACATTATCCTGACTAGTCCTAACACTAACCTCTTAAAGCTGAGTGCCAAGCAAGGCCACTGCTAGTACCATTGTTATTAGTCTTTGGTATGACTTGGCCAGGGTTAGAAAACACTACCTTCTGCATCCAAGGTGGATGCTCTAACTACTTAGGGCCACTGGAGTGGTCTGAAAATTATTGTGACCAGGTACAAGCAGGAATAGTAACTGACAAATGACAGAACTTTGCGACAGTCCCTCTATCCAAAAGAAAGTCCAGTCTAGTCTGACTTCCATCTAGGCAAGATGACCTTTTAACAAATTTTGCTGCTAAGCAAGCCAAAAGATTTGGTGAACTTCTTATTTAGCTCAGGAAAGCTGAATTTATAAGGTAGTGGATGTACTACGAAGTATTATGATAGGGCAAAAATGTATTTGAAGAAACAACACACCTCCAAAAAGATCTGAAGCCAAACATACACATTAAATTATGAATGCAACTAAAATGCATCTACATTGACCATGCATGTAAAGAGTCACATCCTCTATGATGTTTTAAAATGTACCCAGTGCATGTGCAGTACACTATTAAATATGCTCCGGTGGACTAGTGATTAGAGCATCCACCTCACATGCTGGATGTCGCAGGTTCGAACCCCAACCTAGTCATGCAAAAGACTTATAAAAATCTACAAACCGCTGCCTTGCTAGGCATTCTGCATTAATATGTTAGTGTTAGAACTGGTTGGCTTGGTGTCAGGATAATTTGTCTGGGTGGAACATAATGCTACATGTCTGCGGCATGATGTCCCAGTGCAAAATATCACTATAAACTGCCACACTGCAGAAATCACAATGATATGACTTAAATATTTATTGTTAAAGCTACATTAAAAATCCATATCACACACACACTTTATTAAAGCAGTTAACAAAGGTGATGTTTATGTGGATTGCACACAATGGTTTCCATAAAGTCACCTGTTAACTCACCATTGTTTCATGCAAGAAATTAATTGTAAAGGATGAAAATTCTAATTGGGCTCATGTTCAAAAAGAGAAGAGTTTATTTCAGCTGTAACAGTGGAATTTAATTGCTTCAAACAAATAAACTAGAACTTAAATTTATCAAACAACAGTTTATCAGCCTAGTTAGAATCTGAAAAATGACTTTGACACATTACCCAACCAGACCTGGCAATATATTTAGTAAACAAGAGTATCATGAACTAGCACAATATACGCCCGTATTTAATAGTCCTCAAAGTAGGCTTTAGTATGGCATGCTTGACACTGATGATTACTGACCAAGGTTTTCATGACCTTGACATTTGTTCGAGGTATGTGGCTTTGAACTGATCTTGTTGTGCAAAACCATTATTTTTTTAATTAGATTTACCACTGACCTTAAGAACTCTGAGTCTATAGTTTTTTTTTTAACTCTAAGTGCAAGTCATGCATAAAGTTTGGTTAGGGCAGTAAATTTAAAATAAAAAATATTCTGCAACACCCATTTTTCTTTCAACTTGACCTTTAGACCACTACCATACTTTAAGTAGAAGACCGTCACAAAGGTAGTTGGTTTAAAACTAAAATTATTATGCAAAAACCATTTTCTTTTTTCTGCCACAAGGATCCTATTCTTTGATCTTTTGACTTTCAAACCAATGGTCTTTTTTTGTACACAAAGTACAAGTCACCCACAACTTTACTGAAGGTACATGATTAGACACTGAAAACTTCTGTACAGAAACCAGTTTACATTTAGTTGCCAGTGACCTAGACCTTTGACATTTTGACACCTCCCTAAAAAATAAGCTTCCACCTTGCTCCAAGTGAAATCCATCCCCAAAGTTTAGTCCAGGTTTAGTAATGCAGAATTACTGTTATTATGCAGAAATCATTTTCTTCTTTCAGTCAATATGATTTATACACTTGTCCATGTTTATGCTTCTGGACCATGGAAGGATCATGAAAGATCTGCTTCATCTGGATTTAACAAGAATGTAGTTGGGACAATTAGTTCATATTTACAGGATGCTCTGGATAATGTGCAATCAGCCAAATAATGGTTGGGAGTGAAAAAAAAACACTCTAATGCAGGAAAGTCATGATGTATGACTGTATTATCTGTAGGTACATATACCGCCACATTAGTAATACTACAATCTAAAGAGCACATCTTATGGTAAAGAAATCAACATTGAAACAACAAACATACATTTCAGAATTATGCATGTTTATTTTGCAGAATTATGTATTTTAAGTTTACAAATAATTCAATGTATAGGAACAGAAAATTTAGCTGTCACAAAAATGTGCAAGACCTTTGAAATCTCATCACATTTTTCACAATTAACTTGCCTTCAGTAGAACTAGTGGGCTTATAGTAAAATTAAGTGGAGGTAGTTTATAAAATGCAAGACGTTTACAGTGCCAAATTACTGAATGGAGGTAGTTGATATGACATAAGACTTTACAGTGCAAAATTACTGAAATTTACAATTTAAATGCTGCAGTAACTTGTCGGTTAGAATGGCAGAATTGTAGTAATACAAGAGTGGTGGTTTTAATATGTGTTCAGGTCAGGTCGGGTCAGTTGTTAGAATGGCAGATTTGTAATCCAAGGGCCATGGGTTTAATGTGTCCAGGTCGGGTTGGGTCAGCTGTTAGAATGGCAGACTTGTAATCCAAGGGCCATGGGTTTAATGCATAGCTGCCAACCCTACAGGCTCGCAATTAGTGAAAATAGGGATACAAATTAGTGAATTCTGATATGAATTCGTGAAGGGATTTTCAAGTCGGGGAATATTTGTTGGAAGAAATGTTTAGCATGGTCTCCAGCTGATAAAGGTAGATTGTGTTCAACAAGAAAACTCACAAACAATGCTTCAGTGTTGGTAGCTTGCAGGTCTTCTCTCGATGGCTTAATATATTCCAGAGCTGAAATCGGCTTTGAGTTCTTAATTTTCCCAACCTCTAGGTGCTTTTTGCTGCTAATGTGCTTCCTCACATCGTCTCTGCCACCATGCCCAATGCTAAAATTTGTGGCACACTGCGTGCAAAAAGCATGATGCATATCAGTGTTTGATGGCATAATGCACTGCCAATTTTTTGTATATTCCAAACAAAACTTCACTTTTTGTGCAATACATTTTTGTTTCCTTGTTGGTGAAGACATTTTCAAGATGCGATGCCGACTGGTAATTCAAATCAGTGTTTGCGGTGCATGTGCGGAGCTAAAGTCCAGTTAGGCCCCAGTTTCTCTCAAAAGCATTTGTAAAATTAATCTTATACATATAGATACAAATGTGCTAAAATGCTTGCTACCGGGCTAACTGTACCAGTCAGCTATTGTCCCCACTAATATCACAACCAGCAGTACTGGACCATTTTGGTAACTGCCGATATCACGACTAGTGCTTAATGGGAAATCGGTTATTTTATTAAAGATTTAAAATAACTGAGAATTGGGAAATTCATGTTTTTTTTCTGCATGCAGTGTGAATCCGTGAATCGCTGAAAAAGTCATGAAATTCATGCCAAAATCGAGAGGGTTGGCAGCTATGTTAATGTGCCCAGGTCAGATCTGGTTGGCTGTTAGAATGGCATACTTGCAATCCAAGGGCCATGGGTTTAATGTGTCCAAGTCAGATCGGGGCAGTTGTTAGAATGGCAGACTTGTAATCCAAGGGCCATGGGTTTAATGTGTCCAAGTCAGATCAGGGCAGTTGTTAGAATGGCAGACTTGTAATCCAAGGGCCATGGGTTTAATGTGTCCAGGTCAGGTTGGGTCAGCTGTTAGAATGGCAGACTTGTAATCCAGTGGCCATAGGTTTAATGTGTCCGGGTCAGATCTGGTCAGCTGTTAGAATGGTTCATGGGTTCAATATCTGTCCAGGTCAGGTTGGGTTGGCTGGTAGAATGGTTAATGGGTTTAAAATGTGTCCAGGTCAGCTCAGCTCAGCTGAAATCCATGGTTCATGGGTTTAACATGTGTCCAGGTAAGGTCGGGTCAGCTGTTAGAATGGCAGACTTGTAATCCAAGGACCATGGGTTTAATGTGTCCAGGTCAGGTCGGGTCGGCTGTTAGGATGTCAGACTTGTAATTCATGGTTCACGGTTTAATACATGTCTAGGTTGGGTCAGGTGGGCTGTTAGAATGGCAAACAAGTAATCCATTGGTCACTGATTTAATGTATCAGGTCGTGTTGGTGAGTCCTTGAGAAAGGCATTTAGTTTCCATTTCCTCACCATGATGTAGCCAATAATACACATAAAGTGCCATTAAACCAGCCAACCAAAACAAGCCATGCCATAATTGCCCTAAAATTAAAATTATATTCATTGATTCACATACCTGTCATTTGATGAGTCACATAAAAACTGTAGTACACCTTTTTCTATGTGCAGCATTTGAGCCTCACTCATTTCCAGTGGAATATCAAGCATCAGGAACTTCAAAATGATGTTCTGTGAAAATAATGTGGAAAGGTCTTACATGCATGTCATCCAACTACACTCAACAACACCCTACACCAACAAAAGTGTCAACATGGTCCATTCACTTTGTGTGCATAGTTCTTGGGGCTTTTGGGCAGTTTATAGACTGGACAATCAAGCCCCATAATTAATAAATACATTTAAAAAACCAGAGGTTCACATAAAAATTTTCACATGAAGCAGACCGGCCAACCCTGACAAGTCCATCTCAGTAAGGCAGTTGATTTTTTTCCATAAGATTGACTAGTTTTCAGTAATGTGTAACAAAATATCAATAACTACTTATGTAAACCTGGAAAATGTAATTAAAATTTGACACAGTGACAATAAACATTATGTTCCACTGTAAAGTATGTTGTTGTTTTAGTTGTTGTAGGGTTTAACACCATTTTTCAGCACATGATAGGCTATACATGGCGGCCAGTATTAATGGTGGAGGAAGAACCCGGGAAATCCCCAGAAAGAACCACCGACCCTCGAAAAACTACTGGCAAGCTTTCTCACATACCCACATTGGTGAATCCGAGACTTGAACCCACGCAGACAGAGGTGAGATGGCAGTGATCCAAAATGGAGAGCGCTTTAGACCACTCGGCCACTCTGGGCCCCTGTAAAGTATGTAAAGCACACATAAACTTTATTTACCACTAGTACAGGGGCACAAACTTTAGTTTTAGTTCCAAACTCTATGCAACTCAACTGACTGTTGCTATCTCTCAACTTGTATTTCTGGGAAATTCACTCTTTTTCCATTTCACATGATGATAGCAATCATATCTCCTGCACAAGACATACCCAAAATGGTATGTGATGTCCAATAAATGTAATTGTGTACTTTCCAGCTTTTATTCACAAGAATCTAAATATTCCTTTTTATTCTTCTGTGTTGATTATAAATACTTTTCTAGAGGCTTATTTCCCCTTTGCCTTAAACATGCATCACTTTCTGGATGCCAGTTTTAAAAAAATAAATCTATAATCAACATTTTTATCATGCAGAGGCTTTGCATGAACAAATAGGTGCAGTTTATAGCGTCTGGGGTGCTGCTGTAAAGTTAGTCTGGTTCACGGACTAATTTCACTAAATCTAACATGGAACCCGGATCCAAATCAAACCCAGATGAACCAATTATTCGGATTTTCAGCAACAATAACTTTTTCGTAGTTTTGCTTGTATGCCATAAGTCCATATTTTAAGGGTAATTTTCGTAAGACTTATGACAAAATTGTATGGTTTGGCAGGTCTGATGAAGGGTGGGGACCTGAATGACCTGTACATAAACAAATCTAATGCCTTCACTATGATCAAATATTGATTGTAGTACACCAAATCAATGCCATCCCTACTTTGGAACCTAAAGTATTCATGTTGAGGAAGTACATCAACAATCACAAAACCTGTTACATGCATCACAGGACTTGTTAACAGAAACCAAGTAAGCAGACTGTATGACAGTATATTGCATAAAACTTGTTTACAGAAACCCAGCAATCAGTGTCTGTATAAGAGTATATGGCACATGACTTGTTCAGTTCATATAAAATCAGTAAACAGTTTGTATAACAGTATATGGCACATGACTTGTTTACAGAAATCCAGTAAGCAGTCTGTAACAGTATATGGCACATGACTTGTTCATAAAAATGCAGTAAGCAGTCTATTTGACATGTCTTATTTACAGAAACACAGTAAGCAGCTGATCAGTGAATGGGCACTTGGGTACCCAGTGCCTGATAATAACCAGGGAAATAAAATGAACCGTCTGGTACCTGTTTACCATATACAACTCTTCTATAAGTGCACATGGCCCCAAAAGCCCTTGACTTGTAAATTCCGCACTCGATCTGTTTTCAAGTTGACATTCCTTTTGATCTAGCCTCAAATTTAATAAATGTACTTGTTCAGTGACAAGTAGAGTTCTTCCTCTTAGAGTAAATGTTTGACAGATTGTCTTTCCATGTGACAACCCTTTGATTGAGCTTCAAATGATACTTGGTCAGTGACAAGTAACAGGGAGGTCATTAGATTTTGCTGCACTACTGACACATCTCCAGTTGCAACTTTTATTAGATCTCAAAGTGTTATTTTGACAGCCCAAGCTCAGTCTCTGCAATAAGCACCTGCACATGATGGTGAGGCTTAGGAAAGAGAATCTGACAATATTTATGATAACTAGACCATTACGATTTACTAGATGATGATGGAGTTTCAGAACTTTAACAGACAATGAGAATGAATTCTTAAGACTTTGTACCAGATGACATTAGCTAGTGACATTTAGAAGATACTGGGAATTTAAAAAAATGAGGATTTAACTTTCATTGATTATTTTGTAACACATTCGGAATTAACACATTACAGGATATTGTGACTCGGATAATTCTGATCTAAAACTGAATTCATGGATTTATCATATAAATGGATTTAAAATATCAAGTTCTTACTATATTTGTGAGATATTACACTCCAGAATACAAGTATACTTTACAGTTTTTTTTATTAATTTTCCTATCTTCCTATCTATCCAGTTGGGTTTACTGATTTTTTCCAAAATGTAACTCTGACTTACTGACAACATATCACCCCTTCAGATGGATCTGACTTCCTAAATACATCCCAACTTAGACACTTTAACCGCTGAAAAAATGCTGTTCATGCCAGTGTCATCCTACAAAAAGCAAATCAGGTTTGTACACATTTAATACAATTTCCCTTTGATCGGGTAACTGATCATTAAGATCAACTGGTATCCAGTACAAATTGTCTAAAATTTACACAGCTCAAGTAAGCAGTTGGTATAACAGTATGTGACACATGACTTATTGCAAGAAACCCAGTAAGTGGTCTATATAACTGTATATGGCCCATGACTTATTGAAAGAAACTCAGTAAGTGGTCTATATAACTGTATATGGCCCATGACTTATTGCAAGAAACTCAGTAAGTGGTCTATATAACTGTATATGGCCCATGACTTATTGCAAGAAACTCAGTAAGTGGTCTATATAACTGTATATGGCCCATGACTTATTGCAAGAAACCCAGTAAGTGGTCTATATATATGGCCCATGACTTATTGCAAGAAACTCAGTAAGTGGTCTATATAACTGTATATGGCCCATGACTTATTGAAAGAAACTCAGTAAGTGGTCTATATAACTGTATATGGCCCATGACTTATTGAAAGAAACTCAGTAAGTGGTCTATATAACTGTATATGGCCCATGACTTATTGAAAGAAACTCAGTAAGTGGTCTATATAACTGTATATGGCCCATGACTTATTGAAAGAAACTCAGTAAGTGGTCTATATAACTGTATATGGCCCATGACTTATTGCAAGAAACTCAGTAAGTGGTCTATATAACTGTATATGGCCCATGACTTATTGCAAGAAACCCAGTAAGTGGTCTATATAACTGTATATGGCCCATGACTTATTGCAAGAAACTCAGTAAGTGGTCTATATAACTGTATATGGCCCATGACTTATTGCAAGAAACCCAGTAAGTGGTCTATATAACTGTATATGGCCCATGACTTATTGCAAGAAACCCAGTAAGTGGTCTATATAACTGTATATGGCCCATGACTTATTGCAAGAAACCCAGTAAGTGGTCTATATAACTGTATATGGCCCATGACTTATTGCAAGAAACTCAGTAAGTGGTCTATATAACTGTATATGGCCCATGACTTATTGCAAGAAACCCAGTAAGTGGTCTATATAACTGTATATGGCCCATGACTTATTGCAAGAAACCCAGTAAGTGGTCTATATAACTGTATATGGCCCATGACTTATTGCAAGAAACTCAGTAAGTGGTCTATATAACTGTATATGGCCCATGACTTATTGCAAGAAACTCAGTAAGTGGTCTATATAACTGTATATGGCCCATGACTTATTGCAAGAAACCCAGTAAGTAGTCTATATAACTGTATATGGCCCATGACTTATTGAAAGAAACCCAGTAAGTGGTCTATATAACTGTATATGGCCCATGACTTATTGAAAGAAACCCAGTAAGTGGTCTATATAACTGTATATGGCCCATGACTTATTGCAAGAAACTCAGTAAGTGGTCTATATAACTGTATATGGCCCATGACTTATTGCAAGAACCCAGTAAGTGGTCTATATAACTGTATATGGCCCATGACTTATTGCAAGAAACTCAGTAAGTGGTCTATATAACTGTATATGGCCCATGACTTATTGAAAGAAACTCAGTAAGTGGTCTATATAACTGTATATGGCCCATGACTTATTGAAAGAAACTCAGTAAGTGGTCTATATAACTGTATATGGCCCATGACTTATTGAAAGAAACTCAGTAAGTGGTCTATATAACTGTATATGGCCCATGACTTATTGAAAGAAACTCAGTAAGTGGTCTATATAACTGTATATGGCCCATGACTTATTGCAAGAAACTCAGTAAGTGGTCTATATAACTGTATATGGCCCATGACTTATTGCAAGAAACCCAGTAAGTGGTCTATATAACTGTATATGGCCCATGACTTATTGCAAGAAACCCAGTAAGTGGTCTATATAACTGTATATGGCCCATGACTTATTGCAAGAAACTCAGTAAGTGGTCTATATAACTGTATATGGCCCATGACTTATTGCAAGAAACCCAGTAAGTGGTCTATATAACTGTATATGGCCCATGACTTATTGCAAGAAACCCAGTAAGTGGTCTATATAACTGTATATGGCCCATGACTTATTGCAAGAAACCCAGTAAGTGGTCTATATAACTGTATATGGCCCATGACTTATTGCAAGAAACTCAGTAAGTGGTCTATATAACTGTATATGGCCCATGACTTATTGCAAGAAACCCAGTAAGTGGTCTATATAACTGTATATGGCCCATGACTTATTGCAAGAAACCCAGTAAGTAGTCTATATAACTGTATATGGCCCATGACTTATTGAAAGAAACCCAGTAAGTGGTCTATATAACTGTATATGGCCCATGACTTATTGCAAGAAACCCAGTAAGTGGTCTATATAACTGTATATGGCCCATGACTTATTGCAAGAAACTCAGTAAGTGGTCTATATAACTGTATATGGCCCATGACTTATTGCAAGAAACCCAGTAAGTGGTCTATATAACTGTATATGGCCCATGACTTATTGCAAGAAACCCAGTAAGTAGTCTATATAACTGTATATGGCCCATGACTTATTGAAAGAAACCCAGTAAGTGGTCTATATAACTGTATATGGCCCATGACTTATTGAAAGAAACTCAGTAAGTGGTCTATATAACTGTATATGGCCCATGACTTATTGCAAGAAACCCAGTAAGTGGTCTATATAACTGTATATGGCCCATGACTTATTGAAAGAAACCCAGTAAGTGGTCTATATAACTGTATATGGCCCATGACTTATTGAAAGAAACCCAGTAAGTGGTCTATATAACTGTATATGGCCCATGACTTATTGAAAGAAACTCAGTAAGTGGTCTATATAACTGTATATGGCCCATGACTTATTGCAAGAAACCCAGTAAGTGGTCTATATAACTGTATATGGCCCATGACTTATTGCAAGAAACCCAGTAAGTGGTCTATATAACTGTATATGGCCCATGACTTATTGAAAGAAACTCAGTAAGTGGTCTATATAACTGTATATGGCCCATGACTTATTGCAAGAAACCCAGTAAGTGGTCTATATATATGGCCCATGACTTATTTACAAAAGCTCAGTATGCAGTCTCTATAAGAGTACATGAATGTACTAATTTACAAGGTACACGTAATCAGAATGGACTTAATGAGGTAAAAATACATGTAGCCAATGGTCAAAATGCATGGACTATAAACTAGCATATTTATCCTTAAAACCTGCTCCCAAAGAACAATTGGATTCAGTCCCCTAGGTATGCAGTTTATTGACTTAGGTAATCGAACATCAAGCACAGACATATTAGGCATTTACTTTTACCTATATACCAGTAATTTACAGATGGGGCCCAGATGGCTAAGTGCTCTAAGGTGCTCATCTTTGCAGATCACTGACAACATCTCACCTCTGTCTGCATGGGTCTGAGTCTCAGCCTTGGCCATCATCAGTATGTGAGAAAACTCTCCATGACTCTTCCTGGGGATTTTCTCCACCAAATATAATGGCCACCACTTATAGCCAATCATGTGCTGAAAAATGGCATTAAACCCATAAGAAGCAAGCATCCAACCAGTTTTTACAGGCCTGTTTTGAGTAATGAATGGCACTGGAACCTAATAATACGGGATGTAATTCATATGTCTTTTTCAAAGATTAAATTTTCATATATGTGTATTTTAATGGGTTTTATTAATAGTGCACAAAAAACAATCTTGATAACATACTACTACTACTACTACTAATAATAATAATAGTTCATGGTATTCATCAAAGTAATGTTATTTTGCAGAAACCATTTTCAGTCAGTGACCATGACCATTCACCTTGAGACTGAAACCCTGTACCCACACCAGAAGTGAACATCAATCTCCAAGTTTAGTAACTTTAGAGGTGGAGAACTTGAGTTCCCATGAAGAACAAATTAACAATATATGGACATGCAGAGGGACAGACAGATGAACGGACATCATAATATGATCCGCATATGTTGATCATAAAAAAATTTGTGAGAGTAGCTGTACAAATGATGTCGTATCATATGCCATATTAAGCAATCAAAGCTATAGAATGAAAAGGGAAATAACTCTAAAAAGAACTGCAGAAGCAAAATGATTTGTTATGTGTCTTACATGACAACCATAACATTTACCAAAATTTCATCACAATCCATTAAATAATACGAGACTAAAAAGATTTTGTCATACTTTGCATTCAGTTGCATGTTTAAAAAAAAGACAATAACTCTAATGAAAATTGTAGGAGGAAAGTGATTTGGCAATATGTTCATCTCCACGGGATGGCCATAATATCTATCTAAGTCTCATGGTAATGAATTAAAAACAGGGTGGGACCTAGTTGTACTAATGAGATTTTACGTTGGATGTACAGACAGATGGGTATGAGGTCCCTATATAGCTATCAGAGAAATAACATACTGCAGCTATTACATATGTAAAGTAAAATATTTATTTTAGTTTCACACACAGTGAACTTGACCTTTGATTTAATCAACTGCCCTTCCTCAACTGTAAAACAACTATTTAGTTGACAACAAAATTGAGTGCAGTAAACTGAAAGAAAATAGATTTATTATCTGGAACCCAAAATGATAATTGCAGTAACTGTGACCTTGACATGACAAATTTGTTATTGTGACCTTGACCTCTCATCACTGAGCTAAAAAAATTATAGGAAGGTGCTTAAGTGAATATTACCTATGACAATTGTTGAAATCAGGATGCAGGGAACTAATAAACTGGAACCAAAAGCATTGCAATGTTTGCTCCAGTAACCATGATTTTTCACAACTCAACTTAAGAATAAAAAAAGAGCTTCTCCTTCCAAGTGTTGGACATGGAATCTTGACTTGTCATGATAAAAGGAAAATCACATTTTCAGATCCTGTGAACTGTACCTCAGACCTGGCAGCACTAAAATCAATAGGCCTCCCACTCAACCCATCAGCAAGCCACATGAAGTTTGAAGAGGAACAAGACCACATCATACTAAAGCTATGTTGTATATGGAAGAATGGATGGAACAGCGCATATCATTATTGATACATCCCCCACATAGCCTACACCTCATGCTGATGAAAGGGATAAAAATGTAATGATACTGTATATATCTCACCCATCCATGCTGTCCCTTACATATTCTTTGCAGCATATCCTTGAGATATTTGTCAAACCTGCAAAAATGGGAAAAAATGTTCTAATTGTGTTAGATCAAAAACCTAGTACAATTAATCTGATTTTTAATACTGAGCATGACATGCTGAAAGTCATTCAAATAATCACTTGTGAAGAGAGATGTAAATATTTTGGCAAATTTCTACTGGGTACCCGTCAATCATAACAATATGTTACCCGATCAAAGGGAAATGGAATTAAATGTGAACCGTAACTGCTTTGTTGTAGGTTCAAATATACCAACCCACATGAAAGGTATAAGCGTAGTTATTGTTAATATAAGTGGCAAAAGAGTGTATCTGAGCATAAAAGAGCAATCTGTATATATTACATGCCAAATTTAGGTTTCAAATTAGGGATGGCATTAATTTGGTATAATAAATCAATATTTGATCATTGTAAAAATAAACAAAATGGATTAAATTACAGCATATGATTTGAGAGTGACTTGCACAAGCACTCAATATCATTAATATTAACAGATCTTGCTCATCACAAAATTCTTTGGACATCTTGAAACTGACTCAAAATCAGATGAAAAATACAGCAGCAAGGGTACTAACAAGTTAGCAAATCAAATGCAGAAGCAACTCATTAATATGACTGGATCTCTCTCTTGACTAAACTTACATGAGATCTGTATCATACAAGCCTATATTCCAGGTTTGATCAAAATGTATAAAAATAATGTGGTCTTTAAATTGTGTTAACAAGCTTAGTCAATCTGGTGCAAGTTCACCTCAATAACTTGTGTGAATCCAGTTCAATATCAAACTCATCCAAGAACTTGATGGTATAAGCCCATATATTCCAAGTTTGATTCAACTCAGATCAGAAATAAACATTCCATAAAGGTAACAAGCTAAGCTAATTAGATAAAAGATCACCTCATTAAGTGTATGCTTGCAGAAATGCTTCTCTGACTTCGCACGCAAATTTTTTTTATCGCATTAGTGCAGTATCATCATTAATTCAGGTAAGAGTCTAATAAATTCTAAACATTATCTAAAGCTCTCTGTTTATGCAGCAGTTTGTTGCGTTAACAAAAGGCTATATGGTGGCAAAACATAAGAAAAGCTCTACCAAACTGAAAGTTGGGAGAAAAAAAAGTTAAAAATAAAAACAGGCAATGCTAAAGATACGTGTTTTTGAGACATTTTCAGCTACCATACTGGAGGCCATATTTTTTTTTTAATCTGAGTTTGATCAAACTGGTAATATGGGTTTAAGTCATCAATATCTTAGTTACTTTCAAAAATGAGTCAGACCAGTGCATATTAATGGGATGATCTTGCATCTCATTGGCTGAGCAAGTTACTATGGAGGCCAAATTATTGATCCGATGTTGATCAAACTTGGGATGTCTGCTTGAACAAGCCTGGCAGTTATATAAGATCAAACTGCTTGTAGATAAACTCATACACCCACGAAACCCACGAAACGTTCTACTGAGAACTCTTATTAAAATACTAACCTAACCATATCAGAGGTGTGCAAAAATTGATGGTGTAGACATTCCATAAGTATATGTGCATGGGTATTCACCAAAACAGTATGATCCTGCTTCTCTTGTATTTCAATGGTCTCATTTTGCTCAACCTCTTTCCAGTCCTTCTCAGCAGACAGTTCTCTGCATATCTATTGAGAAAAGGACCCACCAAATATATTCAAGCCTAATCAGTCTTTAAGCTATACAATATAATAAAGAATGCCTTGAATAATTATTGCCTAGCTTTACAAATGCAGTTTTGAAAGTGTCTCCATAATTTATCTGATAAACCTCTGCTCTGAACACTGAATAAACTATGTGTCCATATGCAATGGATGCCCTCCCATTATGATGTAATTATAGGGCAAAAGTCTACGTCTGACATGTGTTATAACTCCATTAAATTATGCCATAAAACAGTAAATATTTGGTTTCAATCCATACAGTCATAAGGTACTGAGCAGAAACTACATGCAAAAGTTTCAGGTCAAATAGGCACAATAACTCTAAGATTTCCTGGAAAATTGAAAAATCAAACTTTATTAATGTAAAGTCTCAGATTTGAGTCCAATCCATTTTTAAGACCTTCAAAAAATTATTGTGCTGAGACAAAATTATGGGTAAAGTTCTAAGCAAAACAAGAACCCCAACATCTGCCAGAAATGATGAAAACCAAACTGGACCTAGCCCTTTTATATGTAAAAACTTGTGTCAAATATGATTTCAATCTATGAAATCTTCAAATGTTACTCAAAAGAAAACTGAAAGATAATGTTTTAAGTCTAATAGGGACCATTATTCTGTAGTTTTGCTAGGAAATGGTGAGAATTGAACCTGAAATGGATTTTGATAATGTAAAGCCACATAAAAAATTTGATTTAAATCCAAGAAGTTATTCAAAACGATACTGAGCAGAAACCAAACCAAAGGCAAAATTATTTGTCCAACAGGGTCATAACTCTAAAATATTGCCTCAAAATGGTGAAAATTATACTTGACCTAGGTTTTCTTAACGTCAAGCTTGATTTCAACCCATGAAGTCCTTTAAAAGTTCCAGAGTGGAAACAAATTGTTTCTAGTAAAATGTTTCTTCACAAATACTTCCACAGTGGAAACAAATTGTTTCAAGTAAAATGTTTCTTCACAAATACATACCCAATCGTAATCATAATCCAGCCCTCCCAGATAAAACTTAGCTAAAAGTTATCTGATTACAGAAGTGGTGGTTGGGCAGAGTGATCTCCCCTTGATACATGGACTGGTGGCAAATCTCATGAATATCTCAATTACTACTGAAGCAGAAGGCATGCTCTCTATATGGATGTTACTGTGGGGATGATGGAATGGTGTATGTCTATTATGACTGAGTATTTGTGAAGAAAAATGTTAGTAAAAAAAACTGTTTCTTCTTTAAATATGTTACCCAGTCATAACACCTAAGGAGAATAGGTAAGAGGTGGAAGGAGGTACATCCCCATACCCCACAGATGCCATCTCCAGTCCCCTAAGGTATGTGAGACAGCTTCTAGGTAATGTGACTGGAGATGACTCAATCTGTCAGGGTGTGACTTCAGAAAGGGAACATTTTCCTCCCCCAAATTCAGCAGATGTTGTGAAGTCTTATGAAGCTGATTCATTACCTGGAAAGGTGACTTGTTGTGCTACAGACCCCACCAGATCGAGCTGAGCCCATTGGGATATAAAACCTGAGGTAAAAACTGGAGAATGTGGTCTCAGATCTCCATTGTATGGACATCATTTAGAGAACAGTTCTGTCAAAGCTGATGCTTGTGGCAACTGTTCTAACCTTGCAGGTTGAAATGCAAAATAAATTCATCTGAATTGGAGTTATTTATTGATATGTTGTCATTTCACTTTGGTCCACAAGAACTGGTTTTCAACACAAAGGAACTATGATAGGATGGCTTGTCAGAGGTCTGTGTTTGAGTCACGTTCCTTGCTTCCTTTTGTTGGCTTCCTGAATGTCCCTGTATCAGTGTTGCAGTTGAGGGGTGGGAAAATTAATCTTCTTAGTGGCTTGTTTGTGTACTTTGTCGATCTGGCCATTAAAAAAAAATTAGAGAATAATAATTGTGATCCTAGTTTGGCCTCTTGATGATCATTGAGGAAGGTGGCAGTGGAAAGCAGGCATCTCATTCCGCCAATTGTAAATCTGCAGATGCTGTGATGACATTGGCTAAAGTATGTTGAGCAGCTCAGTTCATAACCCAGACCATTATGGAGACCCATCCTTGTACCTTTCAATTCAGAGTAAGAAATAATACAATCTGTTCAGCCTGTTTAATGATAGCCATAAATACAACATACAGCAAACTGCTACCACAATGCAAACTAATTATTGAGTGTCACAGAAAGATGTTCAATCATACAAGTACTGTTCTGTCATCCCCAAAGCTGCAATGTCCTGGTCAAATGTTGAGATTTCAGAATGAAAAAATGGTGTACGGCAGGAGTACATCCACCAACAAAAAGTTGTTGGAAGGAGTTTTGTGAGATAAAGAGATGGTTGATGCTAGGGTCTTGTAATTTATGTAAACAGTTCAAAATGTCTGATTCTTTCAGACTGTAGAAGTAATCTGAAGTTAGATTCTTCCTTTTTTCATTTATATAAGATCAACAGATGCTGGAGCTCTGGTACAGGTGGTTGATAAGGTATGAGGGCAGAATTCCAGAAGTAAAAGGCAGAATACTTCAACAGAAGCTCTAAGGTCGAGTCTTTTTAAAAACAGTGAAATTAAGAAGTGAAGATGGAGCTCAAGAGCAAGCATCATTGTCTGCTCACAACAGACTGATGTCTCATGAGTTGAACTGAGATGGAGCTGGCAAAGAGTGTCATGGTTTGCCACTGACAAAACTTGTTGAGTACCCTGAAGTAGAAATGATGATTTCCAATTGGTCACCAATTAAGGGAGTCCCTTCTAATGACCAAGGGTTGAAAGAATTGAGAGGTGGAATCTGTCAGTGGCCAAGGTACTGAGTACTGTATTGTAAATGGAGAGGTCATATGTGGGTTAGACTGGTTTCCATAATTACCTGTATACACCAGGTTTGAAAGACTGGACGACTGATTTTGATTTCCGAAAACTTATGGAGTTGAGAACTTTGTCCCTGAAGATCCCTTGTAGTAGGCCTAGGCCTGTCGAAACATAAATAGGCCATGTTTGTAAAGGCAGATCTTTGTCTAGATAGAAAGAAAGAAAAGTTGGAAATATAGATGGAGTATGCTTTCCTTGTCAAGTGAGAACTCCAACTTGTATCAATGCTGATTCTGGCTTTTGCAAGGTCTTTTGTAGGGCACCGAGTGGCAGAGTTGTCTAAAGCGCTTTCCGTTATGGATCACTGCCATCTCACCTTTGTCTACACTGGATTGAGTCTCGGATTCAGCCAATGTGGGTATGTGAGAAAGCTTGCCAGTAGCTTCTCGTGGGTTGGTGGTTCTTTCCAGGGTGCTGAAAAATGGCGTTAAACCCCAAAACAACAACAACGTCTTTTGTGGTGACAGCAAGCTTCTTGGCAGGAGAAGCAGTAACTGAGAATTTCATGATTTTTGCTGCCAATCTCTATATCAAAGGGAGATCACTATGCCCCACTGCCATTTAACTTCAGCTCTTTTAGCTTAAATGTTTTATCTGGGAGGGCTGGATTTGTGAAGTATTACGATTGGGCAACATATTTAATGAAGAAACAACATTTATGACATGACATATATGTTATGAGCAGCACTTTATGTACCCTCAATACATAAAGCAGGGGCAAAAAAACAATGCAATATACAACAATGCAATAACCACAAATACTGTCAATAAACACACTGGTGTAAGTTACTGTGAATTAAAAAAAAAGACGTACAAAGCATTTTCGGGGGCAAATTTTGCAAAGAAATTCCATTTGCTACACTGTTCTTTGATAAAGTGAAATGACTAAGTATTAAGATTTAGTTATTCACAAACATGTTATTTTGCTATCATTTCTGGCAGATGTTGGGGTTCTTGTTTTGCTTAGAACTTTACTCATAATTTTGCAATCATGTTAAACCTTAAGTATTTACAAAGTTAAATGATACTAAAATACAATAATTTATACTAATGTGTTAGATAAGGTAGATAACTCCACCTCTCATCTGTACCATACCATCACTGAATATCACAACAGTCTTACAATAAAAAGCCTAAACTATATCAAATAACCTTTCAAACCCTTTTTTGTTTGTGTTTTCAAGGTACTCTAAAGCCAGGATTGTTTTTAAAAAGTTGATTTCTCAAGTACTCCTTCACATTTTAAGGCTGTGCATACCTCAAAAATGGTATTCATCTATTACAAACATTTAAACCCATTATTTTTATAACCATGCCCATACAAACTTATCAACTGAGATACCTTGTTCAGTTCCTCTATCTGCTGGGGGTCTTCTGCTTGTCTGTACTTGTCTATTATATAGAAAGTCAACTTGTCTGTGGTAGCTGGATTACCTAGAATTTTCTGAAATTATAAAATGTATACGTACAAAAGTCCAAGCAAGAAAGAATTATTTAAAACAAATATTATCAGTGAAAATATTCGATGAAAAAGAATTATGAGTGAAATTACAACATTTGAATATGTAAACTCTGTCTCACCATTTTCAGTATCAGCCCGAGCAAGTACCCAGAAGGTAGTGGGAAAACCAGAGGTCAATGCTAGTTGCATAAATGACATGGCCTGTTCATGCTGGTTAAAGGGGAGGGATCTCAACGGGGTTTCCATCCTATGACACCTAGGGATGGGGTAACACAGGGGAAAAGATGCATAACAGAATCTATGCTGATTCCATAAATGAATTTTCCTTGTAATGCCAAGCAAGTGTGTTCATCATGCTCAAGATTTATGGGTTTTTTGTTGATATAAGTGATCCTACAAAGTGATGTAATCTAAGTGAAATGGCACATGTTTAGTTAAAATTTATAACCAGCAAATATTCATATAGTGGTCAGACTAAGGGAGATAACTTGTTATAGTTAATCATTATATCTTAAAGTGAACTGTATGTATGATACCTTTGTGAGAAGAGAGGTGGCATCTTCCAGTCTCTCTAGGTTAAGTTCCAAAAGGCCGGGCGGATCAAGCAGAAGGGCAATACTTCGAATCTGTCTGTCTAGATGTACAGCAAATGACTTGCCTTTGGCCTGTTGGTAAAACTGAAAGAAAAGAAAAAAGAAATCAGAGGCATTCTGGTCATTTGTTGCTACATCAAAACAGAAATAAAACCAAGGAAAAACTCTGAGCATTAATGAATAATGTTAAGAAAAGGAACAAAATGATGACATGTCGGTTGAAGTTATAAAGGCCATTTCTGGGACAATGAGACCTTTAACAGAACCACAATTAATTGGGAAAATCCAAACTGATTACAACCCTCATGAGCAAAGTGTAGGTGTGCGAGTCTGGCCCCTTGAAATAAGGACACATGAGAATTCAGGACAAAGGCAAAGTAAAATCTGTTTCCTTAATTCTCAGGTTCCACTGTCATTATGTCATTTTAATCTCCATTATAGCAGTTCTTTACTCACAAGTCATATATCATTCACAGCAAAATGACGTGCATGAAGCATCACACATGAAACATTTCTGCTGCCAGTATATCATATTCACTATTCAGTGATGATTTCACCCACTGTTTGAAAAGCAACATAAATATATTTTTCCTAACAAATTCCCATACAGAATATACCTAACATTCACAACATACAGGTCTGTTAAATGTGCTCATTCTTAAATTATTATAACCTTTCCTAATCAAATTTTCTTCACTCTGTGCAATTCAAATTTTGATTTAAAAATTACCTTTCTTTTCAGTTATACTGAATGTTAAGTTGATTTGAGTTGTTATCATTCAGCACTGTGTCAATTTAAGATCTCCAAGCCTACTCAGTAAAACAAGTGTTTACAAATAGTCTGTGGTTGTCAAATGCTGATATGCAGAATATAAATATCAGATATGATGCAAGTGCCTTTCTCAAAGGACACAGAGGCAGTCAAATAAGGGTGGCTTGGACAGATATCAAACCAGCAACTCTTGAATCACGAGTGCCATGCTCTACCAACTGAGCTACTGTGGCTCCCAACAAGGTAACCGTCTAAATTCATATCCTGAATCAGAACTAGGCAATGGACATAGAAAATGTCTGCCAAAAATTGTATTACTACACCACGCAAATCGTGCTTTCTAATCTAAGTATGTCATCAATAACTATGCATGAGTTATAGGTCTAAAATAAAACCTAGATTTAATCCCTGCGACCAGAGATCTAAAACTGGCTGTAACTTACCTTTTGGCAGTATGCAGCCCAGTTATAGGCATTAGTTATGGATTTCACATCCCACTGTGAGACAGCCCCTGTACTGGCCTGTACAAGTATGTTGGCAAAGGTATACAGATTTTTCATCACTGTTGACATGGAAGCCATGACCGTATCCAGACTCGGATTATTAGAAGTTATGTCTGCTATATCCTATCCTTTATTCCGAGGAATGCTGTGAACAGATAAAAGACCGCATTAACAATGCTTAAAAATTTAAAAAATAATAGCAACTAGCAGATTTTTACTACTAACTTGAAAATGTGATGGAAGCTGAGAATGCCAATATCAGATTAAGTTGAAACATGTTTCTTTAACAAAATGAATAAAAAATATACTGCACTAATATTGGAAAAGGTGTAGCTCCATTTCATTCAAGATCTTTATTCTTTTAACCAATTTTGGCACCACCTGCTTCCATTGCATTCCAGTCAACTGAAACGAAGGTTAATGGAACTTGAAAACAGGTTCATTCGCTTGTGTGAGAATGTGAATTTATTAGAAAAAAAGACAACTGAGTAAGTAAAGTCCATCTAAAGCAATACAACTAATTTGTAGAAAATACTGAAATTAGTTAAAAGGATGATAAGAATTTTGAATGAAAGAAAGTTATCTAAACACTTTCTTCAATATTAATATATTTTTATTCATTTTGTTTAAGAAACATACTTCAATTTAATCTGATTTAAGCAATCACAACTTCCATCACATTCAAGGCAAATGAAATGTAGGCCAATGAACTCGACACTAGGTCCACTGCTTGTGTGAGGTTTTGAATTTATTAGAAAAAAGACTTTAATTTGTATAAAAATGTCGATATGGACTGCCATATGTAAGATATTTCAGAAAGTTTGACTTCTCGTTACAATGTTAGTCAACATCAGAACACACAACACAGCCCCGTTATTTCAGCAGCAAGAACTTGACTTCCAAAACATAAATATCAGGATAGATTTCTTACATTGTAGGACTATTTATACTAGTCCTACAATGTAAGACACAGCACATGTTTTTGTTTCAGTGCTAAAAAACATAACAAAAACATCGGGCAATGTGTCTTACGTTGCATACCACAGGGGCTCATATCGTTGCTTAGAACTGACCTGTCATACATGTACTATATAACAGTTATTATATAGTACATGTTACTTGTGATCGTCAGGTCAATTTTAAGCAACGATACGAACCCCTGTGAATCAGTGTGATGTATAATAATAATAATAATAATAATGAAGACTTTGTATAGCGCCTAATCTTTAGAAGCTCTAAGCGCTTTACATCATTACACAACACCTGTAAGATAAAAAACATATAATGATATGATTACAAAAACAAACACCATGAAATTAGAAAACATTAAAAAAACATGCTGAGAATATTTAAAGTAGGAAACGGTATCAGGTCTTTAAGTTTGTTCTTGCAGTTGAAATAAGTGAGTTTTGAGAGCCCTCTTGGATGTGATCACTGTGTCTGTGTCTAAGCTCAACAGGCAATTCATTCCACGTTGCTGGGCCCTGGTATGCAAAAGAACACTGTCCATATGACTTTGTTTTCATAGTGGCACTAATAATAATAATAACAATAATGAGGACTTTGTATAGCGCCTAATCTTTAGAAGCTCTAAGAGCTTTACAACATTAGACAACACCAATAAGATAAAAAAACATAATAATATTAATACAAAAACAAACACCAGGAAATTAGAAAAACAGTAAAAAATAAAAAACATGCTGAGAATATTTCAGGAAGGAAACATTATTAGGTCTTTAAGTTTGTTCTTGCAGTCAAAATAAGTGAGTTTTGAGAGCCCTCTTTAATATGATCACTGTGTCTTTGTGTCTAAGTTCAGTGGGCAATTCATTCCACGTTGCTGGGCCTTGGTATGCAAAAGAACGCTGTCCATATGACTTTGTTTTCATAGTGGGAATAATGAGTATACAATTGTCAGAAGAGGAGCGTAAGTATCTTGTTGGTGTGTACACATGGGTGAGGTCAGATAGGTATGTTGGACTAGAGTCTGACGGTGAAACGTAGCACAGAGAACAAATTTTGTGTTTGATTCTGGATTGAATGGATAGCCAGTGTAGGGTACAGAGCAGCGGGGAGGTGTGCTCTGATCGTGGTACTCTAAGTATGATCCGAGCAGCTGTGTTTTGAACTTTCTGGAGTAGATATTGAGATGAACCAGACAGAATTGAGTTACAATAGTCCAGTCTTGAAAGTACTAATGAACATACAAGTGTTTTAGTGGCATCAACTGAAAGATATTTGCGAATTGAGCTGATGCGTCTCAGCTCAAGATATGCAGCTTTGCATATGTTCAAGGTTCATTTCTTTAAAGGAAAAATCGGAACTAAAAAGACTAAATATGCTGTAAAATAGACGCATTACCTGATTTTGCTGAAAATACGGTGTCCTGGTAGTACTAGTATTAGTATCCCTACCATTGATATTACAAAATCGAACCTGGGTGTCCTGCGAATACGAAAATATGTTACACAACTCAATGAACTGCAAACTCACCAAAATGAGGAATTTCGACATCAAACTCTGAAAAAGTAACCTCGTAAGTACTTGATCATTACATAAAAGCAATTCTAATTTTAAAATTCTTTGGAGAAAGTATAATATGCGTCGCCTCATATATACTTCTTGTTCGAAGTTAGGCGCGCTTCTCCAGCCTAAAGAGTTCTCAAGGGAACGCACTTCTTTTAAAGTCTTGGAATTAACGGTTATCATATAAAGAAAATATGAGTATAATAATCAGTATTGACAACAAAAATATTTTTGATTTTTCAAAATCAAATGAAGAAAAAGAAAACATTAATAAAATGTATAATAAATGAGAAATACATTGATTAATAGAAACAGACTTGAGCTACAAGACAGGGAGAAATGTCTATTGCATGTAATTAAACAAACTAGCCATGGGTGGATCCAGGAATATCGTTAAGTGGAAAGTTTTGAGGTGGGTAGTAAACAAGTGGGCAACAGGCATGTGGGATGGTTCTTTGGTGGTGGCCCGGGCGAAGCCCCACCCCACCCTCCTCCCCGATCTAATGCATTGTAGACCGTTTCCAGTGGTTACTTTTAACCATCTAATTTGTATAGAAAACTTACTCTACGAAACATTCCGGTAGATTCGAGCTCATTTTTAGTAGGCGAGCGCTTGTCCCCACCCCCGCCAACAGTTTATTTATTTATTCCTTGTTTTTTTTTTTGTTTTTTTTATTGCATGTAAGTTTATTTATCTTGGATATTTGCAAATTTCCTAATTGATATTTTCCTATTTTAAATTTTGAGAATTTATGGCGATTGTTCACAGTTGAAGAATGGTGAATAAAATGGTGATAAAATTATTATTTTCTGATAATACAAACCCGTTTGTTTGTACCCCCCCCCCCATTGACTTAAATAACAAAAACCTTTAATGTGATAAAAAAAAGTGCAAGGAACTTAATCAATTCATTCACTGATTTATAGTTTCTAACTGACTCTGAGACTGCGCGTTTCATGCTTAAGTGAAGTCTTCAGTGTATAGACGGACATGCTCGGATCCATTTCCAGTTTCTGGACGAGTCCATTTTTCAGCAAAGGGGTGTATTACTATTTCAGATGTACATATATAAGTCGTCTGCTTCCGATATTTACAATGTCGAATCAAGCAAAGGAAAATAATGACGACTACAAATTTGCTTTTCATGTGGATTTAACAAGCGGTTTAATTTCTATGTACATACATGCAGAGGGATATAATTCCAAATTCTCAACGTTATGTAATTTACACAATTATTCAGCAGTTACCGAACAGGATCAACCACGTCATTATGTTGTCTGATGGAAATAAACTAGCCTATAGTGCACGCAGTCTAGCGCCGTATTAGTATGGAAAGTCCGTTAAGCATGAAGGACGGTACTAATTATACGGAAGAACTGTGAAGCAGTCTAGAAATGGGTGAAGAAATAATAGAGTATTTACAGGTTTGGTGGTCCATAATTGGTTAATAATGAAAATTAAAATTTTAGGAAAAATATCTTTTGAGAGCTTATCCTATATGTAATGTAACAAAAATATTGACAAATTTCTACTGATGCAATTTTAGCATTTTTACAGGCTTGACTCAGGAGTACTCAATACTGAAAGTAGCACCTGATTCATTTGGTGCAGAATCAATAACACGTGTTTCATGCACATGTATGTAAACAAATTGCCGCGGGTCATATGGTGTTCTCCACACATAAGCTTGCACCAAGGTTAGATGTGCACGAAAAATTATAGGTGTCATTATCAGCACCCATAAATTTTAAGTTATTGAATTTTGAATATGATAGTGTTTCCATATGTTTACCATTGGAGTGGAATTAGTACCGTGAGTCCTGAAATGGTGCAGGGAATGCCACCATTAGTGAATATTGATGAGTGTAAACGTAAGAAAAATACACACTTAAATCACAGACCATTGTAATTCTATCATTATAGTAAGTTAATGTCAGAGAATCCCCCCAAAAGGGAAGTATATATATATATATATATATATATATATATATATATATATATATATATATATATATATATATATATATATATATATATACAGCCTCGTTTTCGCGATACATTCATATTCATGAGGATCTCATTAAGAACAGACTATTACAATGAATAAACGTTATTAATAATAAAATATCTATATCTCCTAAATCATAACCAACACATAGAAATGTAATAAACATGGCAAGAAATGCATACAGCATGCTACCATCAATTTTCTACATCAATATAAAGCCATCAACGGTGAATTACATAAAACCGATAATTTTCTATAACCAAACACTGTATTATTTTCCAGAATTTTAAACTTCAAGAATGCAAGGCGTTTAAAATACAGACACAATTTCAAATCTGACTTATGTTATTTACTACTTACCCCTATGGCTGTAGTAAGCTGTCTACTATATACACTAGCAGCAGAGGGGCTGTACAGACCGAAACTTTTTGCACAATAAACCCCTCCAGGAAACTATTCCTCGATAGAGGGCTTATTTCGACGAAATAAACCCTTCTATTCAGAATACAGGACAAAAAAAAATGTCCCCCGAAAACTCGAAGAGTTTCCAGGGACAAACTCGTTGAGTTTGCACTGACAACTTGGGTTACTTCAATAAATCTGAAACAGTTTCCGTGGCGGGGTCGTTATTGAAAAATCCATGGGTCGGGTCCATCCCCTCTGCTGCTCTGGGAAATGAGTTTCCAAGGGAAAACATTTTTATGTTAGCGGAATTAAATCATTGACAAATAAATAATGGCAAATATTGGAGAAGCACATACGACTAGATTAGCTCGAGAACGTCTCGAAGCAATTCAGAAATTTCTTCCTGTCCGTGATAGTGTCAGACAAAAATTACAACTAAGACAGCAAGCACGGGAAGGCTTTGCAGAGACTACGGAGGAATTATTTAAACCCGTGACCAAAGCTACTGAAAAATCCGCAGCTGTTACCAAAGAGGCTTTAATAGAGCAAAGGAAAATTTTACAGGATATTTCAGCTGGACTTAAACCCCCGCCTCCACCCGATGAAGTTGTTGTGTCAGTACCTGCTGGTAAGCGAGTAACAGGGAGAATTACTGACCCCGCCAAAAGATTTACGCCGGATTATATTGAACTTCTTAAAAATGTACCAGAAGAGAAATTACCTGAGACAATACTGTTAGGATTGATTAGAAGAGATGTGTCTTTAAACCCAGAACACGGTTCTATGACAGATGATAATTTTATCAAATATTCGTATCGTATACGTGAAAATAAAAAACAAATCAGCAGGGACGATACAAAATACGATAGACTTGTAGATGCTATACGTAAACTTGAAATTCCACCATCGCAACCTCAAGAAGAAAAATCACCGTTGCAACACACAGAACGACAACAATATCCTTCACGGCGAAGAGCAATAGATCCTGACCTAACTCCGTTAAGTGAATACGAGGCTGCATCTGAAGGAAGTCCGCGGGGCCAAAAATTCAAACAAACTAGGTCGCCGATAATTAGCTTAACAACATCTTCTGAAAGTTTGCCTCAAGACATTTTATCCCCAAGAATTGTACCATCAACAGGGGAGGGTTTAGGATCCGGTTTTATTGCCTGCCCTAATAATATCATCGATGATGTATCACGGTTGGAAGTTCTCATCGGAGGAAGACGTGCCGGAAACAATTCTCCGGAAATTATAAATGAAGCCGCAGATATCTGTCAGAGACTATTTCAGCGTGGCATCATGGATATCAGCATCTACCGGGGGCTCATTGATGAACTCGCAGACGGTTACCACAGCGACTAATAATTAAATTTGCTAGCAAATTCAGTTAGATAAACAATAATTAAATAAAATGATACTACACGATTCTTTTCGCAGACCAAGAAGTGTCAGAGTAGTAAACTCACGATTACCAGTATACGAGGTTGTTTACGGAGATGGAGTCGGTGATGTTGTTAGGGATTTAGTCACAAGAATCGCTCCGAAAGCTGGACCGTTAGCAAAACAATTCGCGATGAAAGCCGCTGATGTTGTCAAGGATAAAGCCATTGGCACTGTTGGTAGTCTTGCCGGGAAAGCATTTCAATCAATCAAGGATCGACTAGCACAGCTGATACGAAAAAAAAACCCAGTCGAGAGGTTGGTGCCAGTAAAACTACCATCCACTGAAGCTATGCCGGCAAATGTTAGTAGCGTAGTAAATAAGGCCGTAAATCAGAAATTAGCTGAGATCGCAACAGCAGGAATTACCTCCAAAGCGTTGCAAGATAGTGTAACTGCTAATTTGATAGCTGGTAGTGGTTTCCGGTGACGATAACATTTTAATTAGATCATCACAAATAATAATAATGTTTGCACGAAAATCCAATGACGCGTTTGATATGTCCAAACCAGTACTTAAAGATGATTCTGTACGTGATTTTCAATATTATTCTTATGAAGCACGTGATCCTAACCAACGCGGAAGAATTGAACTACAGGTCCAGGATACAAGTAGATACTTCTTGCCCGCTGAGGCCTTCATCGAAGTTGAAGGTAGGCTTTTAAAGAATGATAACACTAACTACGGAATCGGCGACCGAGTTGGATTTGTTAACAACGGCATCATGGCGTTATTTAAATCCGCTATTTACATGATAGATGGAAAAGAAATTGAAACAATTCATGATAACGTCGACGTTGCCACAACAATTCTCGGGTTGGCGAGATACTCGGATGATTACACCAGATCAGCCGGACCATCAATGATGTTTGCAAAGGATATAACCGACAGCCCCGAGAACAGGAATGTAACAATGAATAATGCCGGTGACGCAGTTGCATCGATGAACGAAAATTTTAATTTGGGTTTTGCAACACGTAGATCGATGTTAAGTGGAGATGAAGAGTTCTCAGGTGTGATTCCATTGTCTCACATCTTTGGATTCTGCAGAGATGTCCACAAGGTCATATTCGGTGCCAAACACACAGTTGTACTTGTGCGAAAACCTGATGATAATGACGCTATCTGGCGAGATGCTGCTGTTGCCCCTGGTCAGGTAATACTAACTAAACTGTGGTTGTGGATGCCAGTGTTGTCTCCGTCAATCACCGAAGAACAACGACTGTTGTCTTTCATGGACACGGGCGGTAAATCACTGCTATCCTGGAAAACAACAACCACAGACGTTATTCAGGGTGATAATGGTGGGTTGTTTACATGGCATATATCATCGCAACAAGGAGTATCAGCACCACGACATATTTTCATTGCATTTCAATACCGTGCTAGAACAGATAGCCAGGAAAGAAATCCAATGGTATTTGATACACTTGGAGTTTCTGAAGTTTCGTTGAGAATAAATGGGCATCAGGAGCCATCTGAGGATATATTAATAGATTTCGAACATCATCGTGTCGCACGCGCGTATCATCGTCTGATGTCATTTATGGGGCGCGACCTTAATGTAGACACTGGCCTGCAAATATCACAGCGAGACTTTATGAGTTTATATCCGATTTATTACTTTTCGCTGGAACATCTTGATCTGGTTAAACAATCTGTTGTCGACCTACATTTCCGAGCTCGTGTAGGTGTTCCTGCTGGTGGTTACAGAGCGATTGCTGTCATACTCTCCGATAAAGCAATGCTGCTTGAAGGTGTTGGCGGACGAATGAGGGTCATCGACGCTCCAATCGAGAATATGTAACGCAATTAAAATCAAACTTAGGATATAATGTCATACAGTCATGTTAATGTCACCTTGACTTCCGGTCAAACGAAGAAATTGCAATCAAAGAACGCAAGCACGTGCGGGACATCAATAACACTAAAACGAGATCAGATTACTGGTGGTCCAAACAAATTGTCGTTGACTAATACTCAGCTTAAACATTTTAATAAGGCACTAACAGCAAAAACCGGTGTCCGACTTGATTTCTCTGCTGCAGCTATCAAGGACATGACTAAAACCGGTGGAATATTTCCTCTTCTCGCAGCAATACCGGCGTTGATTGCCGCGGCAGCACCAGCCGTAGCAAAAGCCGCAGCACTCGGTGCAGTTGGAACTGCAGCTGGAATGGCACTAAAAAAGGCAACGGGAAAAGGATACAAGAAAAAAAAGGGACGCGGTCTAAGACTACCAGGAACTCCACCATCATGGTATCCAAAAAAATTCTAACGCCGTTGAGCAATTTTGATTTACTCGATGCTGTTAAAAAATTGCGTGTAAAACATTTCAGAGGCGTATTTATGCGAGATCAATTACCGCAACGACCGAATAATCCAGAAACTGGCATTATCAATCTCGACAACAAAGATGGTCCGGGAACTCACTGGGTTGCTTACGCGATCGATCCACGTGGAATTATCTATTTTGATTCGTACGGTTTAGCACCGCCAGTTGAGTTTCTCAAGTATGTCAGCAGATTTTCTAATGTTCCAGTGTGGCAGTCGACGTTACCAACACAAACATTAATTGATCCGCCCATTTGTGGGAGGGAGGTTTTAAATGTTCTTGATGCAATCTCAAGAAATCCAGCAACTCCTCCTCATAAAGTAGTGTATGAATATACCGCATCGAGAAATGCTAGCATTTGAAAAACAGCAATAAGAATAATGGTGGATATTTACGGAAGACCTTTCACACGAGGAGGTAAACCAAGCACAGATGCTGATCTCTCAAAATATGCGACCAAAGATGAAGTCGATAATCTTTTGAATATAGCTGGAGTTGACCCAGATGAAGTTGCTATTTTCCAAGACAGGCAAGGAAAACTAAGAACGAGCAACATTAAGTGGAATGATATAATTCGCAGAGTTCTTGGAGCTACCAAGGATAACTTCGTTGCATTTAGTGATGGCGGCCGGATCAAGGACTCGAATATATCAATCGCAAGCATCAAAGACAGTATTGATAAAGGTGTTGATAAATGTGTGAAAAAAGCCGGTGACACGATGACAGGCGAACTCAGCATGAGCGGCAACAAAATAACCGCGTTAGCGAATCCCGAATCCGACCAGGATGCGTCAAACAAACAATACGTGGACATCGTCAACGGTAAACTAAATACGCTGCGTGCAGAGCATGATGTTCACGTGGGCGCGTTTACAAGATTTCGAAGAAACTTCGTAAAAACTGATGAGGTCGTGGATAAGTTCTTTGGGACTCCTCCAGTCGTCGATGTAAAACTCGCTGATGTAAAGACCGACATTAACACGATCAAACAAACACAGCAGGATATCGTATCGGGTATTCCTGATATCGTTAACAAAACCAGTTTGATTAAAGTTCCCACTGGAGTTACTCCGGGGCATATCACCAACATCGTATTCACGGTATCATCGGGATTCGCAACATGGTCACGACAAAAGAACACTATCAAATATACAGCAACAGCCACCGGTGTTTACAGGTTGTCTGTGTTTTCAGCCGCTAAATTTGAAATCTTCACAACATATCCTTGGAGACATTCCACCGATAAGTATTCCGGGGTTTGCACTGTAATACTAAACAGCGGAACCGAGGAAACATTTATGCTTGAAGCCGAGGACGATAGTTTAACAGCAACATCTTACTGGTTTTGTTTGGAATTCGTCGCTGCAACGCCTCAATTGGTTACCGCGTAATTGAATAATGTCAACGACGCCAGATGCTCAACAATATCGATACAATCAAGTCCGTGAGTGGCAATCTGAGTTAAAAACTGTCATCGAAGTAACTAGTCAAAAAGTAAAAAAATACAAGCGCCGCATAACAGTGCTGGATATTATGGTTTATTCAGTATCTGCCGTTGTTGCATCTGCCGGAGCAATACTATCAGCGGTCACTCCGGTAACTGCAGCAGTCGCCGCCACGATCTGTGTTTCCGCGGCCACAACAACAGCTGGAGTTTTCGGCATCATAGCAAAAAAAATATCATCATGTGCTAACACAAAATTACACGATTACACGACAAAATTAAATACAGCCACGACCGCATATCAGAAATTATCATCGCTGATATCATCATCGTTAGACGTGCAAAGTAGCGACGCTACGATATCAGATTCTGAATTCAAACTAATGTCAGATGCGTACAATGACTATTTGAAAACTAAACAAATAAATAATGTCAATAGAACTGCTTCAACAAATAGTCACAAACACAACACCGGTAAGGACCACAATGATCTCAGTGTCCTCGACGACACCAGAATTCGGTATTAATTTTCGAACTCCAATTCCAGTGAGTGAAATCGCGTTAGCAAAGCTCAGTGTGTATCACAGCTGGCCCAATGTTAGGTCGGCATCATTTGGTGGTCTGCAGCCAAATAATTCATTCGTGTTCGGGAAAAGCAAAGCCGACTCCGGCGAACAGGGTGAACTTGACTGGAATACAATTACACTTCCCACTGGGAGTTATCAGATCGAAGAAATCAATAATGAGATACAACGCCAAATAAAACGAATCACCGGCAAGGAAGCCAAAATATCTATAACAGCTCATGAACCAACGCTGTCTGCGGTCATTGAAATCTCAACGCCAGGATACGCCGTGGATATTTATAACAGCTCAATCCGAACATTATTAGGATGGCCAAAGGCCCCCGAGGTTAAACCTCGTCCACCAAAACCTGAAAAATCGGATTTTATGACCTATAAAGAAGCACTACACGACCTCGAGTACAATTATTATTTACTCCTTGCAGATCAATTACTAGCAAGAAAAAGTACTTTAATGCCCGATACTTGGAGTATAGAAGCTCCACGTGTTAAGGGGGGGCAGGAGCTCCGTGTTTACCGTCTAGATGATATAGAATCTGAATTATTTATTCCGATCAATCTAGTACATAAACAACAGCTACAACTCCTGCGAGTATATTTCCAAGATTATATTTCTGATTTAACAAGTCCGCGTGATAATATTATCACAACCATAGAAAAACTAAACAAACTCGCATCGGCCATGGAAACTATAAATCTAAGAATAATTCAGGCTTTACTGGATCTTAAAGACTATATCGATGATAATTATAGACAGATAGCCAGAGCAGATTTTGCAATTAAATATGGTATTCAAGTGAATGATATTTCAGATTTTAAATTTCCTGGATATAACGTGCCCGAGCTGAGAAAATCAGTCTCTGATCTCATCGATCAATCTTTCGAAGATATTCTTGCCGCGTACGAACGAATAAAACCACAACCTGTTATTCTCAAGCACGACAACAGTACAGCATCCGATGGCAGACACATCTCACCGGGGATCGTAAATATCACAGATGTTATTGCGGTCAATCTTGTATGTGACGTCATCGATGGCAGTTACAGCGCATCAGATACTACGACGGCACAACAGGGGTTTATCCTGTATACGTTCACACCAAGAGACCCCCCTGGTTTTCTGATTGTGCAAGAACCAATCAATCCGGTCTATCTACGGTGTCATAACCCGTGGTTGTCAACGATAAATTTCAAACTCATCGACCAGAGGGGGAATTTGTTGGACCTGCGTGACGAGACTGTTAGTATAAACTTACTGGTGAAGTCCTAAGTCAAGGGATCCATAATATTTATAATAGTTTTTTTTTCTGCACTGATCCATTTTCGTCATTTTATCGTGCAAATACCCTATCAAAACCAGCATAAGTTATCGTTGAAAGTGCTAGCACGCATTTAAAAAAAAACGGTTGTGTATAATGTATCAACCCGAGTACATTCATGCACGAGTTCATATTCATGATAAGCAAATTCTTTACGAGGCAATAAAAACCGCATTTCAAATACAGACATTCCCAGAACAGTATTTCCCCGTTAAAATAGTTATTGACGTGTATGGTGACGAAGACTTCTTGTTAACTCCGTCACAATTAACAGAGCTACAGCAAAATCATATGATCATAGTTTGGTGTCAACGAGAACAGATTATGAACTATTCTCATTCCTGTATTGATGTTGAAACGCTTAAGCAAATCCTGAAAATCTGAAAGCGCCCTTCACTTGAGAAACTCTTTGAGTTTCCAAGGGCAAAAAAAATAATACACTTTTTTTTTTACCCGTGGAAATGTGCTTTACACTCCAAGCGGGGGGGGGGGGGGCGCTAGCGTTCTCAGGTTCTACTTTCACTTTGTGCTGTGAGTCACACGCTATGCGGTTTATACTTCCTTGTCGGCCTCGTAGTCAGAAACACTAGTATTTTTGTCAGAAATGCAAGGCATTTCCGTGTCTAGATTCTTTATATAACCTTTTAACCGTCTCACCCTGGTGCTAATTAATTTTCGAGTCTCATACTCTTGTGACAATCCAAGACGAATCTTCTCAACTGCACGGCACAGTGGAATAAATTCAGATACCTGATTTTCAGTTATCCCGGCAAGTGATCTGTAAACACGATCTTGCAAACCCTTAATGAACCTATAACGAGCAGGGAGATTGTTCTTCCCCAAGCGTGATAGCTCATTCAAGGATTCAAAATCTGACATAATTGTTTCAGTGTCTAGTAAAATATTAAAACCTCGCTGTTGTAATTCTTTAATTTCAGCAAGTATGGTATTTATATTTTCGTGATTCATATTATTATATATTTTTATATTTTTAATAGAAACACTTTGCATGAGAAACGCTAGCTTTCCAAAACAAAACGAGACAGTCGGAAACATTTATCCCCTGCAAGGGCCTAGATCGTCAAATAACGTTCTAGAACCCCACGAGGACTGCTTCCGACATGACAATACAACATGTAACACGAAACACTTTATCCCCTGCAAGAGCCTCTAGATCGTCAAATAACGTTCTATAGGCTCAAGAGGACGTGTTTAGTGAATTGACAAGGACAAACATATAACACGTAACTTATCCTAAGGACGGACCCCTCTGACTGCCAAGTGACTCAGAGGCACATTTATTTACAAGACGAGACAGCCCTGGCTTCTAGGATCGAGTTCTCTAGCAGGCCCGGCAAACATTTATTTGACAACACAAACAACCTTTACCTCTGATTCGAGTATCACAGCAAGCAAAGGTACAATGAACATGTAATCTTATCCTAAGAGACGGTACAGAACAGACAACCTTTACCTCTGATTCGAGTATCACAGCAAGCAAAGGTACAATGAACATGTAATCTTATCCTAAGAGACGGTACAGAACAGACAACCTTTAACCTCTGATTCGAGTATGACAGCAAGTAAAGGCACAATGAACATGTAATCTTATCCTAACTTATCCTAAGACCTTATCCTATGACGACACAAACATACACAGGTGGGTCATTTTCTACGGTCAGCAGCAGAGCAAAACCATCCATTGAATCGACCATTGGATGGTGCACAAAAGACACCCGCCATTGGCGGATTAAATTTATGGTTTTGCTTGCGCGTGCTGACTTTCGATCGACCCAAAGGTCTTAGGGAGCGATTTCGTATATAACCCAACTGTTACTTGCGAGTTGGAAATTCGCTCTAGCAGTGGGCGGGACTTGTTTAAAATATTTTAATTGTATGTTTTCTTAAGCGCGGTCATATAACAAGCACAGAAGAGCAAAACAGTCGGATATATTCAGTAAAACGAGGATATTGTTTGTAAAAAAATATATATTCTACGGTAAATAAATGATTACATGTTATGAACTCGATAAAATATTTTATCAAGGTGGCTTTCTTAGGGGGAGCAAATCCTCTGACCAGCAACGACAACTCTGCAAAGCGTTACACACTCTCGGAGGAGTTATCGTCGTTTGTGTCAACGATAAGAGTTATATAACAGAATGAAATCTTCTGTTTGAGCTTCTTTGAAAATGCTGTTTTGTAGATCCCATCTGCGACATGCTGTACAGAAGGTGGACAAATACCGAAATACCTACCGGCTGCGCTCATTGATTGAAATATTATTTCTTCACGAGTCTCAACATTCACAGATTTCACTGCTCTTCTTATAGCTGTTTTACATTTAACTCTTCCTCGTATGGTATTCTTGCTCTGAGTGATCGCTTGAAGGTTTTCAATACTGTTATCAAGTCTGTTCCCGTTAATATGATCAATGACAAGGCCTTTAGGGATCTCTCCGTTAAAAACCTCATAGACGAAACGATGACATAAATACCTCCCTTTCCTAACAGTAAATCTTAAATAACCAGCATTATCAACTGTACCAACTTGTTTCCTCAGCCTGTAGTTTCTCACTATGCCATCTCGGTTTGCCTCATAATTTGGAATAGTTGGATGTCGGACGAATTCTTGATTCATTATACTATAAGCAAATCATTGTCTAATTCATAATTTGTCTGAAAACTTATTTATGTAATCACGCTCGCATTTGAGAGCGTTATCACAGTCTGGATTTTTTTTATCATAATACCGTTTTAGTTCTCGATAGCGTTTTCCACCACACGCTGAACATAATTGCGTTTTTCCTCGTACTCCAATGCCGCATCTGATACACGGTATCGGTCCTAGACTCCCACCGCGGACCTGTTGAGCATGTTGTCCACAGTATTCGCCTCTGCAGGGTTTGCTACACGGCGCTGATGAATTTAGTTTGATCCACTTGCATTGGTTCATCATATAATATATTTGTCTATTTAAATATTTGTCTTAATTATAATAATGGGTTTTGAAAGACTATCCAGAATAAAACCCATATCAGGTTCTAGATTCGATCTTGACCGGTTAACCGCTGATCCACGACGAAGAGAGTTAGCAGAGGTAATTGGTGTTATCAAGAATGCCAAAGAAGAGTTTCGTCGTGATGGTGCCGCACACACGTGGTCTTCGTATAAAATTATCCTCGGAAACGCGAGCATTTCTCGTGACCGTATCATTGATGCTACCATGAACGATACAATCGCGCGTAACATAATTGGGTATCTCGACGATAGAAGATATTTCGTACAGATAAAATTTATTGTTGGAGTCGGCGAGGGAACGTGGATTATCAGAGACAAACTAGACCCTGTTCTTGATGCCAGAGGCGTTCGTGGAAAAACCGTTCTGTTAAGTAAAGACTCAAAACCGGGAGTACTTGTTGGGATTGATATACCATATTATGCCAGAGCGTATCCTGTGACCGCAGTTGTTTATGGAATTTATCCGATGAAGAAACCACGCGTTGATAAACTCAAACCGATGAAGGTGTCGGTGTTGAATTGTGTAGCTGAGCGAGTAATGGAACATTTTAAAAATGCAATGCGAGGAAACGGCCTAACACCGCTAAGACAAACTAAAAAATAACAGCGTGGGCGACACGAGTAGCGGATAAAGGAGCGTCAATAAATGATGTTGCTGAGCTAGAGCGATTACTAAAATTTCCTATAACGGTTTCATCGTTAACCGGTGAGGTATTGTATGAGTGTAAATACAATTCCCGTGGAACACCAATAACTATTATCGATCATAACAGTCACGCCTGGACTGACTCGGTTAGGATATTTCCGCAAGACCGTGTTGTGAAGTATTATCCGGAATTGCAAAGCAATTCTGGGAGCATGTTTGATTTTATTTATCAGATAAGTAAAACCGATCCAGTGTCTGTGTGGTTATTCAGAAGTAGCGAAGATGGAGAATATGATCAGTTTGTGAGACCCAACGGGGAAATATACAGAACAATGGCGTTACAGCAGGAAATGAAAAAACTCGCAGAAAAATATCATGCTGGCAACACTGATACGTTACTGACACACTGTTTTACTGTCCGGGTGTTGTCGCGCATGTAAGCCAGAACGAAATTTATGGAGACCAACTCCGAAAAGTTTTCTTGCTGATATCCAGCAGAGCTGTGTCGAATACGGACACGGCGGTTTGTGGAATACTCAGTATGATCACCGCGGTATGATATCCGTGGACATGACGGCGTGTTATCCAGGAAGTTTCCTTGGGCGTGGAGAATGCAGCGAATATTTTAAACGGTTTGGCCACGCTGGCAATACCATGACAAGAGTAGCTGTCAACGGTGTTTTACCCGATTTTGACTTGACCGGATTTGCTTGTGTGTCGTCGTTTAAATTCGCTAAGGATTTACATCCTGTGTGTTATGTTTGGTTTGGCAGACATTTCGTTGAGAAGCGATGGGCACCGATAGTGTTATTGCGATACATGCTTGACAGTCGAATACTGTTGTCGCTGACGGTCAGCGAAGCGATTATATGTTATTGTCGTCAAACCGAAGTTTGGTTGCCAACTCCAACGCCGGTTACGTTAGAAGAAGTCATCGAAGATTGGTCACGAGAATATCCAGAAACTTCTATCGACGCTATCATCAAGAAAGCTCCTGAAGTACTTAAAAGCAAACTCAGAAATGATGAAAGCACAGCAAAAGATCTAGGACGAAGAATAATAGGGAAATTCACTCAAGGTGGAGCGTATGATCATAAACAACATCACAGTCGATTAATCATGGACAAGACTGAATTGGATCTTATTGTCGCTGATGCAGCCACGAACAACATGTTCTGTAACCGCAAAGATGTGTTTCTGTCAAACGGGGAAAAACTAGGGACTGTTTTTAGTTATATTGACGGAGAATCATCTCAGTACATACATTTGAGATCTTCGATGCTGGCTTATGTATCCATAAATTTGTTGTCGATGATCAATAGATTCCCTGTTGCCGCAGTGAGAGTTGCAACGGATTCATTTTATATTGATAAAAAACACTCAGCGCTGTTGGATAATGTTATATCGGATGATCCATCGTGGGGCTCGTGGAGAATAAAGAATGAAATGTTACACGGATATTGTAAATCGGCTGATGTTGAAATCGAGGATGAGTATCGCAGCGCAGAAATATCTTCGATGGTTTCGTCGGGGGCAACTTCGTTGTTGCCGCCGGTGCACGATCCTGTTACAAGACACAAAACAGTTTATCTGAACGGTCCTGGTGGTTCTGGTAAAACAACTCGAGCGATTGAATTATTTAGAAACTCTGACATGATTGTGCTAACACCCACACACAGACTTGCCAGGGAGATGAGACAACGGGATGTTAACGCGTGCACGTATCACAGTTTTTTCAAATACAGCGGCGGCACGTGGACACCTGAACGAATGGGAACGAAATATATTCCCGAGAAAATCATCTGGGATGAGATAGACACTGTGCCGTTGGATACATTAAAACAGTTTCTGGATTGGCTGCTAAAGAAAAATACCGCAGTGGTGATGTGCGGCGATCATGGTCAACCACCCCCATTTACAGGTGAATCTCCACACGAGTGGCTGAAAACTTTTGTAGATTATTATGAGGAAATAACTAACGATGTTAGAGCACTCGATGAAACGCTGAAAGAGTTTAAGGCACTGATCAGGCTACAAACCAATAAAGTCCAGTGTGAGATAATGCGTGAAATAATTCCAGAGACTTCGCTGAGCGACTTTTGGGAAACGCGGAAACCAGGTGATTTAATTGTGGCAAGTAGAAATATAGTCAGGGACACACTTCAGCAGCGGTTATTTCAGTTACATCAGAAGAAATTTCCCATGTTGCCAGTGCCGTTGTGTTATAGACCAGCTGATACGCGATTGCAGAATATTGATGTTGATATTCCAGGGCGCCTGACTGCGTCGGGTCCGGAGAAACAGAATTTAGTATTAAATGATATTGTCACAGTTGATGTTGATGCTGTTGAACAGGCACTGAAAATGAGCAAATCCCCGTGGACGCTAGGATACGCTATGACCATCCACAGTTCGCAGGGACTAACTATTTCAGATACAACAGTTTGGATTGTTGATGATCGCATCGAGTGGTCAAATTTAGTTTATTTAGCCGTGTCAAGAGTAAGAAGGATAGGTCAGTTACGAAGAATTGTATTAGATGATGTTGTCAACGACAGCTCAATCGCTGATGACACAATAAGAAAGAAATTGGCCGGTTACAAACAGAGCGACAAAAAAAATGGTAGAGAGTTTGATCCCAAACAAAGTTTGGATGTTGAATTTGTAATACAATTACAACAACAGCAGAATAATCACTGTGCGAGTTGTAATTGTTTATTGCTGTGGCAGTATTCGAAAAACGACCCAAGGCAATTCACCGTAGATAGAATAGATAGCAGTCGCGGTCATACACGTGAAAATGTGATGTTGACCTGTCTTGAGTGTAACCGACGCAGAGGTGTTGCTGCAGTTATTTAAATGATTGAATCACTTCAGTGCGGATCACTTTAGTGATCGGGGTGGTAATTGTGTATCCTCGGGAATCACCTGAAGTTGCTCGCGTTTAAATCCGCGTTGAGGAGCAGTCGAATCTAATCTGTAGATTGCGTTTCTCCCAGTTGATCTGGTTATACTGGATATCTTATGTGTAGTAACACTCCATGTGGGATCGGTTGCTCTTTTTTTTCCTCCTTCTAGTTCGCCTGGTTCGTATAAATACCTAACGGTGACATTACCCAGCAGTGGGGACGCTAGCGTCCCTGGCTGCGTTGAAACATTTTGTTGCTGTTGTCCGCGTTCACTGACGCGGGGTATATATTTTTTTGTGATTGCATTTACAGGTCTCATGTTTGTTGTTCTGGTAATTTCATTATTCAGTGCGGCTATCACGTTTGGCAGTCTTGCAACCCATTCACGAGATCTCGTATCGTAAATGAATTCCCTCGCGTACTGGTATCCGAATAATCTCTCAGCGAGTGTTCTATTAAATCGCTCAACAATTGCCTGATCCCGATGAATTTCAGTATGACCTCGTCGTATGGTAACGTTATGCTGCTTTGTCAGTGATGACACCGCGCCCTGAAATTCCTTGCCAGGATCAACTTGTAATAATCGTGGCCAGTTTAGAGGTCCTCGTTGATAAATTCGTTTAAACGCAGAGGCGACTTCGGACGCTGTTTTAGTCGCTAACGGTTCTGCTTCTTTGTATCTACTGGCAACATCAACTACTGTTAGCGCGTATTTGTATATTTTTCTACGGACAGTATCATGAGGCAGGAATAGTATGTCAGCCTGATGAACTTCATTGGGCACACTAACATCAAAATGTGCAAAGTTGATTTGTCGAGGTGGTGGTAAGTAGATTTGCCATATTGCTTGTTTTGATAGCCAATTTTTGGCAACCTCGCGTGTTACTGATGCCGCGTTGGCGAGTTTATTAATTGCTGAGTTACCTCTCCAGTATCCGATTGGGGAATAATAAATCGCTTGCATTTTTATTTAATTATCCAGCGCCTAATACTAATTTAGATTTCATCGCTGATCTTACTAACCAATTAGCGAGTGACTCCTTAAATGATTTATTTTTTATGGCGCTTAGTGCATGAATTAATTTCACATCCGCGATATGCCTGTCTTGTAGATCTTTACTTCGATAAGCAACATCATGTATGTGACACGCTGCGTCGATAGCGTTTATCGGATACTCTCCCGGTTTTGGTTTAGATTGTTCATCAAGTCTGATATCTAGTCGGGTCCCTGGACCGCAGTAATTGTATCCTGGGAGATGTTTTTCTCCGGGATACTTTGCCCAGGGAGTTCCGGGGAGCTTTCCAAGTTTGGCTGCAATGTCACCTCCGCTAAATTCTCGCTTTTTTTTTGAAATCTAAATTTTTTTGTGCCACATCGCGTACACTTACCAGAAAGTGCTTGTCTGTTATTTTTTGTTGTAATGGTTGTTAGATCATTCGTAGGGGTTCGTGCCTTACACTTCACACAATATAGATCCATAATTATTATTCTTTATATACAAATGGAAATTACAGATTTTTCTGCGACAAAAAAGAAAGAGCCAGTTAAGCATAATTCAGTGCTACCAAACTCTATCCGCGCGATTATAATTGGGCCATCCGGTTCAGGTAAAACACAGCTGTTGCTGAACTTGATAATGAAGTGGATGAAATGGGATAAACTGTATTTGATAGCTCCATCTGTAGATGATCAACGATGCTATAACGTTATAAAAGATTTTAATGAGAGTGCAAGCGCGCTGAGTAAAGACGGTGAGGATGTTGTTGAATTTATCACTGATATCGAAGAAGCCCCCAGCGTCGAGGATCTTGATGAATCAATTAACAACCTAGTAGTGTATGATGATGTTATGTTGGACAAGCAAAAAAATCCCGCAAGAATATTTTCCCGGGGACGTCACAAAAACACTGATGTGATTTATGTTACTCAGCGTTATACACAAATTCCTAAAGTAATCAGGGATAATTGTAATCTTCTTGCGATATTCAATGGAGTTGATACACATACACTGAGAAATATTCATCAAACCTGGTGTGGTGGCGATATGGATTTAAATAAATTTAAAAATTTCTTCAGTCATGTTCAAAGAAAACCTCACGGATTTGTGACAATAAATTTACACGATCCCAGAACAAGATACCGTATTGGACTTGATACACTATTTGCAACATAAAAATGTTTTTCCTTGGAAACTCATTTCCCAGAGCAGCAGAGGGGATGGACCCGACCCATGGATTTTTCAATAACGACCCCGCCACGGAAACTGTTTCAGATTTATTGAAGTAACCCAAGTTGTCAGTGCAAACTCAACGAGTTTGTCCCTGGAAACTCTTCGAGTTTTCGGGGGACATTTTTTTTTGTCCTGTATTCTGAATAGAAGGGTTTATTTCGTCGAAATAAGCCCTCTATCGAGGAATAGTTTCCTGGAGGGGTTTATTGTGCAAAAAGTTTCGGTCTGTACAGCCCCTCTGCTGCTACACTCCCTGACAAGATCTAGGCGATCACTGTTTCGGTACATAGCAATATACCTCCTATATGCCACCCCCACCTCCTCCAAAAACCCCAAGAAAATCTACGCAAGAACCAGGGGTAAAGTACCAGTACATATCGTGATATATGGGCATCTTACTGCGAGCCACCTACGACGAGATGCATGTATGTACTCAGCGACCATTAAAAGAAAAGAAAAGAAAAGAAAAAAAAAAAGAAGAAAAGAAAACTAATCGAGGTAACGCTGTGCGCGTCAATAAAATTAATTATAGAGAATTGTTCTAAGGCATTACCAAGTTATTTTGCCTTATTCCGTGACAGATCAGAAACTTGGACTCTTTGGATAGAACGAAGAAGAGCGTTAGAAGCTTTTGAGGTGTGGATTTGGAATCACATGGAAAAAGTCAGCTGAAGTGATAGGAAAACAAATGAAGAGGCAATAAGTTTAGTAGGTGAAAAGAGAAGATTGTTGCAAGCAATTTTGGAGAGGAATAAAAGATGGATAGGAAATATATTCAGAGGTGAAAATCTGAAGTAATAGAAGAGAGAATGGATGGAAAGCGACCAACAGGGAATACAAGAATTATGCATATAGATGAAGCAATGACGCGTTTTAATATTCGATGATCTCTCTCTCTCTCTCTCTCTCTCTCTCTCTGAATATGATTAGTTTTCAGAATACAATCATCTTTTATTTACTACGAGTAATAGTTTCAAGTGTGTGTGTATCGTGGGACAGGGATATCACGAGACAGAAAAGGAAGGGAGGCAGATGTTATATTTTTCAAAGTTTTATAAAATATTGTTTGCTTGACTTGTGCGTATTCCAATACGTTCTACCCACTTGCTGATGAATTGTCTTCGGTAGATTTAAGCTTTTACACTTTGTTAATAAGTACGGAACCGGTAGAAGTAGTAGGAAAACCAGATAAGAAAAACTAAGTCATCTGAAATCATGTTTCTCTGACATCGTCATTAACAAATAAAGGGGAGGAGGCCGAGTAGAAGAAAAAGGGCAGGTGGCCATATATCGAAGTTTTCGTGAGTACGTGCACGTTCTAGCTCCAGTGCCTATCATTCTTTCAAAGGGGTCGTTTTCTTCATTGGTTATTTTCTTCATAGCGCTACGAGTCTATGCTCTTAAAATAACAGAAAAGAGTGAAAGACAACAAATCCAAAAACTGAAGGCGATGGTGCGTTTGGTATAGCATCTAGAGTGTTGATGTGCCAATAGTCTTTTTGTTGAATCACAAAAATATAATTGCAGGTTTAAATACAAAATAAATTCCATTGAATGTCTCTATCCAAGAATTTTATTAGAGTACATTTGTATTTCCAGAAAAAATAATCGCTTGAATTCAGTAATTTGAAGAAATACTATTCATCCCAACTGGACCCAACATAATATACAATTTCAAGGTGCTTGATCTCAAAACATGATAAAATCCTCTCAGTTACACAATATATAGTTCTCTATTTGACCTCAGGTCACACTTAGCATTGTCTAAAAAAAATTTCCTAATGGAAAATAACCTTCCAGAATGATCCTATATTTACAAAACAATCACCTGGATTATGCATACTTCACTTAGGAAATTCCAAAACGTAGACCTCATTAAACATATTTACTTCTTCTGTTAATAATAAATACTGATCTGAAACCCATACATATCGATAATAATTTAGCTATGTATTGTTTGTTACGTGTTGAGGATCTAATAAACAGTAACACAGAAGGAGTGAAAACAACAAGCTTTTTAAAATTTAACAAATAATTTATTTCTCTCGAAAAATTCTATAAAACTGAAAAAAGGAGAAGAACTTACGGTTTCAAGAATCAAATTCAAAAATAATCCAAGAATAACTCACGAATTAAATTGCAAAACTCCTAGTAATAAATGTTCTAATAATTTCAAGTTCGAATCCTGATAGAATATCCAAGATGGATGACGACGACGTATGCTGTAGTCAGTACTGTGCTTATCTACAGTTCCCTGTAGAAATACAAATAATGACACTCCGGTGTAGGAAATCCAAATTAAATTTGTAAGCAATGTCTTTCCAAAATCTCTGTGTGCGCACTCCTCAAAATATTTCCAGAGAAAAAAGAATTAATCCTTTTGAAATCCAACTGATCTGAAGAAAATTATAACTCAGAATCCGACTACACAACAAAATAACTCTACATCAGTGTAAAAAGCCCAAAACTGAGAAATCTCTCTCTACGAATCTCTATTAAAACTAACAAATGCGCAGTAATGGAAAAAACCGGAATTGCGAAACACAGGGCCACGTGACCGCGTTTGCATATAACAAAAAATCACGCACTCAGAATATGGCCTTGATTAGACCAATGATTTTTACTCCGAGAATTTAAAAAAAAATTGTTTACATCTTAAATCGTGTAGTCCCATCATGCCCTTGTTTACGAAGGTTGCTACAAATTCTGAAACAAGGTCAGGATTTAGATCAACACCTGGTGCTTACAAAAAGAATGCTTCAGGTCAACCGATTTTCTGGAAAAATATCATCTCCAGTGAATAAATTTACATTATAATAGAATAAAAAATGTAAAATTGACAAACAATTAAATTAAAATAAATATGAATTAAATCAGATATACGTAACATTTTTACAATTAAAAAAATAAAAAGTCAATTTGGGTTCAGCAGAAACTCAATTTTGAACAAGGTCAAGTCCAACATATAATGTTACATTACAATAACATGTAATGAAATAAAACTAACAAACAAAGCAGATTAAATATAAATAACACTTACCCTCATAAGGAAAATTAATGATTTATATACTAAAACTTTCTTTTTTATATTAGTCAAATATACATGTGAAGTTTATTTTTTACATCAGACGAAATCTTATAAATGACACAAAGTATACATAAAACATTATATTTCTATACACCTGAAAGTATTTTCCCTTAATGTGCCTGATGTCAATATTATATTCCTGACAACATCAAACTCAACCTTCATTTTACTGATAAAAGTAATGGGGCTGTGATCACTAAACACAATAATCGGAGAAGGAGCTAAATGAATGTAGACTTCAAAGTGTTGCAATGCCTATATCAATGCCAAACATTCCTTCTTGTTTGTGGAATAATTTCTCTGGTGCTTATTTAATTTCTTAGAAAAATAGCACACTGGATGATCAAAACCATTTTGTCTTCTTGAACCAATATTTCTCCAATCCCATCATCACTTGCATCATGAGAGACTTTGGATGACTGATTGAAATTTGGAGCTGTAAAAACTGGTGCACTCTTAATAATGGCTTGTAACTTATCAAAAGTCTCCCGACAGTTTTCAGACCAATGAAATTTGGTTTATTTGCTCAATACATTTGTCACGGGTGCAGCAATTATGGAAAAATTGGAACAAAATTCCCGATAGTATCCAGCCATATAAAAAAATCGCATCATTTGCTTTTCACTAATAGGCACAGTGTTGCAGAATATAAACCGAGTGGGTTTTGGATTAAATGAATAACACAATCTGTGAATGATGGAAATTTATGAAATGAATTAATAAAGAAAAATATATGGTGTATGAATACAATGATTCTCTCACGCTCTCAACATACGATTGATCCAATCACTCTACACAAACATTCACACATTGAAAAAAACCCCCAAAATATGAATTCAATATGAAATACAGATTCAAGAAACCTAATGGACTGCAGATACGTTTCAAATAATAGTAAGCACTGTAAGAGAGATTCACATAATCTCACGTATGGACTACGATTAAGATTCAAATAATCTTAAGGTATTCAAATGTGTTTCAAATAATGTTATGTACTGTAAGTGAGATTCACATAATCTCCAGGAATACAACTAAGATTCAAAATAATCTCATGTAAATGAAAATGTACCCAATTGAAACAACAATTGGAACAAACATATGCTTCTTGACCCTTGTACAGTCGTACGATTCATAAACTGATGAACCGCACAGTTTCACCGAGTCCTTGGGTTGGCCCACACTTGTATCGGCCGCTCGCACCCTTCACGGATCCACCACATGTACAGTCATACGTATACACATGTACAGACAGCATACAGTACCCTTGAATTAGCTACGTCTATGTTCGTGGCTCCACGACATGTACAGACATACGTACATACATACATACTTATCGATAGCACGCAGCCCTAAATACTCTGGAAACTCCAGACAGCTCTAAACGGCTTCCGACCACCCTAAACAGCTACAGTCAGCCCTAAACAGGTCTAGACAGCTTCAGACAGCTCTTGTCAGCTCTAGTCAGATACAATAAAACCAAACTGGTCATAACAATGGGTTCTGAAAAATCTCGAGATATATGCTAATACATTAAACTCCAATAGCAACTTGTAATTCAAAGTTCACAACGTTACAAATCTGCGCTGTAATAAATGCATCATTACACGATATGACATTACAAACTGAATAAGCGTCGCATATCAAATGAAATATAAATTTAACACTTACCCCTATGGCCGGAGAACACAATGGAGAGCGTACACTCCTTGACGAGATCCAAAACGACCAGTGTGTCAGTTAGAAATTGATGTTCCTTAAATCCATTGGAGAGTGAGTAATAGTCAGGGTAAAATACCCGTGCATATCATGTTTTTACTGTCCCTCGTCGCAAGTAATTTTCGGCGAGTTACATGTTAGTACAGTCGCTTACCTGGATAAACATTTATTCACCCTAGATAAAATAGTCAAATAGTTCTAAGGCAAAACCAAGTTATTTTTTGCCTAATTCTGTGACACACAGGGAATTCAGATATAGCATTGACCTTAGCATCTATAGGTTTAACTTGTCCATGTCCCACGACATGTTTTATAAATGTTACACAAGTACGGCAAAGCTCACTTTTAGAAAAATTAATTGTCAAATGTGCATTAGAGGGTCTGTCAAAAATTTATTTCCAAATTGTCATAAAATGATTTTTCCGGGTGTCATTGTAGATATCAACGCTGTAAGTGTCACAAGTTTCTGGACCAGAAGTAATCATGTTCATTAGAGTATGAAAAGTACTAGGCGAACCTTTCATTCCAAACGGCATCATTTTATATTGATAAAGTCCATCTGGAGTTACAAATGCCGAAATTTCCTTTTCACTTTCCGTTAGTGGAATTTGCCAAAATCTTTTCAAAAGGTCAAATTTGGTGACATGTTTTGCATTTCTAATTTTATCAATGCAGTCATCGATTCTTGGTAATGGAAATGAATCTCTTTTAGTCATACTGTTCACCTTGTTATAATCGGTGTACTTACGGAAAGTATTATCTGGTTTCAGAACAAGTATACAGGGTGAACTCGGGTCACTTTACTCGGTTTTATAAAATCATTCTCCAGCTAATACTGAATTTCTTTTTTCAAACATTCTTGTTTGAGAGGGTTCATCCTGTACTGGTGTTGTTTCACAGGTGTGGAATTTACATTTTCAAAGTCATGGTAGATTTTATTTGTTCTTGTAGGAACATATAGAAATAAGTGCTCATATTTAAATAAGAACTGTTTCAGTTCTTTCTTTTCTGGTTGCCGCAGATATGAAACTTTCTGGTCCAGATTATTCATAATTTCTGAATTCCGAAGATTTGTTACTTTAAAGTCAATACGGTCCGATTCCATTCCTTCTCTTAAATCCTCACTGAGTGGGACAGGTACAATGAAATTAATTGCATGATTAACCTGGCTATCTCTATCAAAATACTGGTACTCTTTTAATACATGTACATCCTAGGAGTACTATTATTGTAATTAATTTATTCATTGTCTTCTTAACTTTGTAAGGGCCATAATAACTAATCAGAAGAAACTTTTGAAAAATGAGCAAGAGAGAAAGAACTCTGTTATCAGGCTGAAAAGTTCTCTCTGTTGTAGTTCTGTTGAACCTTAATTTTTATTTCCACTTTAATTGCTGAATGCCAAATTCAAGCATATCTTGCTGGAAAATTCCAGGCAGAAAATTTTATCCTTGATCAGATTGGACAGTTTTGGGAAGGCCAATATAAGTGAAAATCTTTATCAAAGCTTTTATTATTGTTTTAGCTCTAATATTTCTCAAAGGAATTGCCCCTGGGAATCTTATTGACGCAAATATTATGGCCAACAAGTATTGGTTACCTGATTTGGTCTTAGATGAAGGACCGACACATTCTATCATTATTCTGCTAAATGGTTCGTCGCATACAGGATTATGTTGCAGATGAGCATTGGGTATGTTCTGAATGTGTTTTCCTACCATTTCACAAGTGTGACAAGATCTTCAGTATTTACAAACATCACTTTTAATTTTTGGCCAATAGAAGTGATTAAAGATCTTGTGATAAGTCTTATTAATCTCTAAATGACCAGACAAAGGAGTTTCATGTGCCAGATTAAGAATTTCCTGTCTGTACGGTTTTGGAACTAAAATTTGATAGCTCACTGACCACTTATCACCAGAAGGTAGATCAGGTGGTCTCCATTTTCTCATAAGGGTCCCATTTGTAATGAAATAACAAACAGGTACTTCTGTGATTTCAGTTTCTCTAATGACTCTTTGAAACAAACAGTAGATCTCGTGATCTTTTTCCTGTTCGACGACAAGTTATTGTCGTTTGCCACCCTGATTAGAATGAAGAGAATGAGTCGTTAAAAGATGATCACTGTGATCAATACCCCTTGTCTGATCCAAACAAGGAGTGAAATTGACCTCATCAAAAGTCTGACCAATACATGTGTCAGGTAAAGGAATACTTTCCTGATCAACATCATTCTCAAGAGCTTTCTTTGCCATAGATCTAGTAACTACACAAGCTGTGTATTAATCAGGGACTTCTTTTTCAACAGGATCGACTTTTTGTTCCAAACATGGCTTGTCAGTTACAAGTGGATTAAGCACATCATTATCTCCAGCTAGGTCATTGCGTAGTAATAAATGAATGCCCTCAATGGGTAAAACATACGCTGTTCCGACTGTCACAGGTCCTGAGCCTACGTCTGATGACACATTTACACAATGGAGAGGAACATTAACAAAGCCACACTCTATTCCATGAATAAGAACACTCTCATCAGAGGAAGACGTCTCAGAAAAAGGCAAAGTACCTGATAATAAAAGACTATGAGAAACTCATGTGTCCCTTAAAGTTTTAATAGGGATAGGATTGGCTGAAACACAATGAGTGTCATAGAACCCTTCGACTAAAATGGTTCATAATTCTCCAAAATAAAATCAGACTGGCGTTTATTAGACACATCGAATGTATTGGTTTCAATACATGACAGTGACCATGACCTATTAAAAATAAGAGCATTTGGAATAGGTCTGTCTTGATTCTGTTGAATATTTTTTAATTTGGAGCAACCATAAATAGTGTGTCCTTTATTCTTGCAATATGTACACGTAGGAAGAAATAAGGACTTCTGGTCAATCTTATCAGAAACTTGATTTCCAAAAAGTTGTGCCAGATTGACATTAGGATGGGCTGGTATTAGGCTGAAATATTTTTTACTAGACGATGCTGTGTGGAGGACTTACTAACAAAAGAGACTTTATGGGTTAAGGGATACTCCTCAGCAGTACGTGCATTATTTTCTAATGTTTCGACCTTATGCTCATCAAGATTAGTCTTAACGGTACTATGGGCTCAATTTTTGAACTCTTCAACTAATATGAGTGGTCTGAGATTTTCGTAATCTTGATCAACTTTCTTGGTTAAGCACCACCTATCAAATAACTGCTCTTTTTCTCTTGCAAATTCGACATGCGTTTGTCCAGCTTCTTTTTTATACTTCCTAAACTTTTGTCGATAATTCACAGGGACTAACTCATAACCCTTAAAGATTCGTTACTTAACCAGATCATAGTCAGCACTTTGTTGTACTGACAGGCAAGCATAGCTCTCTCGGGATTTGCCAAAAAGTGCACTTTGTAATAATAGAGTTCAATGCTCTCTTGGTCTTTTCTTTTTTCATTTGCATTTGCAGTTGTTTCTCTGTATCTCCTCTCTCTCCAGTTGCATTGCATTTTTCTTCCTCTCTTCTTTTTGCAACTGTATTTTTGACTCTCTTTCCTCTTTATCAAACTGCATCTGTCTTTCTTGAAGCTCAAATTTCTTAATTATAATTCCATCTTGTATCTTAATTTGAATTATTTTACTTTTATATTAGAATCTGATACAAACTTATTAATCAACTCCAAAGCACTTTTATCCAAAACATTCTTTTCCACCAAATATTGGACCAAAATATTTTATAAATCTTGCTTCGTTAAATAAGCTCTTGCCTCAGAAAGATCATATTTTCTAGCAAGCTGAAACAATTAATCCTTTTCAAGGAGTGGAACTGTTCCTCTGTAGGTTTGAAATAAAGATCTCCACTTAAGACGACATTATAAATAGCTTGCTGATTTCACTAAAGATTTCTAAAATGTGAAAAATATGTGTGATTTAGAAAATTCCAAAAACAAGGTGAATCAAAATTTCAAAAACAAAGTGCTCTGAAATATTTTAGAGAAATTCGTATCACGGTGGAGCCTCCAATTTACTGTTTCGAATCTATGCTCTTAAAATAAGTAACACAAAAGATCGAAAGACAAAAGGTTTTGTAAAAAATTTAAAATATAATTTATTTCCCTAGAAGACAAATCAAAAAATGAAAAACTAAGGTATGGCATTTCGAATTAAATCCCAAAATAATCCAAGAATTATAGACACAAGTCCTAGTAATTTAAAGTCCTGAATAAAATTCAGTAGAAGTCCCGAATAAATCCAAAAACTGAAGGCGATAAAGTGTCTGTTATAGCTCCTAGACTATTGAATTGCCAGCAGTCTTTTTCACTGAATCACATAAATATAATTCCTGGTTTGAATACTCTATACATTCCAGTGACTGTAGCAGCAGAGGGGGCGAATCGGACATTTTGTCCAATCGTTATTTGGCTTAATTATTACTTTCTGCACTCAACGATCTAGTGTCGTCAGCGCCTGGTAAAAAAAAAACGACGACGTCGTTGGGGGATCGTCGCGTCGTCATTTGGTTTAATTAACACCTTCTGCGCGCCGATCCCCAGTGTCGTCAGCGTCCGGTAAGCACATCGACGACCGCGTCGATGTCATTGCCCCCTCTGCTGCTAAGAAGTTATTTACAATGATCTTACAAACAGAGTGATCACTAACTCCTCCTCCTGTAGATCAATTAGGTTATTTGACTGATCGGTGAGTTTAAAATTAATTCTCGTTAAAAACCGATCATGGCATCGCATATAGACCGGATTAATCGGATTCTCAACGATTAAAAATCCCGGAGGGGCTGTTGGTGAAAATGAATAAAGGATATATCCCTGTTGAGCTTGATTTGATTGATTGGTATCTACCTGGTAACTCCCTTCGATAACATCACACACTAGATTGATTGCTATCACCGATGCGATATTTACGTTGTATGGAGCAATATGCATACCATCATCCCCGTTATCGTGTCTGAGGATATAAGTTGATGGACTGAGAAAATCATTAAGAGACTTTCTTAGTTCAGGCGCGTTGTATCCTGGAAACTTGAAATCGGGTAAATCGGCTTCTGTGATATTATACCCGGTTAGGAATTTTTGTTTATTATCATCGCTGCTATCGGATATTGTCTTAACGATTCGCTCATTAATATATTCCATGTCTGATATAAGTTGATTTAACACCTCAACGTGTTTTCGTGCTTTTGTTTTCCGTAGCTGTTCTAGTTGTGATTGGTAATTACGATTAATCTCGGCAAACGCACCAGTGATATCATCTAAACGAACTGTGACCTTGGCTGACAATTCAGGAGTTTTCTTATACGGAAAAAACCATTGCATGGTATTCCTGTCTTGAAATATAAACTCGCTGGGTAATAACGTGTTTCTTATAATAGACAAATCATTCAGATAACTGGGATTAATCTCATGATACGATTGCACATTTGTGTGCAAATCCGCGGGTGGATTCTTAGGCCATCCTAGTATGGTTCTTATTGAACTGTTATAAATATCAACCATATACCCCGGTGTGCTTATTTCAATCGTCGATGATAACGTCGGTTCATGAACCGTAATAGCGATTTTTGATTCCTTTCCTGTGATCGATTTTATCCTGCGTTGAAATTCTTTATTGATTTGCTCTATTTGGTATGACCCAGTTGGTATTGTAACCTCCTCCCAGTCTGGGGTCCCATCGGGTTTATTTTTCCGTGCAAAAACCAGCGAGTTATTAGGTTGTTGTCCGTTAAATGCTTCCGCTCGAATATTAGGCCAACTGTGATATACTCGCAATTTTGCCAGCGCTATTTCCTTCACTGGAACCGGCGACGGGAAGTTCACACTGAATTCGGGTTTCGTTGACGTTATTGATATCATATTTGTTTGTACCGGAGTGGTGTTCTCCGCGATCCGCTGAAGTAATTGAAACCCTTCGGGGTTCAGCGACATTATTATTATTCGTTGTTTTTAGTGTCTAATTTTAACAACCAGGTGGTTTCGGCTTCCAGTTGAAAATCCTCGATTTTTGACATCGCGGAGCTATATAACTGGACCATCGTGGAGAATTCAACATCGGATACGAACAAATTATCAATCGATAACGAGATCAACCCGGATAATTTCGAGTATGCGTCGGATACTATTTGATGTTTTACTGTATACTCGTTGAGTTTTTTCTGAAAACACGATGATATCTTCCTAGTGATTGCGTTGGCGACTCCAGCAACTGTTGTCATCGCGGAGACAGCGATTGGAACAGCGATCGGGGTTATCGTGGTCACCGTGGATAAAATAACACCGGCGCCAGCTACTATACCCGACACCGAGTACACGACCGCGTCGATGGCGGTTATTTTTCGGCGGTATTTTTTTATTTTTGCACGGTATTGTTCGGAAAGCGTTTTCAAGTTCGCGGAGAATTCTTTTGCGGTATCGAATCGATATTGATGTGACGTCGGTGATACCTCTGATTCAATTTCCTTGGTGGTCATTTTTATTTTAAAAGAACTAGTGTTTTTAATTACTTAGATTCGCTACAAATTCCACATACCATGTAATGTTTGCCCCGGCTAGATTTCTATCAACGGCTTTAATTATAAACCGTTCGATTGTATCCTTGTCGATGATTGTTGATATTGTATTGTTAAACCCGGATGAACTCGGCGATGATATACTGAACTGCATCGCCGAAATCAATGTCAATCGATAAATACCCTTAACAATTGCGGTGACATCTATTGCATTACGCGTAGGAGTCCAATCGAATGATCCGTATTGAACCGTGTATACGCCACTGCCGATGATCCCATGAGGTGTTTTCATTTTTTCGAGTTGCTCTGTCATTCTAGGTAGTCTGTCCTTAATCGCTTCAACATCAGTTTTGATTGTTTTTATTTCCCCTCCATACGCGTCTACATTTTTTTTGTTCGCTTCAATATTAGTTTCGAGTTGCTCTGTTATTCTCGGTAGTCCGTCTTTAATCGCTTCAACATCAGTTTTGATTATTTCTATTCTCCGCAAATTCGCGTCTATATTATTCTTGTTCGTTGCAACATTAGTTTTGATTGTTTCTATTTCCCGTGTATTCTCGGTCATACTTTTTTTGTTCGCTGCAACATCAAGTTTGATTGTTCCTATTTCATATGTATGCACGTCTATACCTTTTTTGTTCGCTGCAACATCAGTTTTGATTAATCCTATTCCCCGCCAATACGTGTCTACATTTTTTTTGTTCGCTTCAATATCGGTTTTGATTGTTCCTATTTCCTGTGTATGCGCGTCCACACCCTTTTTGTTCGCTTCAACATCAGTTTTGATTGTTCCTATTTCCTGTGTATGCGCGTCTACACTCTTTTTGTTCGCTTCAATATCAGTTTTGATTATTCCTATTTCTTGTGTATGCGTGTCCATATTATTTATGATCGTTGTAACATCAGTTTTGATTGTTTCTATTTTCCGTCCATGCGAGTCTACATTATTTATGACCCTTGCAACATTAGCGCCGATTATTTCTATTTCCCGCTCATGTACTACTACACCATTTCTGTTCTCTGCAACATCAAGTTTGATTGTTTTTATTTCCTGTCCATACGCAGTGATATCATTTATAGTTGTTGTAATCTCATCCGGTCTGGTATTTTTTTTACCAAAGAATTTATCAAAGTTGTCATCGATCCTGTTAACATTTTTCCGTAACGAGACAAATTGGCCCGACAGCGTTGCAAAATCCAAAATAGCACCCATTATTGCTGCAAGATTTGGTTCGGTTACCGCCGGGGTCCCGAAAAAACTAGCGGTAGTGAGTTGTATATCGGTGATAGATTTTTTCACCTCGGTGACAGATTTTTTCACCTGCGCGTCAAGTTCGGTCACCGATCTATCCAACCTTATAAAACCGTCTTTGACTAATGTTACCGCCGATATATGTTCACCCGGTTTGAGTCGTCCGTCGCCGGTATATAACGCGATAGTGTCCTCGGCGGCATCACGCTGTCGTGTTAAAACATCATTCAGTGACACATTACCGGATTTCAATTTACCCTGGCGGTCTTGAAATACAACTATTTCGCCTGGGTCAACACTGATTAAATTTAACATATCAGCGATTTCATCCTCAATTAGTTTTTTTATGTCGGCGGCGGCCGTTTCCGTGGATTCTTTCAGCGCCGAAACCGGTCGTCCCCAAATATCAATCATCGTTATTGTAGAAAAAAACGACGTTTCTAATTAACCCGCCGGGCCTCTACGACCCCACTAGTGTATTCGTTTACAACCACATGAGGTGGTTTTCGCGATGATGAAATCGCCGCGAGTACGTTCAATACCTCACGGCCGCATATCGGTGGGTCACTTAACTGCTGTGTTGGCAGCGTGGAATAAAAAACCCGGGCTGAACACGCCCGGATATACCGCATAAACTCTTTCGGCGGGGCTAACCCGTATGAATCAAAATAGACGATCGCACGCGGATCAATCGCGTATGCAACCCAATGAGTTCCCGCTCCGGAGGACCCATCGAGGTTAATTATACCGGTTTCAGTATTCCTTGGGGCCGCCGGTAATTGATCCCTCATAAAAACACCTCTGAAGTTTTTTATCGCTAACGCGTTTGCGGCGTCTATTAAATCAAAATTAGACATGGGAGTCATTGACTCAGGAGTCATTGACTCCTGCGTTAATAAACGGTTCCCGGTAGTCTTAGACCCTTTCCCGAATACCATGAATACGGGGTTCCCGGTAGTCTTAGACCCTTTCCGGCTACGGGTCGTTTTTTTTTGTAGCCTTTCCCGGTTGCCTTCTTCAATGCCATCCCCGCCGCGGTACCAACGGCTCCTAACGCCGCCGCCTTAGCCACTGCTGGTGCGGCCGCGGCAATTAATGCCGGAATCGCAGCTAACAGCGGAAATATCCCACCGGTCTTTTCCATGTTTTTAATTGCTGCGGCCGAAAAATCTATTTGAACACCCTTTTTATTCTTCATCGCATCATTGAAATGTTTTATTTGACGCGCCGTCAACGATATCTTATGATTACCACCCGCCATCTGCGACGGCTTCAGCGTTATTGTGGTTCCGCATTGTTTAGCCGACTTTGATCGTAATTTCTTGACTTGACCATCAGTCAACTCTACACTGACGACACTATACGACATTTATTGTAAACGCGTTTTGTGCTTTCAATTACATGTTTTCCACTGGCGCATCAACGATTCTCATTCGTCCACCAACACCTTCTAGCAGCATTGATTTATCGCTGAGAATGACAGCAACCGCTCTATAATTAACACCACCCGGGGCTATACGAGCTCGGAAGTGTATATCAACGACGGATTGTCTCGTTAAATCAAGATGTTCCAGTGAAAAATAATAAATCGGATACAGGTTTTTAAAATCAAGTTGTGATATTTGCAAACCAGTGTCGACGTTTTGATCACGACCCATATACGACAGCAATCGATGGTACACACGTGCGATATGGTTGTCGCCGTAATTAAGCTGTATATCCTCGGATGGTTCCTGTTGTCCGTTTATTCTCAGCGAAACATCCCTGACTCCTAATTGATCAAATATCATATGGCTGCGTTCTTGACTGCCCAATCGTTCCCTATTCTGTAGCGCTATGAATATATGACGCGGGGCTGAAACACCCTGTTTTGATGCCAGGTGCCATGTAAACGTATCGGCGACGTTATCCTCTTTAGCATCAGTTGTTACCGCTAGCCAACTCAACAACGATTTCCCTCCCTGTTCCATAAATGCTAACAATCGTGCTTCCGTGGTAACTGATGGAGTCAGCACCGGCATCCACAATGCCATTTTAGTTAAAATGACTTTACCGGCAGCGACGCCAGCAGCACGCCATATTGCATTGTTATCATCGCCCCTTCGCGTCAGCGCGATTGTATGCTTAGCCCCATAGACAACTTTTCTGACATTTCTGCAGAATCCAAATATGTGATGGAGTGGAATCGCGCATGAAAACTGTCGGCGTGGTCCTTGCAACATTCCTACTCGTGCTGCGAATCCTAGATTGTAATCATTGTTGGTGCTTTTTATAATATTAAAATTAGCACCTGGTCTTGCTCTGCGGTCTGGATTGGCTGCTTCAGCCTGTGGGTCAGTTGCGGTATCTCTTTCCGCCAGCACGTTGATGTACTGAATATGGTCAGCGTTATTGGTGGTGTCCTTCGCAAACATCATAGATGGGCCCGCCGATCTTGTATAATCATCCGAGTATCTCGCCAACCCAATTATCGTCGTTGCAACATCAACCTCGCGTTCTATTGATTCAATTTCTCGCCCGTCAATAAGATATCTGGCGCTCTCAAATAACGCCATGATACCGTTGTTGACGAAGCCAACTCGAACACGATGGTCATCTGCGTATGGTGTATTATCGGCGGCATTTGTCACGAGTTCTCCCTCAATTTCGATAAACGCTTCACACGGCAGAAAGTATTTACTGGTATCTTGGACCTGAAGTTCAATTCGCGATCGTAGGTCGGGTTGCGCTGCATAATAAGAATAATATTGATAATCACGGACAGAATCATCCCTGCGCACTGGGGCATCCATATCAAACGCGGGATCAGCGGTACGCGCAAACATTCTATTATTTATCATGTTGATGTTTTCAATTGCGATTTTTTCGTCGTAAATTCTTTGAATTTAAACCACTCCCCGCTATCGCGTTCATGAGCGCGTTGGTTGCCGCATCGGCGGATGGCGAAGTCGCCAACGACGGAGTCGTCGCCAACGACTGAGTCGTCGCCAACGACTCTAATTTTTCTTCCACGGCGTTATTTATTACTTTACTGACATTTGCAGGCATCACTGTCGTTGATGGCATCACCGGTGGTTTCTGTTTTTTTCTCCTGGATTTCACCAACGACATTAGTTTGTCTCGCGCGGCAGAAAGCGCCTTTCCGGCAACATCTCCAATAGCACTAATACCCTTATCACGAATAACATCAATAGCCTTCATTCCTAATTGTTTGGCTAACGGCGCTACTTTTGGAGCCATTCTTGTAAATAACCCCGCAATGGTGCTACCGAGACCATCTCCATAGTACGCGCGGTAAACAGGCAATCGCGAGTTTACCACGTAGACGAGTACTGGTTTATCATGGTTGTAGTGTATGATCATCCTTATTAAAAACACCAGTTTTCCAATTAATCATCCACGAGCTCGTCTATGAGCGTTCGATATGCATTAATGTCCATAATACCGCCTGCAAATAAACGCTTGCAAATATCAGCGGCCTCATTGATTATTTCCGGAGAGTTATTTCCGGCTCGTTTTCCTCCGATTAGTACTTCCAGCCGTGATATATCACTGAGAACACTATTAGGGCAGGTAACGCCGTAGGATTCTTTACCAACAGGGTATCCTTTTCCTTTTTTTGGTGTTATACTCTTAACTTCCTTGTGGAATGCGTCGTAATCGGATTTACTACGATGTGGTAATGCATCTTTATGTTTACTTGCTAAATACACTATTCTTGCCCAGTCTTTTAACGACTTTATATTTTTCTCGTAACCGCTATTGATATGCTTCTTATCTCGTATGTTCTTAGCAAAATTGTTGGCAGTAAAATTAATTAATTCTTCCCTGTTGCTGAAGCCTCTAATTTGATCTATTGTGCTCTTCTTGAGTACAATACGGGGTATATTCCCCTCTTTTTCTTCCGGTATTTCTTCTTCTGGTGTTTCTTCGGGTATTTCTTCTTCTGGTTCTCTTGCGGTGGCGCCTGGTTCTTCTTCGTCGACCATTGTAACATAAGGTTCTTGTGGTTCGGTTATAGCGAGTGGTGGTGGCCTCCGTGTTGTAGCAGCCGCTATTTTTGCAGGGAGTGTTTCTAAAGACCTTTTTGTTTGTTTTGTCTCTGCCGCTATCTTTTCAAGCGCACCAAGAACGGGTACAGTTGCCGCCGTAACATCCTTAGTCGCTTTAGTTACCGGGGCAAATAACTGTTCGCTTCCAACAGTAAAATCGGTTTGCATTTGTTGTCGCGTTTGAAGTTTCTCTCTCACTCTGTCTCGTAACGGTATAAACTTTTTAAGCGCTGCTAGCCGCTCTCTGGCTAGCCGAGTAGTAAGTGATTCACCTACCATTATTGTAAATTGATCCGCAATTTTCTAATTTTCCGCCGAGTGTACCATTGGGAGCTCCACGGAGTTTTCGTCTATAATCCTTCTAATGTTTTTGATCTTACTAGAAATCTCCCGGCGTCGTTCATAAACACGTCCGAGTTTTTTTCGTATTATTTCAACGGCAGTAAATAGTCCAATGAATGCATTTGCGTCATTGTGGTACAGGTTCTCATTAATCGTATGTTGTAATCGTTTTATAAAAAAATACTCGCGGGCCAGGGTAAAACGCCCCCGTTTCGACTGTTCGTTAATAATCTCATAATCGGATAATATTTTTTCACTGTCGAGACCATCAGATAATTCAATTCCTTGATTTTTTAATTTTGAAATCTCAGTTAATATATTATTGATGTCTTCGATATTCATTATTCTTATAAAACATCTTATTTCTAATATCAAAAATTTTAATAAAATTATTGGGGCCATTTTTGACCCCGTTTTTTGTATGGACAGTACAGTGCCGTAGATCTCCACTCGAGTGTTGTGGCAGATTGCAGGCATACATGGACAGTACAATGCCGTAGATCTCCACTCGAGTGTTGTGGCAGATTACAGGCATATACATATACTTAATTAAGGACATTCACATCTTGGAACCCCAAAGCATACATCTCCGGGAGGGAGGCCTAGGGTGACAAACGTCATCGTAGACCGCCCAGAAGATATGCTTGGGGGACATCACTACATGTACTTAATTAAGGATGAATATATTTACAATGAAATGATTGATGGATGATGGGACGGTACAAGACAGCACAAACATAAAACGGCGGGGCGGAACTCTACGGCCAATTCAACCAATCAAAAGCAACCCAATTAAATTAACCCGGTTGCATGATTGTGAACAAAAGACAACCACACGCCCGGGTCAAGAGCGTGGGTTAGTTTTGATTAGTTGAATTGGCTTTCGAAAGCCCCAGGCTTATAACGAGTCATCTTGTATATAAAGTGACTAATACAGCGGCGTCAGTCACAAGGTGTGTGTTAATTTGAATTCCCTTGAATCGTTTGAATCCTTAAATACTTATTAATGGTGTTTCACGGCATTTAAATGAAACCAAATACTCAAATAAAACATTAAAAAAAAGAATACAGCTGTTAGATAATAGCGTGTATTTCATTAGTTTTCATCGTAAAATGATTAATTAATCGCAACATTAATTGGACTTCAAGGGACGCAACATTAATTAGACTTCAAGGGACGTAACTCTTGTCATGCGACGCTATCACAAAACGAGTTATCTCCCTTTGATGTTATATATGAAAATCGAATTCTATGACCCGTCTTTTTTGAGATCGCTGTTTGATATATTCGTTCTGCAACAAATTGTATTGAGGCGATACAAATGTCAAAATATTTTCCTGCCTCATTCATCGACTGAAATATTTTTTCCTCGTGAGTTGTTGTATCAAATGACTTTACGGGTTTTGCTTTCTTTGAGTATTTACCAGTTTGGCCTTTTTTACTATTTTCACTCTGAGAGATGGCTTGCAGATTACACAGTCTATTATTTTGATAATTAGAATTAATGTGATCAATAACGAGAGTATCTTTGATCAATCCGTGGAAACATTCATAGATGATTCTGTGACAGAGATATTTTTTCCCTCCAGCAGTAAACATTAAATACCCGTGATTGTTTTTCCATCCAACCGGCTTCTTCAGTCTACGATTTCTAACAATACCGTCGCGAGATGCCTCGTAATTGACGAGCAGGGGATGCGGCTGAAATTCTTGGTCCATTTGTATAATAATACTACTTGTCTAATTTATTATTTGGTTTAATTATGAATCTTTCAACGTAGTCTTGGGGGGTTTTGATGACGAAGTCGGCGGTGGGGTTAATGACGGCGTTTTTAATTCGCTTGTCATAATAGCGTTTTAGTTCCCTGTATCGCTTTCCGCCACAATTGATACACAACTGTGATTTTCCTCTTACACCGACGTGGCAAACCAAGCACGGGAGGGGGCCAAGAGAACCATTACGAACGCTTTGTAAATGATACCCGCAGAATTCACCTCTACATGATTTATTGCACGGGGTTGTCGACCCAATCATCAACCATTTGCAGTGATTCATTATACTATATTCTTTCATTTAAATACTTGTTTTAATTATATGGATGAGTTCGAGAGATTGGCAGCAATTAAGCCCCGGAAAAATATTAGGTTTAATCTCGATAGAGTCCTCAAGGACACACCAAAAGCGTTAATAAACGATAAAACCCTGTTGAGTAAAATACGCGATTGTATCAATGAATTCAAGCGTGATGGCGCATCTCACAGTTGGTCAACATTTCGAATTGATGGCATTGTTGATGCTACCATGAACGACAACCGCGCAGCAATGATAATATCACAACTTGACGGTAAAAGGTATTTCTTCAGAGTAAAATTCATTGTCCGGGTGGAATCAGGCGATTGGATCATGCGTGATAAATTTGAACCAGTTCTCAGCGACAAGAAAACAGTTACTGTCAGCCGCGACTCCAAGCCGGGGTTGTTAACCGGAATTGACAAACCATACTATGAACGAGCGTATCCTGAAACAGCAGTTGTTTATGGAATATACCCGTTAAATAAGAAACCTGATATCGGAAAACTGAAACCGATGAAACAGTCAACTGGGATAAATTGTGTAGCAGAACGAATAATAGAGCATTTTACAAATGCATGTCGAGGAAACAAATTGACTGATTTACGACGTAGCAAAATCAACCAGTGGGAACTAACCGTAAAAGAGCGTGGAGCAACCATCAGCGACATAGCGAGATTAGAAACATCGCTGAGATTTCCAATAACCGTTACAACGATAACCGGTGAAGTATTATACGAATCGAAGTATAAATCGAAGGGAGCCCCAATCAAAATTATTGATCATAACGAACACGCATGGACGCCCGCGATCACAATATTTCCACGGGATAGAACAGTAAAGTATATCCCCGAAGAATTCCTGGGAGAACAATTCTCCAAGGACGGTTTTCTCGCGGAGAGGAAACTATTTGATGCTATTGCCTACTTGTGTAAAAACGACCCTGTATCAATGTGGTTACTTCGCAGCGCTGAAAACGATGCGGATACCTTTGATCAGTTTGTAAGACCAAACGGTGAATTATATCGCACTGAAGCATTTCACAACAGGATGAAAAAAACCGCCATAGAATTTGAGGAGCATGATGAACAACTGCTAACAAATTGTTTTACGATTCCATCGGTTGTAGCTCATGTTGCAGCAAGGAAAAATGCGTGGAGACCAACGCGCAGAGAATTTCTACCGGATGTACAATCCAGTTGTTTGGAATACTATCACGGTGGACTATGGAACACTGAATACAACCGCGACGCTATGATCTCGGTTGATATGGTTGCCTGTTATCCAGCGAGTTTTCTCGGGTATGGATCCGCCGCTGAGTACTTTAGACGATTTGGACACCCCAGTCATGAAATGATTCGTGTTGCTATTAATGGACCACTGCCTGATTTTGATTTAACCGGATTCGCTCGCATAGTATCATTTGAATTCGCGGCAGGACTCCATCGCTGTTGCTATATTTGGATCGGTAGACACATGGCTGAAAAGAGATGGCTGCCAATAGCGCTGCTACGGTATATGATTGATTGTAGCATGCTAGTTTCGTTGATTGTCAGTGACGCGATTATATCATACCGGGCACAGACTGAAGTCTGGTTACCAGAACCGGAGCGTCTAGATAGCATAATTGACGAGTCCAGAAAAAACATTGATGCCGACGAGGAATATATCATCGAATGGTCCAGGAGGATATTTAACCAACGAAACCGCGAGGCAAAAGATCTCGGTAGAAGAATAATTGGTAAGTTCACACAAGGTGGAAAAAACCACGACTACAAACGATATTGCTCACGGCTGATTATAGATGACGCAGAATATGATTTCGTAATCAAGGACACAGTGGCAAAAAATAGATACGTGAACTGCAAAACAGCTTTCCTGTCCAATGGAACGAGGTTGGGTACAGTTGTTACCTACAGCGATGGAGACAGCCCGGCGTATCCACATTTGAGGGCGTCTATGCTGGGATATGCCGCTATCAATTTATTCTCGATGATAAATAGATTTCCCGATACCGCGGTTAGAGTAGCCGTTGATTCGTTTTATGTTGACGTAGCGTATAAAGGAAACGTAGCCGAGTTTACTAGTCCGGACGAGAGTTGGGGTACATGGAGAATTAAAAATGAAATACGACGCGATTATTCCCCGTCAGCAGATGTCACCGTTGAGAACAACTACTTACGCGGTGATAAATTGTCAGAATGGTCTAATGCACCATCGTGTTCTGATCCAATTTGTAGACACAAGACGGTTTATTTAAGCGGCTGTGGCGGGTCAGGAAAGACGACTCGGGCAATTGAATTATTTCGAACGCGGGCAAGTATAATCGTGCTTACACCGACCCATAGACTAGCGCGAGAGATAAAACAACGAAATGTTGACGCCGTTACTTATCACAGCTTTTTTCGATACAGCGGCGGTGAGTGGACTCCTGATCGAATGGGTGAAAAATTTATTCCCGACATTATCATCTGGGATGAGATATGTACTGTTTCGTTAGATACTTTACAAATGTTTCTTGAGTGGTTGCTGCGCGCGAATACAGCGGTAATCATGTGTGGGGACCATGGCCAACCACCACCATTTGTCGGCGAGGGTCCACATGATTGGTTAAGGGGTTTTGTGGACTATTATGAAGAAACCGATACTGATTACCGAGCACTTGATGAACAACTGCGCGAGGTTAAGAAATTAATCAGATTACAGCCGGATAGAATTCAATGTGAAATAATTCGCGAGGTGATTCCGGAAACGCCGTTAAATGAATTCTGGGAAACATGGAGACCAAACGATTTGATTGTAGCGAGTAGAAAGATAGTCAGAGACACACTTCAGCGGAAGTTGTTTACGTTGCATAAGGAAAAGTTTCCAACGCGTCCAGTGCCGTTATGTTATAGACCCGCGGACACACGGCGGCAGAACATTGAAGTTGAAATTCCAGGTCGGACAGAAAAACAAATTCTCGTGCTGAATGATATCGTGCTCGTTGATATCAGCGTCGTCGAGGACGCGCTACGTGCTGATAAATCCCCGTGGACGCTAGGATACGCAACAACAATACATTCCTCGCAGGGACTAACCATCACGGACACAATTGTTTGGATAGTTGATAATCGCATCGAATGGTCGAATCTAGTCTATCTTGCAGTGTCCAGAGTACGAAGGATAAATCAGCTTCGAAGAATTGTTATTGACGAAGCCACCGACGAAGCCGGCGACAAAGTCACCATCGATGCAAGCGTCATTGATAGAAAACTCTCGGGTTACCGCCAACAGGATAAAAAAAAACAGCGGCGTTTTGATATTGATGCCGAATTAATAATCTCGCTACGACAACAACAGAATAATCACTGCGCGAGTTGCAATTGTATAATGAGTTGGCGTTATTCGGATAAAGACACTCGCCAATTTACCGTGGATAGGATCGATAACAGTCTCGGTCATGTCAAAAACAATGTGAGGTTGACCTGTCTTGAGTGTAATAGACGCAACGGCGCTAGTTAAGACCACGCGGGGGTAATTGAGTATCGTTAGGTATCACTTGTAGTTGCTCGCGTGTAAATCCGCGCTGAGGAGCAGTTGAATCCAGTCTATAGATCGGTGGTCTACCAGTTGATCGTGTTATCGTTGATATGTTATGTGTGGTAACACTCCAAATAGGATCGGTAGCCCTTTTTTTACCGCCTTCAAGCTCTCCTGGTTCATATAGATATCTAACAGTGACATCGCCAAGAATCGGCTTAGAAACGCTATTTATTTTTAATTTTCCGGGTATATACTCGTATTTAATCGCGTCGCTGGGCTTCATGTTGATTACTCGGGTAATCTCGTTATTTAACGCTGCAATTACACCTGGCAACCTTTTAACCCATTCACGAGATCGTTTTTCTTGGATGAATTCCTTCGCGTATTGATATCCAAATAACCGTTCAGCGAGAGTCCGATTGAATCGTTCAACAATTGCCTGATCACGATGTAGCGCAGTATGACCTCGTCGTATCGCGACGCTATGATGTTTCAGCGTTGATAAAACAGCGCCGCGAAATTCACTACCAGGATCAACTTGTAATAGATTTGGCCAGCGCAGAGGACCTCTTCGATAAATCCGCTCAAACGCATCGGCTACTTCAGTTGCTGACTTTGTTTTCAACGGTTCCGCTTGTTTGTATCGACTCGCAACATCAACTACGGTTAGCGCGTATTTGTAACCGTTGTCATGCGGCAGAAATAGTATATCAGCCTGATGAACTTCATTAGGTACGCTGACATCAAAGCGCGAGAAGTTGATTTGTTTAGGCGGTGGTAGATAGATTTGCCATATAGCCTGTTTGGATAACCAATTAGCCGCAGTGGTCTTTGTTACCTTTGCAGCGCTTGCAAGCTTACCAATTGCGGCCTTCCCCTTCCAGTATCCTCTCGGAGAATAATAGATGGAATCCATCGTTTTTCTTGGATGATTGTTATTAATTACCAGTGCCAATCATTAATTTACCTTTCATAGCCGATTTTACCAACCATGAGGCCAATTTTTCTTTGACGGATTTATCAGGAATAGCATTTAGCGCGTGAATTAATTTTACATCCGCGATATGACGCTGTTGCAGATCGCTACTTTTGTAAGCAACATCATGAGCATGACACGCCTTATCGATAGCGTTTATTGGATACTCACCGGGTTTGGGCTGATTTTGATCATCGAGTCTAATATCTAATCGTGTTCCGGGGCCACAGTAGTTATATCCTGGGAGGTGTTTTTCTCCTGGATACTTTGCCCACGGTGTTCCGGGGAGTTTTGCCAATTTGGCTGCGATGTCACCTCCTCGCTTTTTTTTAAAACATCTCCGGGTCTAATAGAAATAAATCTAAATTTCTTTGTACCGCATTGTACACACTTACCAGTAAGCGCCGATCTGTTATTTCTTGTCGTAACGGTTGTCATATCATTTGTGCCAGTACGCACTCTACACTTCACACAATATAGATCCATAATTTATGTATAGAGATATGAATATAATTGATTTTTCGGCGACTAAAACAAGAGAACCAGTTAAGCATGTTGCAGCGTTACCAAACTCGATCCGGATGATTATCATCGGACCATCTGGATCCGGCAAGACGCAATTGTTACTCAATTTAATAATGAGATGGATGAAGTGGGATAAGTTGTATTTGGTTGCTCCTAGCGTAGATGATCAACGATGCTACGAGGTGTTGAAAGATTTCAACGAGAATGCATCAGCGATCGCTAAAAAGAATGTTATTGAGTTTATTACGGATATCAATGATGCACCGGGTATTGATGATATTGATGGCGACGTTAACAATCTAGTCGTGTACGATGATGTTATGTTAGACAATCAAAAGAACCCAGCTAGGATATTTTCCAGAGGCAGGCATAAAAACACTGACGTGATATATGTCACTCAACGATACACTCAGATTCCAAAAGTAATCAGAGATAACTGCAATATTCTTGCTGTATTCAACGGCGTTGATACACACACGCTACGAAATATTTGGCAGACATGGTGCGGCGGTGACATGGACTTTAATGTTTTTCGAAACTTTTTTAGTCATGCTCAGTCGACCCCACATGGATTCATAACGATAAATTTACATGATCCTCGGACACGATATCGTATCGGACTTGACCAAATATTCGGTTAGTTGTAAATAATTTTCATTGTAAATAACCTCTTAGCAGCAGAGGGGGCAATGACATCGACGCGGTCGTCGATGTGCTTACCGGACGCTGACGACACTGGGGATCGGCGCGCAGAAGGTGTTAATTAAACCAAATGACGACGCGACGATCCCCCAACGACGTCGTCGTTTTTTTTTTACCAGGCGCTGACGACACTAGATCGTTGAGTGCAGAAAGTAATAATTAAGCCAAATAACGATTGGACAAAATGTCCGATTCGCCCCCTCTGCTGCTACTGTCTCTATTTAGGAATTTTATCAGAGCACTTTTGTATTTCTCGAGAAATTAATCTCTTTGATTCAGTCATTTGAAGAAATAAGATCCAGTCCAACTGGACACTACACAATATACAATTTCAAGGTACTAGATCTTAAAACAACTTATAAAATCATCCCAGTTTCAACTTGACCTCAGGTCACAATTCGCATTTTCTATTTTAAAAAAATACCTAATGGAAAATGACCTTTTAAAATGATCCTGATGTTTACAAAACAATAACCTGGATTATGCATAGTTCACTTAGGAAATTCCAAAATGTGGACTGAGATAAACATTTGCTTCTATTAATAATAATATTGATTTGAAACCCATGCATATCGAGAATAATTTAGCTATGCATTAGTTGTCTACAATGCATAAAATAAAACTCAGTTTTGGACAAGGTCAAGTCCAGCACAGAATGTTCCCTTACACTAGCATGTAACAAAATAAAACTAAGAAAGCAAATTAAATATACATAACAATAGGAAATGTAAAATATGAACTCATGGCAACACACTCCCTTTTGTTTTTCTTTTGGATTTAGGACGAATTGTTTCGTTAGCAAGGCAATGATGATACCCTCGTAAGCGTGATCGAATAATGACACCGTCTAGATATCCACGTCCACCTGGTTTCAAGATGATTTCTTTGGGTTTGAGTAACGATTCTTGGGTCAGCTAGTTGTGTCCAAGCTACTATATAGAAAATATTTTTCTTCATGACGAATGTGAATGATGCCTTGTAGTAACTAATGTGCAATCATAGAAAACCATCCTTAGATTCCCTTGAGACCGATGGCATACAGTGCGCGAATCATTTTAGAAGTTGGATGAGATTGAAATCTGTCAAAGAAGAAAGATGTGGATGGTGTTTTTATATAATTTTTAGACAGACGAAAAAAAAAAGAGTAAATAAGTATGTGGCAATTGAGTGGTATCGTCGTTAGCATACTTCAGCCAAGGTGTTCTAAACTGCTTAGCCATCACTTGAAATTGATATTTTTCTTAGACTTTTGAACATCACGATACGATGAGCATTGAGACTGAATATTGCGATGCACTTAACTTTGTTAAATAAATTTAAGTAATATAAATAATTCTGGCATTGCAATGATGTCCTTTTCGTGCAAAAGCAAATGGTCATTTATTCTTTATTTTCTAATAACATGTCATCGAGTGATGACAAGATGTGTTTGACTAAAGTCAGACACCATCCTGTCGTTTTCGCTAGGAATTCATACTACAAACGAAACTGAATTTCTTTTCATTTCTTTAGTAATAACTTGTAATCAAATTGCTACCCTTTGGAACACCCAACGATACGTTGTCGAAGACGACTGAGCAAGTGTGATTTTGCGTTCGATCCAACGTTTGACAAATTAGGTAAGTTATGTCCCATGGTAGACTCTGAGAAAGGAATCTTCAGGTCTCAATAAGGAAAACAGGTGGGGCATCCGTGCAATAAATATCTGAAATTCGTTCATGAACTGGATTTTCTCAAATATAAGCATCCACAGAAAAAGATCAAATCCTCTTTTCTCCACTGTTTCTAGCATGTTATATCTACTTGTTTTCAGTTTCACTTAAGTAATGTAACTATCGCAAAGCTTTGGCTGAATATCGACGGCTGTATAATGATAAGAACGAGAAAGCATAATGGCTAGTTTATTCTCAGGTACTAATCTACACTCTTGTCAATCGTTGAAGATTCATACAAGGGGTCAGGTCGTAGTCATGAACTTCAGACACATGAGGGAGCACAACGTGTTCCAAACGTCATGAACCGTTTGCATTCAGAAAATCCGTGCACAGTCTCTTTCGACAGGTCTGCGTGTTCCAGAAGGATTTCTACTTGTCTCCGTTGATTGTCTCTGTCCATTGTCTAATGCTTTTCCAGAATCATTTCAATTCTGGTATATATTTTTCTCTACATGAGTTCGAGCCACCATGATGGCCCTGGCTAAACACATCTGATCTTGATGATTGTTAATTTGGACGACACTTCGTTTGATACTGGGAGACTAATCCGCTTGTTAAACTTTGCTGAGTACGCCGCTCACTGAAGGAGGAAATATGTGTGTCATATGAAGAGTGGTTTGAAGAGTGATTTTTTCCATCGGTAACGTCGATCATTTAATTGCTATACGTGATCGTTGATCCACTGATAAACTTTGCTTTGACCGTCGCTTACGAAAGGAGGCGAAACATGTGTCATATGAAGAGTGGTTTTTCCATCGGCAAAGATAAATTCGTCATTTAGTTGCTAGACGTAATCAAATTTATGGAAGATTTTTGAGGAAGTTAATTCCGCAGGTGTACTAAACTCGATGTAATCAGGAGATTTAGAACTGTCGTGAGTAATGAATAGTCGCAAACGACCTTGATCTTTCGTTTCAATTCTTATAACACAGAAGCTAATAAATGTATAGAGAAGACGGCTGCTTTTTCTGCAGGGACTTATGATGAAACTCTTTAAAGTTGAACGTATCAATGTAATAAGTTCTAAATGTTTTTTAAGTCACTTTTTGAGTGGTTTAAGCGTGAAAATAATATCAGTAGTGGGTTGCATGTCAGACCCATATTTGGCATTCAGGGAACAGGTGTCATCAAATAGGAGATCACAGTCACGTCATGTAACCTTGTCTTCGCCTGTAGTCTCCTCAGATTGAACAGCTTGTCACTAGTCCGGTATATAATGTTAATTACAGTACTATAATCACGATGCGATGCGCAAGACGATTCAGCAGAATTCTGAGAAGCATTCTGGCTGCAAGAAGATGCCCAGATGGTTGTCACAGAACTGTATGGTGCCTTTCTGCTTGTACAAGTGGGCGATGGATGCACCCCTGTACCTCTGGGGTATAGTTCAATGAGTCCATATTGACTGGAAGAGTTCGGTAAGTTTATATGCCATGTATCACGTCCGAGACTCGAGCTTTGTAAACTTCCGCTGGTGTAGCGTCTGCCTCATGTGCTTTGCCATTTGACTGCAGGTCAATTACTATCACAGTTTGAGTCAGCATTAGAGAGCAAACCTATGCTGATTTCCACTCTTGCAGGTCGATCTATTACCTCGTGGCATGATTGTTTAAGGACTATGCTGTTGAAGTGTTCTGCCCATCTTTGAAGTGTCTTTTCTTTGTCAGAGAGTAGCGTGTCACTGTCACCACTCAGTACTAGAGATGTTCCTAATGACCGTGACCCGTAAAATGTCGTCAAAGCAACATAAAAGTTAGTCATGTTATTCCTGTATGCGTAGGACTAGATTTCATGTGTCTTACTGCTCAGCCGTTTGTCTTGCAACTATTTGGGTTTGCATTGGACAGTCCTCTTGACTTTGTTGAAGGCTGGCTTCATAGATGACGAGGTGCTAATTTCTAAGCATGCCTTTTGCAGCCGATGTTTCTTATTCTTAAGTCTCTGTATTGAAGCTTCGTTCTCATCAAACCAACCGTGATGTTTAAATGTTGGTGGAGACCAAGGTTTCTGGATGCTATTGAGTACGCAGAGTCTCTGAATGATCAGTTTTCCTCGATATTCTCCGAGTGTATTTCGACTGTATCCATTTGGCTGTGCAGTATTCCAACAAATGCATGTTTCAAATTCTTTCGCATCAATTGTCAAAATTGCGCCTATTGGACACTTGTTTTGCCACGTGGTAATATGATAGGCTGAATCCGGATATTGTGCTTGGACATGATGCGCCCGTGGTCAGTTCAGTATTCTGCACTTCTCATGCCCTTCGTTACTCGGACATCCTGCCTGTTTCTTGTCCTGACGATGATGTTGTTAATAAGATACTGGTGCTCGGAACGTGGGTGCATCCAAGACCTCTTGTTGCTATTTGGTAGGCGGAACACTGTGTTGGTGATTTGAAGGCCGTGTTCAGGGCATTTCCTCAGCAGGAGGAGTTCGTTTTTTGTTGCATTTGCCAGCATCATATTTGCCAGTGACACCCGACCATGTCTTGTGATCTGTTCCAGCTCCAGTATTGCAGTCTCAAGGATAAGAGTATGTCATACTTTGATGCTCCTGATCCTCATAACGTTTTCCTTGATCTCATCTGGGTTGGTCATGGTATGTGCATATACACCGATGATAGTTGCGTGTCTTTTTCCTGACAGTGGAAGTCCATTTGCATTAGTGTGTCATTCACATCCTTTGAAGGTTTGTAAGCGTACTGGCCAGCTATGATTTGATGGTAAACCCAACATTAGCTTCTTGTTGCTCTTCTTTATTACAACCATCCCAGATGAATGTGTAACAGGTTCCTTCTTTGATGCGTTGTCCTTCCTCATATTGAATCTGGCCAGTTCTGTACCAGCTAGAGCTGTTCTTCTCTCCAGTCTATCTGCTTATGTACTATCTATCCATTGGTGTGCGTGCATTCTAGGCACCAATGGTATGTTACGTCACTTTGGTCTTCTTGCAAGGTTTTGTGCCGCTGAGGTGGGATTCCCGTCAGCCGCGGTATGCTGATCAGGCTTAAAGTGAAAGGGACAATGTTTAGGGCACCTTTGCTTACCCCATCCTCTTGCTACGGCGATGAGTAGTGTGATCCTAAAAAGGGCTGCTCATTCACCTAGGGGGCTGCCAAGTGCGACCGCTGCTTCGACCCAGTGAAAAGTGACCCATGCCCTAAGCCGCATGTGTGCAGGTCTAGAATTACAACTCCCAATGTATCCACACCCGCTGCTTTGCAGCTCTCTAATCGCCACAGGACTTGAAGGAAACATTTGGTGGGGAAGGGGAGTAATGTCATGACTTGCTAGTGAGTTGGATTTAAGTGAGGGAAATCTGCGCATGATTGCCTTCATTCTCTCGCCCAGGCTTGTCTCAATCCAGTGGCACGATGGTATCGATACATCTTGAGACTTGTCCGGAAGCATTGGATGGCCATCAGTACCAACTGTACCTGATATGATGCCTTACGCTGTCCACATAGCTCTTGATCCAACAGAAAAGACTTACCAGAGGGAGCCAGGTGTAGCTGTCTACTCTGGGTCAACAACAACAGCTAGTACCTTCTACTGCTAGCTATGGTAGCAGGTACTGCTTGACCTGAGTGGATATATATCAGGGGTGGGCAAACTACGGCCCGCCAAGGGCTTTCATGCGGCCCGCCAAGGGTTTTTATGCGGTCTAGAAACAAGGCATCATTCGCACTGACTCTGTTTATGTTACTCTGTTTATCAAATAAATGTGCTTCTTTTGAAGTTTAAGTTTTCAAATATTAACAACATTTTAACAACTGAAAATTAATTAGATGTTTTTTTAGAAAACCTTTTGTTTTTGCTATTTCAAATATTAATTATTTTACTTAATGAACTATGCGGCCCGCGACAAGGTGTAAATTTGTGTATGCGGCACTTGCACTGGAAGTTTGCCCACCTCTGATATATATATATATATATATATATATATATATATATATATATATATATATATATATATATATATATATATATATGTATATAACTCATCTACCCAAGAGAATACAGAGAATACCCTTGTGCAGTGTTGTGTTGTTGAGTTAAAACATAAAGATAAGATGCTGTGCTCTATCAATAACTTTAATATATACAAGTGGCTACTGTGAGGTCTTGACACAGTGCTATCAAGGGGCAACACGCATGTAGATAGTACCAGTGGAACTATGAAACTATGATGACTCATGCACAGACTGTTCTGATTGGTCAGTTACACGTGTATAATGCTACATTCAGTTTCAGTCTGTGATAGATCACACTCTTCGTCAGACAGTTACTAATTAGTAGGTGGCTCTAGAAAGGACCGTTTGGGTCTTGAAAAACAAGCATGGATTACATAACGTAGGCTGTAAGTACCCTAAACCTTTCCAATAGTTTCTGACGATGAGAGGGGGAGAGAGATTTGCATTTATTAACGTAACTTTAACACTTTTCCAGTCACTTCTCTAAGATGTCTACAGTGTGGCAGCTTATAGTGATGTCTAGCACTGGGGCATCATACCGCAGACATGTTTCATCATATCCCAACCACACACATTATCCTGACATCAGGTAGACCAGTTCTAACATTATCCTCTTAATGCTGAGCGCCAAGCGAGGCAGCTGCTAGTATCATGTAAGTCTTTGCACGGCTCGGCCGGGGTTCGAACCTGAGAGGGAGAGACTGGTTAATTGATATTTCTTTTTTCCTCCATTTTCTGAAGCTTTGTAGATAAATTAAATAAATGCAATGTAATACATAGAATCACAAAAATAGTGGATTTGTTACTTATGAAGTCCAGTGAATAACTTCTAATAGCAAACTGATCAATAAATTAACCCCAGTACTAAACTAGATAAATTACAATATGTTTCAACGTTTGAAAATAGAACTACACAACAAAAATAATATCCTACTCACTTTTCAATTCAATGCAAGGAAAGTCAGTGCGTGCATTAAATTTTGGTTGGTAAAACGAGAACAGTAAATTGAAAACCAAATATGCTCACACAACATTGACATTGGACTGTACAGTATTAAAACTGTCTGGGTACCCGCTTTTAGAGAGAGTGAGAGAGATAGCGTTAAATCTAGGACGACAAAGACGAACAACTGAGGCTGTCACGTTTACAGAAATGTTGGCATAGGCGTTAATGCTAACTAACGTTCATATTCCAGATTTGTTCATAAATCTTTAAAGAGAAAATTAAGAAAGATCATGCAACTGGTCGCTTATAACTTATAGGCGAGATAATTTGCAAGTTTCTGTATTCTGCCTCTGAGGGAACATTATCGTGGGAATAACATTTGTGTTCTTCTGTTTTTCAAAAGTGTAGTCTTTGAATACATATTTCGTATCTTTTGGTCTTTCATGTATAACTGACTGTTTAGGAAATATTCGTACCAGGACATATCCATTTCAGCTGGATTTGCAAGTTTAAGTTTTATTTTTGTTTTAATCTTCATAACATTTTTGCTATTAAAGCAAGAAATCAATCTATATTCCAGAATACATATCGTCTTGCTCAGGTTTCCTCATATACGTAGCGGCAATTGTTCTGTTTGAAATTCAAGCGGAAGCTTTTAAAAACTAAACATGTAAATAGTGTCATCAATTAATCTGAATTAATTTGGAAAATACTTAAGTTCGGACTTATTAAGGTGTATTTACTTTTCCTATCAGTATCCCGAAAAGAAATTACACTGCACGAAGTGACAATTCAAGCATGTAAATGGATTAGTTTGTAAGAAATCGTTTCAAGACAGCGTTAGTGACCGTCTTACTCCATTCAGCATTGACAATATATAACACACTTCCTGGTTTGTGAAGCCAGCGTCTGTTCCTATCCGTGTATATTCCTACCCTTTTCTCTCCTAACACTGTACTACTAGGGTTGTGGGGATTATAACGATGGTTGGGGATGCTAGTTTTGTTTAAAAGCGTATTGTGCGGAAGTTATAGGGGTAGGGGTTTTACTTTGTTTATTAGGGGATATTAGAGTAGTTATTGGGTCAAAGGGAAGTTAGTTTTGTTTATTGTGGGTTTAAATTCTATTTTTATCATCCTTCTTGTACATCCGACCTTGTGTATTCAGTAGATGAGTGGGTGTTGTTTAATAGATGTGTGAGTGTTGCTCATGAACTAGCAAATGTCGCGTTGATCGGTAGGTGTGTGAGTGCTGGTCGTTCATACTGCGTGTTGATTAGTGGGTGTATCTTAACATCATTTTATTCCTAGACCTCATACAGTTCCGTCATATTTAGCTAATGGTCTAGTTTAATGGGGTCAAAATGGAGGCGTAATGTTAAATTCTCATTGACTCCATAGTTTTCACCAGACCCATTAACATCCCATAATATTAAACCTATGGACATTTTTAAAATTACATTTCCCTTTACCCCAAACCGACCCATTATGGTAGATCTACGGACTAATGATAATTCGTTTTGACGCATATCGACCCATTGCATAGCGGCCTAATGTTAAATTTCCAATGTCCATATACCTGTTACTTTTAACGGTTTTGAGAACACTTGGAATCTATGTTTCTATTTACAATATTTGTAATTGGGCCTTATAATACTGGTTTGAACACTGCAGAATTTGTGACAATATATGATCAACACTAGTTGTATTCCTAAAAAAATGTACTTTGTATGATAAACTCTTTCCTTCAGAACCTTTCTCAGTACTGTAGTTTTTCTCAGGGATTACATAGTTGTCATAAACTGGCTGGATAATGGTGTGCGTTCGTAAATCAAGACCACTGATCTCGTTTTCAGGATCCTCTGCAATAATGACAACCAGTTCGTTACAAGTGTTACAGACTTCTTCCTAATTTGATATAAGTGCATCGTTCGCCATTACTAGATTATGAGTATAATTAGTTGTACCCTTATTGGACCAGAAATCAGTTAATTTTGTTCCAGCTGAACCTCTGTCAAAGAAGTACATCTTGATAGATTTTAGTTTTAATTTTGTTCAGTAGTTTCTTTGAGTTCTCTATTTGTTCCAGCTTTTATTTGTTTTGTGTGTTAACATTTTCTGAACAAAGCTAGTTTATGATTTATTGCGTGTAATGGTATCCAAACATACATAGAGCGTTGTGTTTTTTCTTTTCCTGTCAGTCTTAGGGAGGTAGTTACTGAGTCTTTTATCCATTTACCACGTGCCCAATACACATTATCAGTGTCATCAAATATATGCTACAGAAAAAGGGTATTCGATTTAGATCATTCTTGAGACTCACACCCTAGCCCCACCAACCCCACCCACCTCCATATTGAAAACAGAGGCATTTTCATTTGGATTTCATGTTTAATACTGTATATCCCTTAATCGTGGTGATACTCACCATTTAGTGGCAATTAGCTGAGCACAAAGAAATGGTAATTTTGAGCTGAATTATCTGTCAGGCCAATAAATAACTTTCTTATCGAGGACATGTAGAAGAATATCAAATTTAGAACGATTATTTTTTACATCATCGGTCATTTTAGAAGCGAATGAACATCCGTACAAGCAGTCGTCTACAACATGGTACATGTAAATCAACTTTTATATCTATCTACCCACCCACCTTCATGGATGACCGGAAAAATAAGTGTGTAGTAAAGTAAGCCAATAAGTGACAGATATCGTACCGGGGCCAGAAACATACCACGGCAGCTGACCCATCCTGGTATGGGCAGGATTTGAACCCGCGCCCTTCTGACAGCTAGTCCGGCACGCTAAGCAGTGAACCACCACGGCTCCTCAAGAAGTAACAGTTCATAAGATGATGAGAAAATTAATTTGAAATCATTCGCAATTTTTTTAAAAAAAGAAATTCGGCGTTGCGTATTAAACTAGCATATACTGTCAACAAAAATGGAAAATATTTTCTGTACTTGTTTCAGTGAAGATAACTATATTAGAGTCAACACCTTGTTATGTGGAGCCATGACGAAAGATGACAAATAAAACTGTACTTAACAAACAGTTTGTTATCGTCTTTACGTGATTTATGGCATATAGGTAAACTCAACCATTGGCCACATATAAGTACTTAAACCTGTTGACATTAAGTAGCTACTCCTAGCATGGCCCTCTGATCGTACGTGGGCTGAGCGACATAAACAGATAGTCCTGCAGGAAATAAATAACCGGAATACATATTCAGGTCTGCACTATGCAAGGCGTCCTTTGAGACGAAATTTTGGATAAATTTCAAACTTAAGGTGAGTTCTAATTCTGTGTAACTGAAACTTTTAGACATTTGTATAAATGGCATGATTTCTAGACAAGTATATAAATTATCATAGACACTTTAATAAATTTTATAACGGTATCACTTCTAGACATTTGTGTAAAGGTATTACTTCTTGTCGTCTTCATTAAATAGCACTAGTATTTCAAACACGTCCCAGTTGTCTGGGCTTCATTCGTAGTAAATTATGAGTATAATTAAGTAACTGTGGATAAATTTTGCAACAATAAAGGCACTGTTTTGAAGTGTTGAACCTTTTGCCTGGTCTCGTAGACTCTTTTATTAAATCATAAAGTCTTTCGTGTACATCATAACAATCTGTCATTCGTTAATTACTCTGAAGATAAAGTGGAAGCTTTTTCTAGCATTTCTCCCTTCAGTTTCAAATAGCGATATGCGAAACATATGCGGCTCTGAGCTTTGCTGATTGATCTTGTACTCAAACCTAAAACGATCACTAATTTGGATAAAAGTGTACATCCAGAAACTGGAAACTGTTGTAGAAGCAGTATCAGGGACCATTCCTCTACTGGCACAACGGACATGATACACCCTTTCAGTCGTGTGTAGACCTAGTTAAACAGCAGCACCTTACTTACCGTACTTAAAACGTGCCATTAAAAGAAAAACAACAATACAAGAACAAAAACACATCAAGTAATAAATTAAAGGCTAATTTTGGAGTACTTTTTTAACACTATATGCAAAAGAAAAGGTCAGACAAAGAGCATATATATATATATATATATATATATATATATATATATATATATATATATATATATATATATATATATATATATATATATATATATATGTGTGTGTGTGTGTGTGTGTGTATCTATCTATCTAATATATATATATATATATATATATATATATATATATATATATATATATATATAGCATGCCTTCTTCATTACCTTTTCTACCAAGCAGCACCGGATTAGCCATTAAGTACGCTAAGCCCCTGCTTAGGGCACCAGACCAACAGGGGCACCAGAAAAAAATTAAGGTTAATTGTTGGTGATACAATTGAATGAATTAATTATGACTATTTCGATCTGTATTACGAGTATTTTGATTTGGAATGATGCCAACACTGGTATTTTCCCCTCTTGTTAGCTTTTAACGTTGTTTTTTTTTTTTTTTTAGTTTCACATTGAGGAGGGGGTGGGGCATCATAATATTTTCAGTGTTTAGGGCCCTGGAAAGCACTGGTACCAAGGAACATTTCATAACAATCCATTTTCCCTAATCCTTCACCTGTCACTCGCACGTAGGTAAATGAATACCTTCAAATAATTAGAGATAAGAGTCCGACGGGGACCGGCGGCTTATCTTGCGTACAAAGTTTCATTATTCATCGGTTAGGCACATCTGTGTCAAGTTTTCGTGCCAACTAGAAATTCCATGATTAAATATGTACACTTTAGAGAGTTTCTGTTTGTATACTGTATAATATGTACATTTACAACGTAAATGTTTTGTAAAGCCTACATTGTTTAGAAGTGAGAGGTATTTATCTTATGTTAGTATAGCTCAGTCAGTAATACTAAGAAATATTTAATCATTTAAGTTTGGTGATTTTTGTATCTAAAAAAAATATGTATTATAGTTCCTATCGACATTCACCGTGCGACATTTGCCAGTCAAGTATTAGTTACCTGTGATTCGAGTGAATCTATGACAATTTGAGAAATGTTACGTTATCATGTCGGTACTGCTTGTCCGAAACATCTCTGACGGTTGATTTTTTGACGTTTTATGGCACATCGACACAAGTTGGCTATTTAGTGCCAAAGCATTTGGAGTAAAGTGCCTTGTCCAAGCGAACACCACGGTATCTGACAAAGGATGGTACGATGGTAGGATTCGGAACTTCGCCATTCGGTCGATAGTTCATCACGCTAACCACTGAGCCACATCGCATCCGACACAACACAGACATCGAGACATTTTTTCTTCTTAAATGACCTGGTAAAATATATCTAGCTGCAGGTTATATATTCCCACCTCTCTCTCTCTCTTCGCCAGATACTGAACATTGCTGAATAAATATGCATGCAAAGTTTTGAAAGAAAATATTTTTCGCAAATGAGTACGTGTCAATCGTTGGTTTCAAACTGGCTCTGTGATGCATAGCTGAAATTAAAATAATAGCAACCTCATTCGTCGAGAAAACTGGTCATATCCAGCTTGCGCTTAGAGTCTCGTAGAAATTCGTGCCTGTGCTAGCTTGACACATTGTACTAAGATTAAAAAAACACAGGTTGTTGCTTATTGTTAGTAAGGACACCTTTCGTGAATTAAAGGCAAAATCCATGATAATTTCCCTCTTGATTTTATTCATTTCATAAATACCGAACATGTAAATGAAGTTCGAAAAAAGAAATAAACAGCTCCTGTTTATGAAAATAATTATATCAAAACTTTTGAAAACGACCCATATATGGAATGTGTCGCGCACTGCCACATTGCAGATGTTCAATCTATGGTTCATAAGAAACCATCAAAGGAATTCCAAATGGCTTTTTGTTGCATCACGAGGTCGGTTTGTGTTCACTGCAGATCTGCAATGCAGCTAAGAATGTTGTTCGACATAAATATTTTCATGAAACCAGACATTTAATCGAGCTAAACCTCAATTTATGTTTGGTTTTAAGTCAACTGCATTTCAATGTGTACGTGAGGACTTAAATTTTTGACTCGAGTAAAAGTAAAAGATGAAGTTGCGATCGCTGGAATTATCACTCGAAAACACAAAAATCATATTATCGAAGTCGAAACTGTCATTTTTGAGTCGGCAACGGGACTGTGTTACTTTCTAGTAAACAGCTCGTTGTGTTCGGCAATGAATTAATGTAATCATGAGTTGCAGCTGTGTTGTACATATAAACTTCGAGCATTGTAAACAAACCGAATTTTGACGTCGCTATAGGTCTTCAATGGCGTCTGACCGTCATTTCTCATACGGTATTTTCAAACGACTTATTTCGCAGAAGAAGAAAAATTCTTCATTCAGTTCTTGAGATTATAGAACAAATATGACCTATTTTAGTAAATAACATATAACATGGTCTTTCTTTTAAAGATCTACGTTTGTTAATGAAGATTTTAATCACATTTAAGCTGATATATATATATATATATATATATATATATATATATATATATATATATATATATATATATATATATATATATCTGTGTGTGTGACTGAAAGTTTGTGTCGATTTCATACGAAGACATACCCTGAAGGATAAAGAGGTGTTTCTTTTTCTTTGTCCTAGTTAAGCGACACTGTTATATTTGCATCATTTACCACTTGCACTTGAAATCTGTTCATGAATTTCACTTCAATATCCTCAACATTTTCAACACTGTGTAGGCGTTCACTGGACTTCACTCATAAATTAGTACAATTCAATCAGCATTATTCTTAGCTTTGCTAACTCTCGAAACTAATTACGATGATATTAACGAAGTTTTCACAAATAAATTTTGTTTTCTGGTTGAAGACATACATACATACATACATACATACATACATGTACACAGATATACAAACATAAACACATACATACATACATACATAAACACATACGTACATACATACATACATACATACATACATACATACATACATACATACATACATATACAAACATAAACACATACATACATACATATACACATACATACATGTACACACATACATATATATGTGCATATATATATATATATATATATATATATATACATACAGACATACATACATACATACACACATATACAAACATACATACATACATACATACATACATGTACACACACATACATACATGCATACATATATACATACATACACACATATACAAACATAAACACATACATACATACATACATGTACACACACATACATACATGCATACATATATACATACATACACACATATACAAACATAAACACATACATACATACATACATACATACATACATACATACATACATACATGCATGCATGCATGCATGCATACATACATACATACATACATACATACATACATACATACATACATACCATGAATTTGTTTAATCTGATGTAATCTCTTTTTAAGAGGAAATAAAGTCAGTCAGTCAGTCAGTTATACCGACATACATACATACATACTCTTTTCAAGATATTATAGTCCACGGCGAATCAGTCGTTAACGTAACGGAATCGTATCAAAAAGGGTACGGGTTCGAATTCTGGTAATTAGGGAGGAACCACCGACCCACGGGAAGGTACTGGCAGCATTTATCGCATACCCACATTAGCTTAACTCGAATAATCCTGCAATATGATTTGAAACACACACACACACACACACACACACACACACACACACACACACACACACACGCACACACACACACACTCGTACACACACACACACACACACACACACACAAAAACACACATACACACAACAACAACAACAACAACAACAACAACTTCAAAATAGATATAAATCGACAAAATTTGGGCGGTGAACAGATGTTGACATGGAAAGCTTTATAATTATTCATACCTGCAAATGCGTAAACAGGATCTGTTTTCTGATTAAGAAAAGGTGTAATCGTGTGTCATCATTCAGGTAATCTTTTATGTGTTACATTATAGGGTGTAATCTCACATTTCCTGTATATGAGGCAATCCTCTGTGTGGCATTATAGGGTGTAATCTCACATTGCCCGTAGATGATGTAATCCTCTGTGTGGCATTATAGGGTGTGATCTCACATCGCGCGTAGATGAGGTAATCCTGTTTATCAATCCATCAGGCTGTGGGTACTTTTACATATTTTGCCACTAAAATGATTTAAAGAAAGTTTTCAAAAATATACAACTAATCTTTTAATTGAACAAAAGAAAAGAACTAAATGAACTGCTTGAAAATAATAGTACACGTTTATTACAGATAATGCAAAGCGAGACGAATGGGTTATATACGGGAATATACATGAAGCACTTAGACCTTGTACTCTGCACTACAGTACACGAACAAATTATTTACTGTGTATTTTGTTTGTTTGTTTTTGTTGCTTTTCAAGGCACTTTAACACAACACTAGTTAGTTCATGCTAGTGGAGTACGAGTCTGACTTTCTACCTTGTAAGGCGAAAAAGAGTACCTAAAGTTTATTATTTGCGGTTATATCATATGGGAATTAATTTATTCTTGTTTTCCTCGTAATCAAATACGATAAATTTCTATATTTACTGTTAGATCGAAAGAGACATTTACAAATGGGAATAAAATTTTTGCAGCCAAATGGAAACTTAGTCCTTTCATAATAAAACCAGAGTGACTGAGATGGTATTTGTCAAGGGTTATTCCGATAATTTTAATAAGAAATTATTGCTGATGTTGATTGAATTATCTGTGTATATATAATATTAACTAAACATAGGCACATATACATAACAATATAATTTTGGGTGTTACTTTTAGATCAGATTTATAGAGTTTTGCATTAATACGTATTTTTCTGTTATCTCTTTGAAATTACTTATTTTCGTTGTTGTTTCAGAACAAAATAGTTCTACTTAAATTCGTGGATTTGGTTTATACATAACTTTTTTAGACTGGAGAAGAGAGTCCTGTAGATTCAACAAGAGGGTTAGCGTTCATTTGATCTTAAAATTCAGGATTTGTTTCAACCACTAAATCCACTTACGTTTATATCCCAAGAAAAATAAATTTAGCAATTTTCAACAGAAAAACATAAAAAGGTGTACGGTGTGGCATAATTATATTTTCTAATAATACATTTCCACAAAAGGGTGTACTGTGTAGCATAGTTGTATCGTGTAATTATACATTTTCTCCACATCTTTCTTCAACTCATGTTATCTCTAAGCCACGAAAACATGAGAAAAGCAAACCTTCAACTCAAACTCGTGGTTCTTACACCACTTCTGTGAGAGCGTCCGCTTCGGATGCGGGAGGTAGAGGGTTCGAACGCCGGCCGAGTCATTCCGAAGACTTATAAAAATGGTATTAACCGTTGCCTCGCTAGGCGCTCAGATTTAAGAGGTTAGTGTTTGGAGTGGTCGACCTGGTGTCAGGATAATGTAACTGGGTGGGACATTATGCTACTTGTCTGCGGCATGATGCCCCAGTGCTATACATCACTATAAACTGCCACACTGCGGACATCGTAGCAATATGTCTGCAAAATTGTTAAAGCTACTTTAAAAATTTGCGGAAAGAAAGAATTGAAATGCGTGAATTTCAGTTTTAATATGATTATTGTCAAACCTGTCCTAATTGTTTTACAAAATGAAAGAACTCGATCAGTCTTCCATGTGCTGTTCAGTCTTAGTTTTTAGGTTCAACCTGTTTCTAGAAAATATGGTCATATTTAAGTTTTATCTGGATTAATTTTTAGTTAATTAAACAAACTGATCTACTAATTTTAATTTTAGTATGAACGTAACAATCTTCTTTCAACCAAATGTAAAGTATGAAATATTGATTCACTGGCAACATCTAGTTGAAGCCGCTTTTCATTTCGTTTAAAGGATACTGCATGCTTCTTCTCTACCTTGGCCTTGATTACACTTGTAGAGAGACATTGGTTTTATTTTCTCCAGAGTGGTTTGGAATTTTGTGATGATTTGTCATCGTTGTGCATGATTATAATTATTCTAGAGTATGGTCAATCAGTCGGTCAGTCAGTCAGTCAGTATGTATGTATGTATGTATGTATGTATGTATGTATGTATGTATGTATGTATGTATGTATGTATGTATGTATGAATGAGTGAGTGTGTGTGTGTGTGCGTGCGTGCGTGCGTGCGTGCGTGCGTGCGTGCGTGCGTGTATGTATGTATGTATGTATGAATGAATGAGTGTGTGTGCGTGCGTGCGTGCGTGCGTGTGTGTGTGTGTGTGTGTGTATGTATGTATGTATGTATGTATGTATGTATGTGTAGCTGTTGCTACTGGTGGTTTTGGTATTATAAGGTTATACCTTCTTAGAAGGTGTCCGCTTTTTTTGGTTATCTATAGGGTGCTCGCCCACGGTGTTATTGTTGCCCGGATCGAGTAAATATTAAAATTAAGTGTGAAACTTACAGATGGATTAAATAGAGATCTGAGCAGAATGAAACGAGCACCCGTATATGGAAATTTTTTTTAATCAGTTACATAAACAACTGGGATAATATGTTACATTAGGAAGATACACTGCTTTTTTAAATAAATCTTTCACCGAATTTCAAAACACAAATATATTTATATAAATAGCCCATCTGTTTTAAATTATATAATTAGTTCATCATAGAATCGAGTCAACGATCGAAGTCATTGCCTTGTACAACTTCATAACCTGCTTATTCCGGTCCTCTCCGATTTCACTATGGTGGTTGTTCTAGGTCCTTTCGCTTTTTCCCTCTTTCAACCTCCCTACTGTCTCGTCTCTTTTCGGCCCTCAAACTATGTGTGGGTAGGTGGATACGCTAGTACGTAGATACGTATATACTCGGATAAGTATGTACGTGGATAAGTCAGAGGATACTTCAGTGGATACGTCCGTGGATACTTCCGTGGAGCTATTTCCTCTTTCAAAATAAACAGAAGCAACCTAAATATTCTGTCAGTTGTCCTACTGGGAACATATTATTACTCCCCTCCCATTATGTCAGATATCGTTCTATCGGAATTCGAACAGACCAAAGTCTGTCTAGTCAAGCTAAACATGGCAGACCATAAACAAACCTAGTTTCACAAGATTAATGTACTTCCTAATGGCTATTTCAATACTGATTCCCATTAATATTACGCGAGACATAATGGTTCCGTTCTCGTGTCAATTACACAAATGAATGTATGAAATTCATGGCATGCCTTAACTACGTTATTTTCAGCGAATAAACACATTCTAGTCTCTATCGTACGTGAAATCATCTAAGATCGGTGAATTCAAACGGATTCTCGTAACTCATATCAACTAAAGTAATGCATGCAGTTCTTAGGTTCCTATAACAATCAAGACGACAAATTCAACCAATTCGTCAAACTTACATAAAGACGATCATTGTACGGGTTTAGATAGATTAACTCAAACACAGTTACACTCTTTTCAAGAGAATTGATCTACGGATTTAAACAAATAAATTCATGCAAATATAAACAATTACATTCAAGCAAGTCATTATATTGGTGTCAACGAACTACATGAAATCACCGCATATACCTTGTGCTTTCAAGCTTTGTTCGCTTCTACTGCCAAAATTGTGTCCGTTGACTTTCCAGACATCCGGTCCTTTTAACCAATGTTGTACTAGATCATTTTTTCCAAATTTACTCTCGGAGTCCCTTATATTTTCACTCTTGCAGGAAAGATGCAGACTGATTAGATTACTTTCGATTAGGGCAATTTAATCCTAAGGAATTTTCGTGTGGGAACCACGCACCTTATTTAGCGTAACCAATCACGATTAAATACATTTACCGCATTTATAACTAGGCGCCAAAATATAATTCTAAACAAAAGATCTGGAAAATTTCAAATCTGACAGTTCCGATATAAAATCGAAGGTACCCTTCCCTTTTCAAGTCGTCTAACGGCTAAGTAAACGAAGGCTTAATTAAAAAACGCTTCCTCTCCCGACACAGACATTAGAAATCATTGCGGTATGGGGATTTAACAAGCACCTGTCCCCATAAATCTAATTAATTGATCTTTGGCCCAAATTACTGTGTTCTTCATAGATCGACAGAAATTTGCATTCTTACAGTATGTATGTATGTCTGTCTGTCTGTATGTATGTATTTATTTACGTACGTACGTACGCACGCATGCATGCATGTATATAAATGGTTTTAACGGCAAATCAGCACAATATCTGCTATATGTAAGTTTAGGTACCCCCCCCCCCCCGAATAGTATGCAGAGCAAATATAAAAGCAAGAAAGGGTACAATCATACTGCAAAGTCATATTTCTTTCTCAGTTAATTCAATAGTTTATTCTCACAAGTATGTACATGTTGAGAGAGTACATGTACAAAAATTGCGTGGTTATTACATGCTATATACTCTTTTAAAAACATTCCAATACCTCCACAACCTGACCATCATTACGTGACGAATCCGAGGGCAAGAATGGGACCTCACTTTGTCGCTTACTCTGTTCATGAATGCATCCGAGGGCAAGAAAGGGGACCTCACTTTGTCGTGTACTCTATTCATGAATGCATCCGACGACAGAATTACATATTGTTTATTACTGATGAAAAGGTGTGTAAACAATGATGTGATAGAAATAGGTGCTATTCTAAACAAGAATGTTTCTGATCAACCGTATGATATAAATTTATCAACATTTTTGTATATTTTGAGTAGTGAAGACAAGAATCCGCTCATAAGACATTACATGTGCATGTTCTAAGAGTGGCTTTATTCGATAATTTGAAAAATGATTTTTTTCCAGAATGAGAGAATAACTCAAAATTATTTCATTGATTCTACTTTCAGACTTAAAGATGCAAACTCAGCTGATATTCCTGGTTCTTGTTCCACCTTTACTTGTAAGATGTCAGACCTATAGCTGGGCATACAGTACCTACCTTGATGTGGAATTTACATTTTCCTGTAACGATACAAGAATTCTTTTAACTGACGGCGAAGAGGTGGTCTGGAAAACACCACAACACAAGAAACTTAGTTCACGATATAATGATTCAGACTATCGTGTCGTAGATTCGATCACCATTCCCGGTCATGATTTGGTCATTAAAAGAGTCAGTAATGATCTCAGTGGCATATATGTGTGTATGGTCTACAACAATAATACCCTACGCAAAAGTGCGATTCGTGGACTTAACATTTATAAGCCACTGTATCACAACCTGGGAGAGATGTATAGCGAAAACATAATTATCGCCGTCATTACATGTGTGGTATTTCTAGTTCCCTTGATAACTATGTGCGTAATTTATAAATTTAGGTATATGTCAAAGGAAGAAAAGAAAAGGAAGAGGGAAATGAAACGTAAATATCAAGAGATGATCTCGCAGCATTATGGGAATACGCATAATAATCATCCGCATTATGAAGATCTTTCAGAAGTGGTCAAGGCTAAAGACATTGACGGATTAGGGGGTTACGACAACCCAGTTGTAACGGCGCTTTAATGTCACGTGTTATATGCTGTAGCAATATAAATTCTGATTACAAAAGCAACTCATCCTATTTGTAACTATCATCGTCATCCTATTTGTACGTTTGAATAGAAAGAAATGAAACAAAGATATACACTTTCCCAGAATAGACAACAATAGAAAGAAGACTATTCAAGGATCAAATTTTAAACTTTTTTCTTCCCTAATATATTAAAATTCTTACTTTGAAACACATATTCTTACATGCAGTTTGAAAGCAGAGATATAAAGAGTACTTGTATGTTTTATGGATACCAACCATGGTGTACTGTTCTGTTGGTGTGTCCACAGCTTTCACGAGCGTGCCTGTGTGTGTACGTGTGTGTGTGTGTGTGTGTGTGTGTGAAGATGTATTTACCCCCAAACCGTTGATGCTTCATGCCAGATCAAAATCTGTTATAGTAATTTGTGTCGCATAAACACGTTGCATGTTGTCAACCATAATCTCCATTAATTTTATGCGAATTAGTGGTATCTTAATTTAATTTGGCTATAGTCAATTATTTGTAATAGCTAATGCTATTGATTACAGGTCATATTGAATGTTAAGTTTATGATGGGGACAGAAAATTATATGACAAATATGCCCAGAAATATACAAATATTTATAAGACAAGCCGGCTTACTTATATATCACCAGACTATATCACTATGTATAAAATGTTAATCAAGTTACTTACAAATCGACAAATTATACAAACATGCATACAAAATTTAGTCAATACTGGAAACACAAAACGGTAAAAATATTTTATGAATTATTCCCAAGTTAGAGAACACTGCTGGACAGACCAACCCAACTACCTAAATGCATGACCGCTGGCAGACGTACATACATATAGACGGATGATTAGATGAATACATGTAAATATATAATGGTGGAAATGTGTGAAAATGTTGATACTTAACGTTTTAGTGGAAGCTAAAATGTAAACTCAGCAAGGAGTCAAAATGTCTGTATTTGCATAGATGCTGGGCAACGTGGGAAGGGACAATAGTTAATTCTAAGTTATATGCTTAGAAAGCGATATGCCTAAACGTGCTATCTTTGATTATTTACGTTACTTCTATCTGTTAACATTACGCTCTTCAAAGCTGTCACTTTATATAGGATTTGTGTAATTTCCCAAATTATTTTATGAAGTCGTGTAGTCTAAAAAAAAAAGAATACCTCCGCAGACGCAGTGCTTTGTTTGCTGTGATGAAACATGATTACTAACATCAAATAGTTTTATTTTGTTTAAAATACATTGGAACTTCCCTAATCCAATACACTGTGGCCAAAAATGTTATGAGCTTTGACAGTGGTGGGCGGTATAAAGAGCTTTGATTTGTGCGCTTTATTTTACGGAAAAAAAGTGTCTTTCTTCTGGGAAGAGGCTTGGTTACAGAGGTGTACATTTAGGGAAGGTTTACTATATAACCCATGCAAGAAATGATTAAGGAAGTGACGTATTTAAACATCATGCAGCTGATGATAGCGAAGTCCATGTACATCCGTTCCTTTTAGTCTTCAGAGGAAACACAACATAGCTCTTTTTAAAATCAAATAGTATATGACAATAGACAAAAGACTATTATTACATCATGTATTTGAAGGCCGGAAGAGAATATTGTTTATTGTAATCTCATGCATCAAAACTCTGACCATTGTTTTTTTATTTATTGTTGTTTACCTAAGACAGTATCTTTTGTAGTCCCACCAAATAAGCATTCAGTTGTACTTTAAAAAGTATTTAAAGTAATCAAAATTTAATTTAGAAAAGGTCACGACTGAAAAGAAATGTCGAAGTCTTAAAAGCTCAGACCACAAATCGTTTCCATGGACATCAAAGTTAACGCTTAAGAAAATTAAACTATTTTGTGTACCAGATGTCCTCGTACAAAACGTTTGTATCCTGAGCAATCAGAACTAGCTGGCTTGAGGCATCTTGATGTACAAATATGTCCTAAAAGCGGGGTACAGGTAAATGCTACCTTAATCAACTGTTTCGCACCGCGTAGACGGTAGACACAGGACAATTTGGACTTAGAGTAAAAATAAATTACATTGCACATGTGCATAGTCAAAAGTTATGTAGACGTTGCAAGCGCAGATAAAAGCCTGGGGGAAAAAAAAAAAGAAAAAGAAGACGTCCACATTGATCTTACAGTCAATGGTACGCTCTCGCAGAATTGCATATTCTAGCCAATGTTCACATAATTTCTCTCATGCTGGGGCTGGTACATCGCTCATTTAGTAATTAATGGTTAATTTTTACCTTTTATTCATTCTCTACGAGTGATATGATTTACGTTATTTTTTAATAAAAGATGGAAAGTGACACAGCATGCGTACAAATGTTATAGTCATAGATTGTTGTGTATTAGATTTCATATATATTTGTAATAAAAATTCATGAATTACTTACCCTTCTTTTTACATTTTCTTTATTAATATATGCAAATCACGGCACATTTTAAAGTAGTTTCATACAACAGCAGTGACTTTCGCAGTCAGCTGCGTGGTCCTTACAACCGAAGCTTTCGCCCACGATTAACTACGATTTAACAGATGACAATTTGTATATTGTTTTAACTGTCCTTTCTTGATCATCCTAGTTCTTGTACGAATGTCAGAAAACCTTTTAGCAACATAGTTTTTGACAAAATGTCCTTGATCGAAAAGTTTGTTATTACTTATATCTTGATTACATTGTATTTTAACATTGTACATGGATCTTCCGCATTCTATTTGCTTTTTAAAAAAAATATAATCTTGTTTGTGTCAGAATATGGTCAAATGATTCTTGGCTTTTTGTTTTTGTTGCAATATATTTCATAGAAGTAAAAAATCAAAACAAAAGACGTGATGCTATGACAATCATTTAGTCTTTAAAAAAATTCAACACATTATGCAGTGTTCTTTAAAGATCGTAATTCAGGATGATCTTTTTGTGCAGTAAACTTTATTTCAAGTTTGCACTGACTTTTAGCGGCCACGGGTACCGAGTGGACTAAGGTGCTGTGCTCGCCTTTACCTATCACAGCTATCTCACCTGTATCCGCGTGGGTCTGAGTAATTTCGGACTCGGCCATTGTGAGTATGTGAGAAAGCTGCCAGTAGTTTCCTGTGGGTCGGTGGTTCTTCCCAAGTGTTTCTTCCTCCACCAGTTATGCTGGCCGCCATACATTGATTGGGAGTACATTCAGAAGAACATTTATAAACACTTACGCACGTATGGGCAAATACCCTCTAAAATGACATCGATCTGTTGAAAATAAGACCCCCCCCCCCAAATAGATTACAGTATTTGTGTGCTACCTAACCAAGAAATCGATTACATATCCGTTTAATCTTATATGGCAATTCTGACTTCGAATGTAAGTGTTCATTATGTGATTCCGCATCGCACAATTAGAATGAAACTACTTTTACAAATTGAAGTATTCAATAACAGACCACTTAAAAAAATACCGGGAATGATTTATTTCTATACATTTTCAATTATTAAAAAATGTGAACATACACTTGTAATTTTAAGAAATGCAGTCATATTGGATGACTTTGATGTGAACAAGATGGCCGCTATCGCTTAACCGGCTTGAAGCAGCTGTTCCGTTTTTTAGTGCCGTTTTCACGATATTTGTGCTTGTTGCCTGTTTTCATCTTCGTTATTGTGTTCATTATGTATTGGCTGTTAAATTCGTATGTTTTTCTTCATCTCCTTGTTTTGGAAACGAGAATAATTAGACTTTTTCTCAGCTGTCTTGCTCCACTGTTTTTGAACAAACCGCCATCACGTGATACTCGCCGGTCAACCCGTTTATGCTACGATGGACCCTCATTAATTGTTTTAAATGTTCACTCCTTGGCTCTCCACACTACATTGTGCTCTAGACTAAACGAACTGGGACTACATTCATCATTACCTAAATGTAAACAGAAGCGAAAAAAGAAACGTTGTTTCAAAGCTGGCCGGCGTAGAACAGGAAGAAGAATTCCAGTTATCTCCCTTATTTCGGTACAACCATTTACAAAATTTTCGACCGTTAATTTAGATAACCTAATTCAAATCCCAATTAATTCGTCAACCTTTATGTCAACTATCCAAGAAATACCTCTTATTCAATGCCCAGTCAGTAGGATCACCGGAAAAGCGCACAGAAATAGTTAATTTTATCAACGACGAAAATGTTGACATATTATTCTTGACAGAAACATGGCTAAACACATCAGGCGATGAGCCCAAGTGTGCGGATCTAACATCCACTGGTTACTCCATCAAGTCGTTCCCCTGTAATTCTCGCGGAGGTGGAATTGCTGTCATCACAAAGAACTCCATGATAAAACGTCTTAACTACACCACAACATTCAATTTCGACCACACATCGTTTGAACTAGTCCAAACCACACTCACACTGGAGCAAAGGTCAGTCCATTTTTTCTGCCTATACCACCCTCCTCCTAGTAGAAAAAACAAGCTGGCTGACTCTGTCTTTTTTGGAGCAGTTTCCGAATCTCCTGGACTATGGAAATTCGATAGGTGGCAACCTGATTATTCTTGGAGATTTCAACTTTCACTTTGACTGTCCCGGAAACTCAAATATATCAAAACTCATAGATTCCATTAATGTTTTCAACCTCAAACAGGCAGTTAACCAACCCATCCATAAACATGGTCACATTTTAGACTGGATTCTTCATAGACATAATGATAACATTCTACGGTCCTCCCTGGTATCCCATGACCTTGCATCAGATCACCTCTGCATTATATGCCATCTTGACGTATCAGTCCCTAACCCTCCACCTTTATCTGCTACTAAGAGAAACCTCAGTATGATAAATAGAACCAAATTAATGCACGACATCCAAGCTAACCTAAGAACTTGCTTACCTCCTATCGCAGAACAACTCAATAACTCTCTGCGTTCATTACTTGACAAACATACCCCAGCTACCAAGTGCAGAGTATCAGTTAAAAAGTGTTCTCCATGGTATAGCAGTGTTAGGGACCAGCTTCGCACTGCTAAAGCTGAGAGGCTCTGGCTTTCCACCAGACTCACTATTCATAAGCAAATCTATGAAGTCGCTAAGAAGAATGTCACAAATATAGTCCATGCAGCGAAATCAGCCCACTACACTACTAAGATCATGGAAAGTTCCAGCTGCAAAGAGCTCTTCGAGATTACTAACAAGCTAATGTCAAGAAATAAATCAACACCACTTCCAACTACCTTCTCTCCAGTCGACCTTCCGGAGATGTTTGCAATTTTTTTCCGTGACAAAGTACAAACCATTAGAGATAAGCTTGACACCACAATTTCAATTGACTCGTCGTCACCATACAGTTGGGATACAGAATTTGAGCGGCAACCATTAGCAGCATTTGAACCTGTCTCTATGGATTTCGAACGTACAGTCGTGACGAAGAGTGCACCAAAGTCACGTGAACTCGATCCAATTCCAGCATAACTGCTGCTTGAGTGCTTAGATCCAGTATTGCATTCACTAACTGATGTTATTAATACCTCTCTCTCATCTGGGGAATTCCCATCATTTTTCAAAACTGCCGTTGTAAAGCCTCTGCTGAAGAAACCAACACTAGACCATAACGATTTAAAGAAGTACCGCCCAGTTTCTAATCTCCCATTCATTAAAAAATCTTAGAAAAGATTGTTCTATCCCAGCTTGTATCTCATCTAAATTCAAACAGTCTTTTTAGCAATGTACAATCTGCATGTCGCCCTTGCCACAGTACTGAAACTACTCTTCTAAAAGTAGTAAATGACATTCTCTCTGCATTGGATAGCGGAAAGATTACAGTCCTCACCCTCCTTGATTTGTCTGCAGCATTTGACACAATAGACCATGATATATTACTTCACCGTCTCCAGCATGTATTTGGCATTCATGATACAGCCTTACTGTGGTTCAAGTCCTACTTGGTGAACAGGACACAAATTGTATCTGCAAATGGAATACACTCCAACCCAGTTGATCTATGTTGTGGTGTACCACAGGGGTCTGTTCTTGGTCCTGTTCTCTTCATTCTGTACACTCAGTCGCTCTCAAGTGTCATAGATCATTATCCAGTCTCACCAATTGTACGCTGATGACACCCAAATATACAAATCTAGCCACCCAACTGAAGTTGATGCTAATATCCAAGGTGTAGAGAGGTGCATTTCTGATGTGAAATCATGGATGACTTGTAACAAGCTGCAGATGACTGATGATAAAACTGAGGCCATTCTGATCACAACACAAAGACTTTCTCAACCACATCCTTTACCTAAAACAATAAATATCAGCAACGCCAACATTAAATTCACACAATCAGTACGAAACTTAGGTGTTACTCTGGACAGTACTCTCACATTGCACCAACATGTCACGAACATATGCAAGGCTGCATATCTTGAGCTGAGACGCATCAGCTCAATTCGCAAATATCTTTCAGTTGATGCCACTAAAACACTTGTGTGTTCATTAGTACTTTCAAGACTGGACTATTGTAACTCAATTCTGTCTGGTTTATCTCAATATCTACTCCAGAAACTTCAAAAAGTTCAAAACACAGCTGCTCGGATCATACTTAGAGTACCACGATCAGAGCACACCTCCCCGCTGCTCTGTACCCTAGACTGGCTATCCATTCGATCCAGAATCAAACACAAAATTTGTTCTCTGTGCTACATTTCACTGTCGGACTCTAGTCCAACATACCTATCTGACCTCACCCATGTGTACACACCAGCAAGATACTTATGCTCCTCTTCTGACAGTCGTATACTCATTATTCCAAGTATGAAAACAAAGTCATATGGACAGCGTTCTTTTGTATACCAGGGCCCAGCAACGTGGAATGAATTGCCTGCTGAACTTAGACACAAAGACACAGTGATCACATTCAAGAGGGCTCTCAAAACTCACTTATTTCGACTGCAAGAACAAACTTAAAGACCTAATAATGTTTCCTACCTGAAATATTCTCAGCATGTTTTTTTATTTTTTTGAATGTCTTTCTAATTTCATGTTGTTTGTTTTGTAATAATATTATTATGTTTCTTATCTTATAGGTGTTGTCTAAAGTTGTAAAGCGCTTAGAGCTTCTAAAGATTATGCGCTATACAAAGTACTTATTAATATTATTATTATTATGATTATGACAATGTCTGTTTTAGTCGCTGGAGATAATGGGGGGGGGGGGAGTACCTAGAGGCGAAGGGCAGTTTATGGGCATTTCATGGTATATAGGTAAAGGGTATTTTATGGTCATTTCAAGTACTTAGACAAATATCAGTTTATTGGCATTTTACGGTATCTAGGCAATTGGCAGTCTATGGATATTTCACGGTATCTAGGTAAAGGGCGGTACATGAACATTTCACGGTGTCTACCGACGAAAAATTAGATTTAGTTGAGTTTGACAACAATATTTTGTACAGGATAGTTGACAATGAGCTCTGAGATGAAGCTGGTGTGCAAAACAATTCAGACAAAGTAAGAAAGACTCAGGGAGTCATTTCAAGATTGAAGGCATGGTTAGTAATGCCTCCACGTTCAGAGACACTTTTAACCTTTGTTTAATTAGACATTTAATTTGGTGCCATTACTTTAATAAAACCTGATGGTATGTACCATGAACCAGATGCTATTTAATAGTTACAACACAGCTATGTGCAGATACGTAAATGACAGTAACTACAGCTACAGTATTGGAGAGAGAGAGAGAGAGAGAGAGAGAGAGAGAGAGAGAACTAGAGGGGATTTATATGAAATTGTGTACCATATTTAATTCTTTAAGAACGTTGATTATTAAGATTTTTCTCGTAATTTTCCTTTTAAGTTAATTATTAATCAGTGTAAATTCATCGCTGCTCAAGAGAGCATATAAGCAATAATAGTAGTCTACTATTGAAAGCATGAGTATGTGTATGATGATATGTATTAATGCGTCATTGCTCATTATTTAAATTTTTCTATCGAACACAAATTTTAAGTCACCTTGTACATAATCATAATATGATAAATCTACGTGTTTGTCGTATGAACTTACAAAAAATGGATCGTCAGACATACTAACCCACTTAAAAAGAGCATACAAATATATTTAGTAAAATAGCAGATGTTTGTTTAATAACAGATACCCTCTAAAGCTTCTAGGATTTCGGGTCATCTATAAATCTTCCCCATTATTTTTTATATGTACTTTGTGGGATGAGCGTATTTCAACGAAAGATTTTCTATTTTATTCCGACCAATCTTTTTCTATTTTCTTCTGACCAACTTTTGCTGTTTAGATTCATTTTGACATATATAAAATCTTCGTTTTCTTTTACATTCAACATCAAAAACCAAGATGGCCTAAAATCGAATGTGTATACTCATGAAATATGTGCAGGCATTTGGGGTTTTCGAAGTACTGGTGTATTTCTCAGAAGTATTTAATAATACAAATATAATTATTTATATTCACGAAAATTTATAACAATGATCAGAACGGGAAGTCTGTGGACTTGCAAGGTAAAAATGAAACAAAGATAACAGTGACCTATTTTATAACACACAATTGATGACACTTCGTGTTTACAAAAGTAAATTCACATATACACGAACCATGGTACACTGCGCCCAGTAGGATAGTTAAACTGGTATCTTCTTAGCCGTGTAAGCTCTTAAAGCGCATGACCACATGCATTTACTTGACTGTTGTCCCGTGAGGATCTATGCATTCAAATGATCAGGACTGTAGTCGTCTAGCACAGGTATATCTAACTGTACACTTATTATCGTCTGCTACAAAATCAAACATTGTGTTAGTCCCAGCATTCAAGTCGCATAATAATTAATACCAGCAATAGCTCAGTTCTCGTTGAACACTCGTTGACCTGTTGATATGTATAATGTGCCCATTCATTATACAAACATCAATCATGTCTTGACGACTTAAGCCTTCGGGAACAGCGTAAAACATAATAAATCATCAGAATTAGAATGAATTAATTGTTTACCTTCTGCAATCGCATTCCTAAAGTGAAATATTTGTTATGCTATTGTAGGGTTTAACGCCATTTTCAGCACAAGATAGGCTATACATTGCGGCCAGAATAACTGGTGGAGGAAGAACCCTGGAAAACCCCGGGAAGAACCACCGACCCACGAGAAGCTACTGGCAAGCTTTCTCACGTACCCACGTTAGCCTAGCCATAGACACGCTGACAGAGGTAAGATGGCAGTGATCCGGAACGGTGAGCGCTTTAAACCACTCGGCTACTCGGCCCCCCCCCCCCACCCAAATTGAAATAGTAATCCTCCGTAATCCCTCCTAGCTAATTTAGTTTTGAATTCAGTGCAAGGCAAAAAACGTTAAAGTTTGTAACAGACAAATTTCAAAGTTAATTTGTCCAAGTTTAAATAAAAAGAATGATGTCAACATTTTATTACAATAGTTTAAATTCATCTAGAGCTTTTTCTTTAAAAAAAACAAATATTAGTTGAGAATCCTTATACACAGGACCGGATTATCCATAGGACAGTATGGGCAATGTGACCAGGGCTTTCGAGGCTCAAGGGGCCCCGTATATTATCGTGTGATTTCACAGGCAGTGTTGTTAATAGTACTGTAGGGGCCCCGAGTGGCCGAGTGGTCTAAAGCGCTCTCTGTTCCGGATCACTGCCATCTCACCTCTGTCTGCGTGGGTTCGAGTCGAAGGCTTGGCTATCGTGGCAACGTGGGAAAGCCTGCCAGTAGCTTCTCGTGGGTCGGTGGTTCTTCCCTGGGTTTTCCATGGTTCTTCCTCCACCAGTTATACTGGCCGCCATGTATAGCCTATCTTGTGCTGAAAAATGGCGTTAAACCCTAGAACAACAACAATAGTACTGTAACCATATATATGAGCAAGGCAGGATAGCTATGGGCCCCTATGTTGGCTGTACCCAGGGCCCCCAAAGGCCTTAATCCGACCCTGCTTATACATGCAACAGAACGATTCGTAACAAGGTATTCTCCCCTCTTCCCTAATGTCGTATTGCCTTTGTGATGTCCGTCTTCCTGCATCTTCGCTTGCCAGGTTCTGATGTGTTAACCCTATCTACAACATGGAAGATCCTTAAGATAATTCGGCGCTTCGGGACTGTGCGTTTCATTCGATGCGGCGGCAAGCCACCGATTTTTAATGCTGTTTGTTCTCTGCTGAGCTCAAGAAGACTTTGATAAAGTAGTTCATTCCGAATCATTGATAGGACCAGCATCAGCACCCCACAGCCCCCAACCCAACACAAACAAAACGAAAAATAATAAACAAAATAAAATCGATAACCATAATTACATAACAATGTGTTTGTTCCAATATACATTCAGACCAATTTCTACATAAACACATACATATATACAGTAGTCAAATTTCTACACAGCAAAAAGATTTGATGTATTTTTACAGAAACCAAATTACAAATATACACAAACAATGAAATAAAAATCGTTACTTCAGGTGTATGTCTTTCTTTTTTTGTCATGTGATATCACTGCGCCAGTTTTACGAATTCCGCTTTAAGAGAGAGAGAGAGAGAGAGAGAGAGAGAGAACGAGAGAGTCAACTTCAAGTTAGGTTGCAAGTAGCAACAATATTAATGATGACGATGTCTGGAACGGTCAAGGGAAAACACTCGAAGAGAGATATCAGATAGAAGAAAGCAGTTGTCGCGCTCTTGTAGCGTCAGTTATCTGTTAGCTGAGCATATATATATAGTTGGCGACAAGATGAAATTCAAATATAACGTCTGCCATCACTATTTGGGGTACACAATATAAATGAACATTAATTCAGGAGATAAGACTGTCACCTGTGTCATCTGTCCATACCTCAGAAGGTATATGTAATCAATAGGCATTATTAAAAAAAAAAAAAAAAAAAAAACATTTTGACATTTTTTCTCTCTTAAAAGTACCAATTATTTGTCTGTAATGCTGTGTATGAAAAACTGCAGACAATACCCGCTTTTAGTTGATACAAGCAGTTGCTGAAGAGACACTGATAAACAAAGCAAAATTTCCCCTTTCAAAAGTAGTTTCTTCTTTCTCTCTCCCAGATGATACATATCTTATTATTATGAATAGAAAAATTAATTTCCAACTAGCGAGATGGTGTTTATGAAATTCTATTTGATTATATTGAAAAGAAGGTACACTTGAAACATGGTGTCGTTGTAGGATTGTGCAGTCTCTTTCAACATGCGTTTCTAGGACTGACGAACGATGATCGATGGAACAATAAAACATCCATATCTTGGATCATTTGAAGTCGTTCTGCCATTGGCTACCCATTACATGACGTGTCAGGAAATGCTTCAGCTGATCACCGATTACAGCAAAACTCTTTCTACGTTACGTCCTACAGAATGTCTCGTAACTGATCTAATCAGCAGGTGCGTTTGCTTCATTTAAATATCATGTTTGACTTTCCATAATGTTTTGATAATGACGACCCATCCATAAAATACAGTACAGCCATCGAAAAAACAGTTCCTAACATAATACAGGATGGCTAAGTCTGATGAGATGATGAGGTCTACAAGTTATAACGTGACTTGCCAGAACGAGTATGGTCATCTGGGACTATACAAGGGTTTGTCTTTCTCCTGCATTACTCTATGATGCCAGCTACAATTTTTAAATCGCTCATTAGACTGTGAGTATGTTTGATTGTTCATTAGACTGTGTTCATGTTTTCATTGTTCATTAGACTGTGTTCATGTTTGAATTGTTCATGGTCAGAGTTGATAGAATGTATGGTTTATATATCTGATCTGCTGGCACAAGTAATGTTGTACATAACTTGGACCTAAATTGCATGCTGGATCGTTTGCTCCAGACAAGTCTTACTCTACTCAGATAATCTTCAACACGCACAGACACATAAAAATGTAGCCTAGAAACTAATTCTTAGTTTCTAAAATGTAAGATTGGTAAATAGTTAACATTAATTCTAGTGCACCATAAGACTGAATTCATCAATCTATGTGCACCATTTTTAATGTAAACGTAATATCATATCAGTATGTATTTATTTTATATAACAATAAACAACAATAATAATAATAAAGTCTAGACTAGTGTGTACTTCTCGGGAACCTGTCTCACCATTCACTCCCAGCCCAAAATTCCGAAATCCGTTATATGATGTGTCCGCACACTATGACCGCACGCTTAAAGTTTGGTCAATAAATATTGTAGAACGTTACTGTAACTAATATTTGTCTATATGTGGTCATTGCTATCCTATCAGGAACCCCAAAACTATACCCTTCTCACAGATGCTCATCAAATGACTAACTTATAATACATAAGTTTCGATCCAACGGATTAGGAGAATATAGAATCGCGGACAGCGGGTGTCGCAGTATCCTCCCGTGTACGCACATACTATCGTCATCGTCTCTGCGTAACGGTAGCTGAACACCTTACTCGGTAAATGTAAAGCTAGTATGGTAGTTATCAAAGATAGAAAGTAGTTGCACTTCACTCATGGGTGTTGATCGTATCGAGAAGATGCGGAAGGCGCGGGTTCTATCCCCGGTAGAGTCATACCAATGACATATAAAAGTAGTACTAGCAGATGCCTTGCTTGGTGCTCAGCATTAAGAGGTTTGTGTTAGGACTGGTCGGCCTAGTGTCACGGTAACGTGACCGGGTGGGTGTTATGTAGTTATGTATCATTTTTTTGAATTTATAATATAAATTTTATTTAAGTCATTTTTGACTTTTAAATTATATTTGATATCCTTTAATTCAATGGTTAGTACTATTGTAATAGTACATGCATACTCCAAAGTAAGAGTTCCGTTCATGACAAGGCCACTCCAAAGTGAAATCAACAACTAAGCAAGTCAGAAAGACACGCGAGTATAAATGTAGGTAGCGTATACAAGCGTGGAAATTCAAAGTGCACTAAAACGCGGGCTATAACATTTGATTGGTTCAATGAGATTTTAAGGTCCGACCTGGACTATTTTTGTTTACGACTGGATAAGTTGTGTTGAAATAATAAGATTTAATTTTATATGTTTATTTGAAATTCAAAACCGCGCTATATAATGAAGATACACGCACCATGTTTATTCCTTCAGATATACACAGCGTTAGTAAATAGTCAGAGATTTTTCTTTTTAATTCGCATGTTGTTGGATATAGCAGAGTAGATAATATTTTATAGAAACAGGCAGAACTTTAAGAATTAAGTGATTATATTCAAGGACTTGAATATCTAACTAATTTTTTCATCAAATTATGTAAAACTTTTCGAGGACTTTAGTGACGTTCTTCGTTAATGAGATTACATTGAAGTAATAACATTTGTATTAATAATACTGCTGAATTCAGTGTTATCACGGTAACAGAGAAAAACTATACAAGCTTAGTTCTGAATACCTTAGAAAAGTGAGGAATTGATAGTACATTGTTTAGGATTACATTCTAGGAATTCACAAAGTGTAAGTCTGTTGTGAAAATTCTTTCACTTTGTTTGATTATATATTTTATTTAAATAAATTTATTCTGCTCCTGTGGTCTAAGGGTTAGAACGTCCGCTTCGGATGCGGTACAACTAGCGGCTGCCTCGCTTGGCGCTCTTCAATAAGAGGTAAGTGTTAAGACTGGTCGGCCTAGCGTCAGGATAATGTGACTGGGTGGAACATAATGCTACATGTCTGCGGCATGATGCCCCAGTGCTAGACATCACTATAAACTGTCGCACCGCAGACATCGTGTGCGATATAAATGGAACATTGTTAAAGCTACGTTAAAAATCCAAATCACACAAGTACACACAATAAATGTCTGCTTTGGAAACTTGAATTGCTTGCTGGGTTTTACTTGATCTTATTTCTTACGTTCAAACCACTAGACGTCACTGTGGCACATGATGCTACATGTCTGTAGCATGATGCCCTAGTTCTAGACATCACTATAAACTGTCATACCGCAGACATCGTAGTGATATGACTACAATTGTTAATGTTACGTTGACATCCCCCCCCCCCAAAAAAAAACATTAAACCCTCGAGGCATAATCTTCTTTACGAGCGTAGAATATTCTGGAAGAGGACTTTTTGAAAATTAAGCGAAATGTTCCATTTTTACCCCGGAAAATCTATTGCGTCGCAGTCAAACAATATATATATATATATATATATATATATATATATATATATATATATATATATTTGCAAAACAAATTATTCATTCCTGTTTTATGATCAGTTTCTGGAATCATTTATAGATGTGGAGAAAAATTTCAGAGGAATTGTTTATTGAAGTTATTCATTTGAATAACAAAGTTCTCGTTGACGTTTTTTTTGTTGTTGAATAAAACACTACTTTGGGGTTATTGAGGACTCGTTCAAAGACATTTTGGATTATATCATTGTGATACATCAAGTCATTTAAGTGCCATTGGAATTCGTTCGGTACATTCTATTCTTTTGGACTCGTGATAGAGCATTTCGGATTATTTCGATTTTAATTCACAATACTGTAAGTGAAAAAATTTATTTGTTTCTTTAACTAAAGGTGTGGGTTTCGCTTCCTGTCTATTAAATAGTTTAAGACATAAACTTGTGACACTAGGAACTCTTGTTCGTTTTAATTTAGCGTGGTGAAACTTGCAATATTTCATGTTGATGACTCCTAATATGGTGAAAACAAATAAAGGACATAACTGCCTCGCGTACACCATTCTCTCAAGTCTGTTTATATCAGCTCGCTGTTCAGTGTACGTCACTCGTAACCAAGAAAATATGGCGTATACTTATATAAGACTTATTTTCGTATGTTTTTAGGCATATCAATGTATATGGTATGGTCACACGTTTGCAAAAGGGATGATCTAGATCAAATTAGTTATAATTTTTTCTAATCGATGTTTGGAATATTTTGGCGCCGAGGTCTCGACTATAATGTGCCGAATATCATTTTCAGAGGTTACACTTTCTCGTTCCATACAGGAAAATAAAAAAATAAAAGAGGATATCACAAATTCTAGCTAATTCAAAATAGCTGCAGACAAGATTTGAAACATATAATTAATTTAATCAATGATAATAATACATCGTAGTGATATGACTTCACTGAAACTATTTAAAATTAAAAGACGTAAGTATCTCTGATGAAATATGCGATGGTTACAAGTGTACAACTGGACAAAATCGGAGAAGATCAAAAGGTAACTTGTTCATTAATTTTCCCACTCTTTTGTATGGGTGACATTAAAACAGTACAGCAGGGAATTGTATGCATTCTGTATGAATGATCTGTGGAAAAGGACAATTATGAAAAACAAAACAAAACAACACCAGGTGTACATTTTTCATGTTTATAGTTAAACATTATGCGTTGGTTCTCTCTCTCTCTCTATATATATATATATGGGTAATTATTTAATATTGAATTTATGAAACGAGTTCACAGGAGATTACGGAAGCAAATGTCTCTTGTTATTATGGATAATTATTTAATGTGGGGAAAACCAATACACATTAGACTACAGTAGTTAATATCTGTTGCTATTATGGAGAGAGGCAACGAGGAGAAACATGTATAGTGGATACTCAAGTGCTTGATGTTTTTTGTATTGTGGACAGTCAGTGAGGTGAACCAATGGGTTGAAGTAAAGTTCAGAGACAGGTTTAAATATAACTGTAAAGAAAATGTGATGAGATAAAAGCTAGAAAGGCGTAAGATCGACAGGTCATTCAACTGGGTGCAGGAAAGTAGAAAAACAAGTTACATGAACAGGGTCATTTAAAAGCGAGGAACGTCTACATCATAGTTTAGTGATGTCATATTTTGGTAACAAAATTTGAATATCTATCAAGAAATTATATTATTAATTGTGGGTAGCAATGACAAATGGCATTAATGTATTACAATACTCCAATTTGTGCAGCACAGAAGTTTAATGGTTTTTATAACTTAGTCGATAATAATTTCTTGAATAGATGGGAGTAAAAATCCGTATAATACCTGACATATGACCTCTTCAGGTAAAGGTTGCTATAACATAAACATATTTACATCCAGGTCTTTGCGCAAGAGGTCGATCTTGTTACAGAAGACGTTATGACTGACGGTGTTTCTTTTACGATCTAAATGTAAATGCTGAAAGTAAGCCACTGTTATAACCATGAAAAACTGCAAAAATTAGGATGTGTCATACAAAGGAAATTGCAGAAGACGATACAACAATGCCTGAGGTCTAAGGAAAATCGTGTGTATGCTAGATGATGTAGATAGGGAGTTTTGATGAAATGGACGATACATCTGCAGAAGACAAAAATGGAAATAAACAATATTACAATGATAATCAATTAGAATGTGTGGACGGTTGCAAGCTAATCTTGAAAATTCATTCTTAGACGAAATTTAGTTTTTAAATAAAAATTAGAACAATAACGCTGTACCTTTGATTCATAACTATAGACAATCGGATCTCTAGGCCGATAAATCAGCCCCACACCGATGATGATACTGACTGACGATTTTGGGACTGATATCACCTGTTCACTGAAACCTACAAAAATCCGCAGCAAGATCTTGTCTGCACACATCAGTGTATATTTTATACATCTATCTGTATTTCCCGCGACTGTTAAGCTATCGTCGACTGAAGGGTTCATTTGGCGATATGTACATAACATTTCCGGATTAAATCCTATGTTTAGCAACTTGTGAATCCACGTGGATTAGCACAAACCTCTGTCCTGTGGATATTTTTAATTTCGTTCTGGGCATAGGTATTAGCAAATACCAGTAAGTGTCTAAACTATACGCGGGTGTGTTTCGAAAAGACTTGCATGCAGTATATTTTAATAAACAGGACCACATATCGTCCATCAGTATCAACATAAATTTCGGGGGAGGGCTGATTTATCAGACTCCCTGATCCTTGTCTCCGACTAACTTACGAGCGAGACTATCTTTTTGTAAAAAAACGATACAGACATTGCTTAATACCCAATAGAAATGGCAAAATATTAATTTTTGAAATTTTGCCGTGGAATTTGTGTAAATATAAACCGAGGACGATTAATCATTTTTTTTATCAATGTTGTCTCATTCAATTTATAACATAAACCATCGAATTTTAATACAATCCAGTGAAATTAATTTTTCATTTGAAAGAAATATTCGTCACAGTTCATCGAGCAGACGTTGTGATGTTACCCACAAAGGACGTGTTATTGGATATATGTGTGATTTGGATTTTAACGTAGCTATAACAGTTTTTCAGTCATATTTGTGTTGTTGCTATTGTTGTGGTAGAATGACTTTGAAATAACCAAAACTTAATAGCGTCACACCGTTTTATAATGCCACAGAGGGGGAGCTCTACAGATATTATGAACGTCTGAGAATGTAGTAAGTTTAAAGTGAAATTGCTTGCATTTGCAACATGCACAATAGAGACAATGTTGGACACCTCTAAGCGTATTTCATGTACTGTAGCTGAAATTTCTTTGGATATTGTACTTATGGAAATTGTACCTGCTATAAACACACGACTAATCAAGACGAATGCAACCAAGTGCTCGACAAAAATCAGTCTTACTTAGCCTAAAGTACACTATCTTTAGCAGTTATTAAAATAGGGAAAAGAAAGGTTGCCAGACTAGACAATACCAGCTTCTGAAAGTGCTATGAATGAATTATTAAACATATAACATGTAATAAAGTTATCGGCTCTTTTTTTCCTTACAATTTACCTTTCAAGTCCAGTATGTGACAATGACCAAACGAACTAACATTTTTTTTTTTACATGCACATATATGAAGTAAGGCCAAGCTGTATATTCTAAAACCCAAATTACACCCATCAAATCATACACCAAAATAAAGTGTTTTAAAAGTTCTTTTAACAATGTCTAATATACAGAATATATGTTTTAAATAGCCAGTATAATCAGTTAGAAAAACCTAAGAAATTCGTTCGTTTTTTTTAAACCCCCCAAACAAACAAGCATCTAACCATATGCAAAATAAGAAACCTAAGAGCGCAACCTATTGACAACTGTCAATTATTAATACTTATAGGTAGCCCTAGTGGGGCAATGACCAGCTAAATTACGAGCCATCTGACAGTTATCACGCCATCACTCTAATATTGACAACATTCTCGCTGACCGAAATACGACACTAAGGCATTTGACCCTGTATGTCACGTACATATTCATATATCACTTCTAAGGTGCTTGCAAAACTTGAATACACTTTTCAGGCTATAAAACAGTAATGATGATTTATATATGAAAATTTTACGAGAATGTTTGTAATTTTAAGGAATATGATATGCTATTTAGCTGCATCAGTATATTCGATTAATCGATTATGAAAATGCACATAAATAAATGTAATTTCAATGATCGAATGTTTAATACTGATATTCATACATATTTGTAATGATGTATATTTGAGATAAAAAGAAAATCTATCTATACTCAAGATGTTTGTCCGAAGTTTTATTGGATACAGTGGCACATTGTCTCAGGAATGTTTTCTGCATACTATAAAGGTGTTAAGTGAATGTCAGACAACAAGGTTATAGTTCGTCAGTTGGCATCTTTTCTTGTTAATCTTAAAGAATTTGCACATTCAAACTAGAGTTTAATTGACTATATTTGCATAGCCTTATATCTTTACACGCATTGAAAATGTTGGAATTATTCAGCAAAAATATCATTATTGCTGTATGAAATCGCAATGTCTCTGATAAGCATTTCCGCCAAATTGTTCACAGATGTTCTAATCTTTAGATAAAAGGAATAGACAACAAGGGAAAACAAGATAAAAGGCACAATATAACAATTCTGAGCTAATCTAAGTATTTCCACTGGAAGTATTGTTCTAGGTTTTACGTGGTCTATGTGTAATACAATAAAACGTTAGATTAAATTACTTACCTTGGTGTATTTGTAATAAAATGAAGCGTTAGATTAAAGTACTTACCTTGGTGTATGTGTAATAAAATGAAGCGTTAGATTAAAGTACTTACCTTGGTGTATGTGTAATAAAATGAAGCGTTAGATTAAAGTACTTACCTTGGTGTATGTGTAACACACTGAAGCATTTGATTAAAGTACTTACCTTGGTGTATGTGTAATAAAATGATGCGTTAGAGTAAAGTACTTACCTTGGTGTATGTGTAACACAATGAAGCACTGAATTAAATTACTTACCTTGGTGCATGTGTAATAACATAATGCTTTAGATTACAGTGTTTGCCTATGTGTATGTGTAACACAATTATGCGTTGGATCAAAGTACTTACGTTGGTCTATGTGTAATAAAATGAAGCGTTAGATTAAGGTACTTACCTTGGTCTATGTGTAACACAATGAAGCATTGTATTAAAATACTTACCTTGGTGTATGTGTAATAAAATAATGCGTTAGATTAAAGTACATACCTTGGTGTAAGTGAAATAAAATGATGCGTTGAATTAAAGTGCTTACCTTGGTGTATGTGTAACACAATGAAGCATTGGATTAAAATACTTACCTTGGTGTATGTGTAACACAATGATGCGTTGGATTAACGTACTTACCTTGGTGTAAGTGTAATAAAATGATGCGTTGAATTAAAGTTCTTACCTTGGTGTATGTGTAATAAAACGTTGCGTTAGATTAAAGAACTTACCTTGATGTATGTGTAACACAACGATGCGTTGGATTTAAGGTACTTACCTTGGTGTATGTGTAGTAAAATGATGCGTTGGATTAAAGTGCTGACCTTGGTGTATGTGCAATAAAATAGTGCGTTCTATTAAAGTGCTTAGGTGTATGTGTAATAAAATGGTGCGTTAGATTAAAGTACTTACCTTGGTGTATGTGTAACACAATGATGCGTTGGATTAATGTACTTACCTTGGTGTGTGTGTAATAAAATAATGCGTTGGGTTAACGTACTAACCTTGGTGAATGTGTAATAAAATGGTGCGTTAGATTAAGGTACTTACCTTCTTATATGTGTAATAAAATAATGCGTTTGATTAAAGTGCTTACCTTGGTGTATGTGTAATAAAATGATGCGTTGGATTAAAGTACTTACATTGGTGTATGTGTAATAAATTATGCGTTGGATTACAATACTTACCTTGGTGTATGTGTAACACAATGGTGCGTTGGAGTAAAGTACGTACCTTGGTGTATGTGTAATAAAATGATGCGTTAGATTAAAGTAATTACCTTGGTGTATGTGTAACACGATGATGTGTTGGATTAATGTGCTTATCTTGGTGTATGTGTAACACAATGATGGGTTGGATTAAAGTACTTACTTTGGTGTATGTGTCATAAAATGATGCGTTAAAGTGCATACCTTGGTGTATGTGTAATAAAATAATGCGTTAGATTAAAGTACATACCTTAGTGTAAGTGAAATAAAATGATGCGTTGAATTAAAGTGCTTACCTTGGTGTATGTGTAACACAATGAAGCATTGGATTAAAATACTTACCTTGGTGTATGTGTAACACAATGATGCGTTGGATTAAAGTACTTACCTTGGTGTATGTGTAACACAATGATGCGTTGGATTAACGTACTTACCTTGGTGTAAGTGTAATAAAATGATGCGTTGAATTAAAGTTCTTACCTTGGTGTATGTGTAATAAAACGTTGCGTTAGATTAAAGAACTTACCTTGATGTATGTGTAACACAACGATGCGTTGGATTTAAGGTACTTACCTTGGTGTATGTGTAGTAAAATGATGCGTTGGATTAAAGTGCTGACCTTGGTGTATGTGCAATAAAATAGTGCGTTCTATTAAAGTACTTAGGTGTATGTGTAATAAAATGGTGCGTTAGATTAAAGTACTTACCTTGGTGTATGTGTAACACAATGATGCGTTGGATTAATGTACTTACCTTGGTGTATGTGTAATAAAATAATGCGTTGGGTTAACGTACTAACCTTGGTGAATGTGTAATAAAATGGTGCGTTAGATTAAGGTACTTACCTTCTTATATGTGTAATAAAATAATGCGTTTGATTAAAGTGCTTACCTTGGTGTATGTGTAACACAATGATGCGTTGGATTAAAGTACTTACATTGGTGTATGTGTAATAAATTATGCGTTGGATTACAATACTTACCTTGGTGTAAGTGTAACACAATGGTGCGTTGGAGTAAAGTACGTACCTTGGTGTATGTGTAATAAAATGATGCGTTAGATTAAAGTAATTACCTTGGTGTATGTGTAACACGATGATGTGTTGGATTAATGTGCTTATCTTGGTGTATGTGTAACACAATGATGGGTTGGATTAAAGTACTTACTTTGGTGTATGTGTCATAAAATGATGCGTTAAAGTGCATACCTTGGTGTATGTGTAATAAAATGATGCGTTGGATTAAAGTTCTTAGCTTGGTGTATGTGTCATAAAATGATGCGTTAGATTAAAGTGCGTACCTTGGTGTATGTGTAACACAATGATGGGTTGGATTAAAGTACTTACTTTGGTGTATTTGTCATAAAATGATGCGTTGGATTAAAGTGCATACCTTGGTGTATGTTAAATAGAATGATGCTTTGGAGTAAAGTGCTTACCTTAGTGTATGTGTAATTAAATGATACGTTGGATTACAGTGGTTACCTTGGTGTATGTGTAATAAATGATGCGTTGGATTACAATACTTATCTTCGTGTATGTGTAGCACAATGATGAGTGAGATTAAAGTGCTTACCTTGATGTATGTGTAATAAAATGATGCGCTGGATTAAAGTGCTTAGCTTGTTGTATGTGTAATAAAATGATGCGTTGGATTAAAGTCTTAGCTTGGTGTATGTGAAATAGAATGATGCTTTGGAGTAAAGTGCGTACCTTAGTGTATGTGAAACACAATGATGCTTTGGAATAAAGTACTTATCTTAGTGTATGTGTAAGACAATGATGCGTTGGATTAAAGATCTTACGTTGGTCTATGTGTAACAAAATGATGCGTTTAATTAATTCGCATACCTTTGTGTATGTGTAACACAATGATGCGTTCGATTAAAGTGCTTATCTTGGTGTATGTGTGATAAAATGATGCGTTGAATTAAAGTGCTTACCTTAGTGTATGTGTAATAAAATGATGCGTTGGATTAAAGTCCTTAGCTTGGTGTATGTGAAATAGAATGATGCTTTGGAGTAAAGTGCGTACCTTAGTGTATGTGAAACACAATGCTGCTTTGGAATAAAGCACTTATCTTAGTGTATGTGTAATAAAATGATGCGATGGATTAAAGATCTTACCTTGGTCTATGTGTAACAAAATGATGCGTTGGATTAATTCACATACCTTTGTGTATGTGTAACACAATGATGCACTGGATTAAAGTGCTTACCTTTGTGTATGTGTAACACAATGATGCGCTGGATTAAAGTGCTTACCTTTGTGTATGTGTAACACAATGATGCGTTGGATTAATTCACTTACCTTTGTGTATGTGTAACACAATGATGCGCTAGATTAAAGTGCTTATCTTGGTGTATGTGTAATAAAATGATGCGTTCGATTAAAGTACTTACCTTAGTGTATGTGTAATATAATGATGCGCTGGATTAAAATGCTTAATACTCAGTGATTAAATTCTTTTTTTATGAAGAATTATATATTTTCCGTATGTGACCATTTTCATCTATTTAAATAGACATGCTTTAGAACATAATCACATATACCTATACCTTATTAGCATACATTGCAACGGCAATTACAAAGACACCCATAAGCTACTTGCTTACCAGAATAATAAAAAATTACATTTTTATGTGAATTATTTTTATTGTGAGTAACCAAACCGTGTTACGCAAATCTTTCAGCAAGGTAACTTAGTGACCTTGCTCTTTATTATTAGAAATTTTATTTCTGCAGGTTTAATGATTATATGAAACTTAATATTTCTTCATTTGGATCAAATAACTGAAACACAATTCCTTCTCGAACATACTAAATCATTAACAATAGCTCCTCCAGTCATATTTGCTACTGTTGCCAAATTTGGTTTCTTTTTGGTAATTGATTTTGATACATGCCTCTTATCTGAGCTGTTAAGTCAAATGATTCTTTTTCATTATCAACTCTTCTCTTCTTACTTCAAATGTAAATTATTGATTTATTCTAAATCCTTTGTTAGCAATTCGTATATTATATATTTTAATAATTTTGTTTTGAATATTTACTGTAAAAAGAGTTTTTTTTACAAAAAAATTACCAATCTAATACAAGATGAAAAGTATTTGAATATAATAATGATTTATTTCTTTCAGTGATATATAATCTAGGGAAATAAATTATTTGTTAAATATTTCAAAATTTCAAAGCTTGTTGTTTTCACTCTTTCTTTTGTGTCTGTTTATTAGAGCCTAAACAAGTGACATAAGAATTACATACAGTCTTTAGAAAACGATTCCTCTATCTGTTTTTACAGGCATTAGAACTATCCCTTACGAGCTCGACAAAAGCTGAGACACATATAAGTTTTAAAATGAAATTAAAATTATTACGTTATTTATTAAACCCCTTATCAAAAAGATAAAGTGCAAACAAAAAAAAAATTCAATCATTATTTTCCAATGAAGAAGGGAAAATGGGAAAAGCTTCCTCAAAATTTAAAGATTCTGCATACTTTTCTTGCAAAACTGCATGGGTGATGAATTTCACTTTCTCATTAAATACAACTGTTTGAAAAGAACGAAGAAAGCAACAGCATCACAGAAACTTCGATATCAGAATAAATGTAAAAAAGTTTAAAGAGCTTGAGTTTTGAGAGAACGGGCCTTTTAGAAAGCTCTGTAACAAGATTACAATATTTTTGTATACTATGTTCGTTGCTCTTTTCATTTTTCTGGATGAGAGAAATATCAATGTGCATCATTGTACAGTAACGAGTCCACAGCTGATTGATTTGTGTTCTATGTATTTTAAATTATATCCTTTGTTACATGTATTGCGATATTAAGAATTGTATGTAAGTTTGCACTTGCTCGTTTCCCATTGCAGTCCTGAATGTGATATTACCGTCAATCTGAGTTAAAGTCCTACAATCCGAACCCACGCACCAAAACACCCCCACAAGAAATCAACAAATAAAACAACAAACGAACAAACAAACAAACAAAAAAACCAACAAAAAATATCCAACAACAAATAAACAAAAACACCCCCGTAAAACAATTCCCACAATATAAATAAAGAAATAATTAAATATTAATATTTAACTTCATATGTTGCGTATCGCATACTTAGTGCTTAACTATTTTATACGTTTATCCTTTGTTCCATGGGCTGAACTCATTGTTGCATTTCTCCAAGCTTATCATTGACGGTTTGTAAAGACTGCATAAGACTGGATACAGTAATTAGTCTCATGGTAAATATATCCTGAAGACCCGATATACTCTTCTTGATGTCTTCTCTTTGTTTCTGTAGTTCTGAGATTTTAGTAGCTGTTTTATTTGAACTTTGTTGAATAGTCGTTAATTTAATAATACTTTTGTCTCTCGACGTTTTTGATATCTTTCGAATTACTATCGTCTAAAGTCTAACGTATTTATTTGCCAATTCGGTTTTGCACAAACATATTACTAGCTGCAACAGGCTTTTGTACAGGATCTTGTTGATTTGTAAGTTGGTTGTTATTTAGGTTTATATCATTGCTTATTGACTGATCTAATGCATCATCTGTCGAATCTATTTTCTGGAGGATTGTTAACTAAACCCACTAAGACCTCATGCATATATATTTCCCAGCATGCTGTCTACTTAATCTGAATTAGCAGCTTGTTGCATGAGCTACTGCTGTGTCCGAGCTACACGAATACAATACATTACAGTCATCCCGTGGAAATCAATCACATTCTATTTATGCTTCCTTTTTTTTTGCAGAAGTTTGCATGGACGGTTATTTCGATCATAGGAAATTAAATCCTTATGAAAATCGTTTTTAAGAGGCAATGACTCCAGCCAACATTAGTGTCTCTTGTTGATGTAAATATTTGGTATAATTGATCTGCTCCAGGAAACTGTATACATATTGATGTTAAAAAAGTGCACAAACCGTGTCAGATTCAGTATAAATATAAAAAATCGAAATTGTTATTGATTCCTAGCATTGTGCACTGTATAATTATAGCTAGGATTGGCTATAACGTTTTTATTTTGGTTACAACACTCAATTTCATTATTTCTTCAATGGTGTTATTATCAGTCTTTCTCTCTTAACTTTGTTCATGTATATTTCAAGATTATAAAACTTGGTATGGAATTAAAATTTATTTTTCATTCTTGTCGTTGATACAGTATAATGTATTGTTTTTACATCATTTGAAGTATTGTAATATCCAAGTAAAAAATTTACTCGAATAAAACAGAGAATGTGCTATCTTTGTTATCAACTGGATTTAAATGTTATTTCTTTCTGATGTTTTCCTACTGTGCTGATTAAACGTTCCATTAAAGCAGCGGATCACATATCATTGAACATTCAAAATAGCCAATTACCAACCAATTTTGGTTAATTGTAGTATGTTAATTATAATTGATTTAATGTTTGCTGTAAGCATTGCTAAACTCTCCTATTCTTTTACGTTCTTTTTCTTCTTCTAAAATGTACATTTGTTCATCAATATTTTGGCTTTCTAAATTACTAACCTTTTAATGGCTGCATTTATTATCTCCTCTTATATGTAGTAATATCTAATTCAAATTAAATTACTTATGACTATTTTGTTATTCTTAATTGTCTTACTCACCATACCAAATATCATCAGTACTGTTTGCATTCTTTATACCAAAGGTTAAACACATTTTGTTTATAATCTTTACTGTATAATACTAGCTTTTCTTTGAAAGTTTTAGCACCCAATCCCTACGAAAGTTGCAACATGTCAGCTGAAAAGTAGATTGAAAATCAAAAGGATGCTGCTATTCGCGATTCCACAACTAGCAGATACTGTATTCTCACCCACCCACCCGAAGCTGTAAATATGTTAATCTTTACTGAGTAAAAAGAACATGTATATTTTTATACTTTCTTCTAACACTTCTGTAAAGTTCGTTTTCTTTAATAAAATCACTTTTAATTTCATTGATCTTTTCCAACCTAAACTTGTGCTGTCTGTATGTGGTAATATTAGATACAATGGTGGTACGCATGATATTTTATCGCCAGTTTAGATGTAAGAATTAGATTGTTAAGAAGTAAAGACGGTGCTTGTAAAAACGAGCGCAGAGCTAGCAATGAGATGATTTGTATGGATTTTTCTGAATGTTTTTATTTTGCTTAGTTTAGATTGTATTTGTCTAATGGTACATATCTTGTAGTTGTTCTATTTACTTACTTAAATATTTGGTATTATAGTATCCCTTGTGCTATATAATAATTTATTGTAAATGGGGGTAATGAGCTCGGAATAATTAACTTTATGACTTTTTTAGTATCCATGTTCAATCGGGAATTTATGGACATTTATACATCTTTAAAGCCTGTGATATGCTGTGTGATAAATATTATTAAATATGGTAATTGTATTCATTATTGTGAAACTGTATAGCATTTCATGAAATGAATTTCTCTCTTCCTTTGTCATACTTGTTTTAACTGGTCATTTTAGAACTAGCTCGCTATGCTCACCGATCTCGGATTGCTTATGTTAAACAAAAGTTTTAAACAAATCTCTTTGAAGATATCCATTAAAAAATATTCTCTGCTTTCAACATTTTACATTTATCTTGCAACCAGTTCACGTGTGTTAAGTCAAAGAAGTTACAGTTAACGTAACTACTTATTTTTAAGTTAGATACAAATTACTCAACATCATATTTTAGCTAGTCATCATTTCAACTTAAATGTATTTGTTTTAAAATTCTTAAACTGTAAAAGTAATACAATTGTATCTATCCAGTATTTCCTATTCCTTGTCGGTTAAAGTGTTGCAGCTATATTCTCGCATGTTCCATTTGCTGCACTAAGTTTTAAAATTCCTGCATGATTTCTGCATGTACATAGCTTTCTATTGTATATCTACTGCTATTGATAGCCCAACACTATTATTACTATTTGTCTAAAAAAGCCATTGTTTTCAAGTTGATACTTATTCATTTCGATAATGTACATTTGGCAAAGTCGAGGTTATAATCATTTTTATGAGTCAGATGATTTGATGACCATTACGATCATAATGAAGATGACTATCCTCGTTTAGAAAATTTAACCAATAAGGATGTAGAAGCTTCTTAAATACCTTATGTTTATGTGGGTGTAGTTGGTTAGTGCAAACAATTTATAAAAACAATTTATGCATAGGTAACACATAAGTAAATTAATTAATCGTCAGTAAAAGGACCAAGTAAGGAATATTGTATTATGAAGATGTAGATAAAAATGTAGATAAAAAGTCTACATACATTTCTAAAACGAAAAACCAAATAAAATGCTATCAGCTTGCTCCATCGTCACTCCAAAAAGTTGAAATGACTTTCTTTGAACTTTAGGCTGCACCAAAAACAGAATCAGTGGAAACTACCAAATGATAAGCCTGCAAGGATACTTTTACAACAACCTCCAAAGCCTAATTTTAAAAAGCAGGAATAGCACCATTTCCACAAAGACTGTAAGAGATGAGTATCAAGAAAAAATGTGCGCAGTTCCACCTTATATGCACAAGAAGACAAAATATAATTTAGAGGTTATGTACTTAACGTATCTGAGAATTTAGAAGTTATGCAGTTAATGTATCTGAGAATTTAGAAGTTATGCAGTTAATGTATCTGAGAATTTAGAAGTTATGCAGTTAACGTATCTGAGAATTTAGAAGTTATGCAGTTAATGTATCTGAGAATTTAGAAGTTATGCAGTTAATGTATCTGAGAATTTAGAAGTTATGCAGTTAATGTATCTAAGAATTTAGAAGTTATGCAGTTAACGTATCTGAGAATTTAGAAGTTATGCAGTTAACGTATCTGAGAATTTAGAAGTTATGCAGTTAATGTATCTGAGAATTTAGAAGTTATGCAGTTAATGTATCTGAGAATTTAGAAGTTATGCAGTTAATGTATCTGAGAATTGAGAGGTTATACAGGTAACATATTTGAGAGGTTAGAAGTTATGCAGTTAACGTAACTGAGAATTTAGAGGCTATACATTTAAAGTATCTAAATCAAGAGTACGATCAATGAAATCAAATGTTGAGATGTATGACAAACAGACTGAAGTAATACACAGGGATATCACTAAAATCACAGTTTGAATTAAACAAACAATTGCAAGAATTGTTTTATATTAGTGAAAGCCAAAGGACACAAACAGTTTAACATTGAATAGATTTAGAGAATAAGTAATAAGAAATTATCAACAAAGCAAATTTCAAAGTTAGAGTAAAGTTACCATCTGGTCAAGGATCAATACAACTATTTAAAGATAAAGTTATAACAATTGCAAACTATTTTGATAACTATAGGTTTAACACAATCATGTACTAAATGAAGTGCTAGTGGTGATGAATAAAATGATACAAATGCATTCGTTGGACAAAGTTTAACAAGGAATACAAAATATTGCCAACTATTTTTGGAGTTAGCATTCATTGACTGGTATCAATGGTAGTGTAATAAGCTAACAGTATAGTAAAATCTTTGCCTGGAATCATTGGAAGTGTAACAAACTAAATATGAAGCAGAATCATTGCCTAGTCTCAATGGTAGAGTAATAAGTTGGCTCTTACATCAGATGGACAAAATACTTTAGTTTGCTTATTTAGCATTAATTGGTTATGATCAAATACGTATGTACGGCAACAAGAAAGGTAGAGGAGATGAACTCGTAGAAAAGTTGTTGTTGGAAAGGAAAGTACACTAGGACATGCAATTATTGTCATAATTGCAAAAGCTTTCTTATTTGTTCCATGAACTTTTTCCCTGAAATAAAACCCAGGGTTGAATGTCTGAATTACAAGACTTTAACCATTTTAATCCCTCTTGTCTTAATAATTCTACTTTACATTCTCTTCTTTTGTATCGATTACTTCCCAATCTAGTTTTGACGAATTGCTAAAGTGTTTGTCAGCTGCTGAAATTACATTTCGTTGTACAGCGTCGGTATTTAAAGCATTTGTATTCCTATACTGAATTTATCTAACGATATTTGTAAATTGTTATTGTAACATAAGATTTTCATCGCCAGATCACATGGCAGCAAAAATATACAGTTATCACCAATAACGGTTTAGTCTAGATCTCCAATTTGAAATATGTTGCTGAAATGTTACTGAAATATTTTCATGTAAGTTATATCCTCCTTCACCCAAAACTTAAATTTTCAATAAACATTTATACAGTATCGCACAACCGAAAAAGACTGCGTAACCGATGTCTTATTAACCACCTAAATACATATAACATACCATCTAATACTTTGATTTTCTCTAGATATTTATGGTTCTGTTGTTCTGTTGCCATCGTATTCTAGGAAACATGTCCCTCCTGTTTCATCGTCACTTGTAAACAGTGATATTATTTATTCAGCATCTGTTTTTCTACAGTATTCAACTGTTGCAGCTCTGTGATTATATTCATATTTGTAAGCATCTTTTAAATGATTTTAAATGAGTAGAAGGTTGAAATGATGTAGTACAGGTTTGAAATGATGAAGTATAGGTTTTAAATGATGAAGTATAGGTTTGAAATGATGTAGTATAAGTTTGAAATGATGTAGTATAGGTTTTAAATGATTTAGTATAGGTTTGAAATGATGTAGTATAGGTTTGAAATGATGAAGTATAGGTTTTAAATGATGAAATATGATGTAGTATAAGTTTTAAATGATTTAGTATAGGTTTGAAATGATAAAGTATAGGTTTGAAATGATGAAGTATATGTTTGAAATGATTTAGTATGGGTTTGAAATGCTGTAGTATAGGTTTTAAATGATTTAGTACAGGTTTTAAATGATGAAGTATAGGTTTCAAATGATGTAGTATATGTTTCAAATGATGTAGTATAGGTTTTAAATGATGTAGTATAGGTTTGAAATGATGTAGTATAGGTTTTAAATGATGTAGTGTAGGTTTAAAATGATTTAGTATAGGTTTGAAATGATTTAGTATAGGTTTCAAATGATTTAATATAGGTTTCAAATGATGTAGTATAGGTTTTAAAGGATCTAATATAGGTTTCAAATGATGTAGCATAGGTTTTAAAGGATTATTATAGGTTTCAAATGATGTAGTATAGGTTTGAAATGATGTAGTATAGGTTTGAAATGATGTAGTATAGGTTTTAAATGATGTAGTGTAGGTTTTAAATGATTTAGTATAGGTTTGAAATGATTTAGTATAGGTTTCAAATGATTTAATATAGGTTTCAAATGATGTAGTATAGGTTTTAAAGGATCTAATATAGGTTTCAAATGATGTAGCATAGGTTTTAAAGGATTATTATAGGTTTCAAAAGATACAGTATAGGTTTTAAATGATTTAGTGTAGGTTTTACATGATGAAGAATAGGTTTTAAATGATGACGTATAGGTTTTTAAATGATGACGTATAGGTTTTAAATGACGTAGTATAGGTTTGAAATGATGTAGTATACGTTTTAAATGATTTAGTATAGGTTTTAAATGATTTAGTATAAGTTTGAAATGATGAAGTATAGGTTTGAAATGATGTAGTATAGGTTTCAGATGATTTAAAATAGGTTTCAAATGATGCAGTATAGGTTTTGAAGGATCTAATATAGGTTTCAAATGATGTAGCATAGGTTTTAAAGGATTATTATAGGTTTCAAATGATGGAGTATAGGTTTTAAATGATTTAGTGTAGGTTTTACATGATGAAGTATAGGTTTTAAATGATGACGTATAGGTTTTAAATGATGACGTATAGGTTTTACATGATGTAGTATAAGTTGTAACTGATTTGGTATAGGTTTTAATGATTTGTTATAGGCTTAAATGATTAAGTATAGGTGTTAAATGATTTAGTATAGGTTTAAAATGATGACGTTTAGGTTTTACATGATGTAGTGTAAGTTGTAACTGATTTGGTATAGGTTTTTAATGATTTGTAATAGGCTTAAATGATTAAGTATAGGTGTTAAATGATTCAGTATAGGTTTCAAATGATTTAGTATAGTTTCTAAATGATTTAGTGTAGGTTTTAAAGGATTTAGTATAGGTTTTAAATGATGTATAGGACTTAAATAATTTGCTATAGGTTTTAAATGATTTGGTATAGATTTTAAATGATTTAGTATAGGTTTAAACTAATGTAGTATAGGTTGTAAGTGATTTGGGAAAGGTTGTAAATGATGTAGTATAAGTTTTGAATGATTTAGAATAGATTGTAAATGGTTTGGTATAGGTTTTAACTGATGTTGTATAGGTTTTAAATGATGTAGTATAGGCTTTAAATGAGTTAGTATAGGTTTGAAATGATGTAGTATAGGTTTTAAATGATGTAGTATAGGTCTGAAATGATGTATAGGTTTTAAATGATTTAGTATAGGTTTTAAATGATTTAGTATAGGTTTGAAATGATATATAGGTTTTAAATGATTTAGTATAGGTTTGAAATGATGTTGTATAGGTTTTAAATGATGTAGTATAGGCTTTAAATGAGTTAGTATAGGTCTGAAATGATATAGTATAGGTTTTAAATGATGTTGTATAGGTTTTAAATGATGTAGTGTAGGCTTTAAATGAGTTAGTATAGGTCTGAAATGATATAGTATAGGTTTTAAATGATTTAGTATAGGTTTGAAATGATATATAGGTTTTAAATGATTTAGTATAGGTTTGAAATGATATAGTATAGGTTTAAATGATGTAGTATAGATTTAAATGATGTAGTATAGGTTTTAAATGATTTAGTATATAGGTTTTAAATGATGTAGTATAGGTTCTAAATGATTTAGCATAGGTTTTAAATGATGTAGTGTAGGCTTTAAATGATTTAGTATAGGTCTGAAATGATGTATAGGTTCTAAATGATTTAGCATAGGTTTTAAATGATGTAGTGTAGGCTTTAAATGATTTGGTATAGGTTTTAAATGTTGAAGTATTGGTTTTAAATGATTTACTATATACTAATTTACTATATATTGATTTATTATATATTGATTCACTAACTGAATTACTATATACTGATTTACTACATAATTTATTATATAATGGTTTACTAAATATTGATTTATTAACTGATTTACTTTATATTGATTTACTAATTAATATATTATAGGCTTCACTATATATTAATTTATCGACTGATTTACTATATCTAGATATTACCAATTGATTTGCTATATATGGATTTACTAAATGATTTCTTATATGCTGCTTTACAAATTCTGGTCAGTATCACTTAGGTGCCAATAGGATATGGCACATCCTGATGTTGCCATCCACACTGTCCAGTTTTATTTATTGTGCCCGAATTTTATTTTATATCACGCGGTGCTCTGTATCTGTAATCTGCATCATTGTCAAAATTGGAACGTTTAATTTTCACAAATTTTTAAAAGCTTGTACATACAATAATTTTTTTTTAAACATATTTGTTCTTGATGAATGTGCTTTCAGTTTTCTTATTAAGTAGAGCGGTAACCGAGCTGCTGTACTGGGGTAATGTGCACTGCTTAAAAGCTTTTCTCAGATATGTTATAATCTTTTGCAGCAACATATACGATAAATAAAAATGTAGTTCAGTAGTTGCATCTAATAAAACACTAATCCCCTTTTATTATTTTATGTCTGGTTTGTCTCTGTATCTAGTACAGACTTGAAAAAAGTTCAAAACAATGCTGATTTAAACATCCTTACAGTATCAGTAACCAAGCAGACCTCCTCCCACCCCTTTCCTTATCTGTCTGTATGTTATTCTGACTAACCCGTTCTCTCAAACACAATTCTGTTATCTATGCTGTAGGCCCATAAAATAGCCATCTGACCTCACCCACGTGTACACTCCTTCCAAATACGTACACTCCTCTTCAGACACTCGTATTCTCTTTAATCTCGTTATCAAAACATGTACGTCGGACAACGTTCTTTTGCGTACCAGGGCCGAGGTACCTGGAACTAATTGCCTGTTGAACTAGGACACAGGGACACTGATAACATTCAAGAGTGCTCTTAAAACTCATCTATTTCGACTACAAAATAGACCTTAAGTATTTTCAGCATGTCTTTGTAATTTTACAGTGTTTGTTTTTATAATCTTGTCTTGTCCTTATGTCTTCATTAATATTGTAAAGGGCATTGGATATTCTAAAGATTAAGCGCTGTACTAAGTTCTCATTATTATTATTATTATTATTATTATTCACCTTAAACAATGATTTTTGTAGCAGTTGCAGTTTCGATAAATGGAATGTGTTTCACAAACAGCAAAATGTGTAAGGGCAAATACAATAATTTTAATATTTTTTTGTAGCAATACCATATAAATTTAATTCCAAATTATTTCAGTAGCTGCAGCTAATGTAACAATAAATGAAGCATGTTTTTCAGTTAAGGCAGATTTTATTCTTCTTACTGTTGCAAGAGAGGTTTATACATTGTTCTCTATAATAGTTTTACAATAGAAGTACATATGTTCTATATGAAAAAGCCAGTGATATTATGACATCATCACAGAAATTAAAAGATGAATAGAACATGTAAATACGGAATCGAAGACATTACAGAATATCTCGAAAATGTTTAGAGGGTGACAGAAGAAGAAAAAAGAAAAGAATTCGTAGCATCAGTTTGCCGGCAAAGGCAGAAAGTCTCGAAACAGAGAAGTCATACATTGTCGTGGATTCCAAACATTGGAGCTGCATCCCTGTACAGTGTCCACTTCTTATTCGAAACATACTCTAGTTTTCTATGATTAAATGGGTTTTGTTTTTATAAACTAAAATATAGGGTTGAAACAAAAAGTATACTATATTAATAATCTGTCATTTTCGTAAGAAGTAGGTAAAGTAATAAAGTGGAAACTACGTTAGTTCAAGAAAGCAAGCCCGGACATAGGGCATTATAAAGAATCAGTGATGGAGAACCCAAGGGTTGAAGTAAAGTTCAGACAATTTATAAATATTTGCTTCAGGGACAAAAATAAGTGAGGTGTAAACTTGAAGGTATGGTATCAACGGGTCATTGGCATAATTGCCATTAGATGAAAACAGGATACTCAAGGAGGCAGGATTTTGTTTTCAGATAAAGGTGAGTCAAATATATATTAAATCTTTGTGCTGTTTTGTTCTATCCCAACGTTTTTAAATATTTTTAAGTTCAGTTAATAATTAATAGTTATTTCTGCATCTGTGCATGATATTGTTTCAATGAGTACAAACTTATATTGATATTGCAAAATGGCTATGTGATATTAATTGTAATCACAGTGTGTTCCTCTGTACACGTTTGAACATATTTTAGTTTAAGCTTAATAATTGTAATAAATTAATAAATTTACATCGTGATTAGCTGGAATGTGAGAACATCAATGTAGAAGACAGGCGTGTTCCAGCTTGAGCTTCGGAAAGCGTGCCATTTAATTCATTTTTCTCTCGATCACAATAGTAACATACCTTTGGCATGGGAATACTGATAACTAAACTATCTGCGTCTCACTTATCTGGCCATGCAAAATACATTTTCTGACAGTATTTCTTTTGATAAAGTGTGAGCTTATTTTTATTAGCAGGTAAGGAGACACTGTAAGTGTACTTCGAGCTGAGTCACAAATAAGACTTGACAGCCATACAATCTATTAAGACTTCGGGTCAGTACAATTAGGATCTAATTAGTTACATAATTTAGATGAGGGAATTATAAATGGTGGTGATGAAAGCTCAAGAATTAAAACTGCAGCAAAGTTTCACTATTATTTTTATGGCGTCTAAAAACTGTTTTAGCACTATTTCAATCCAATAGAGGGTGAGACAATATCAATTGTTTTTTTTAAATTAGAAAATTAATAAGTCTGATCAACATTTATCTTTGTAATCCTGACACCCGTCATCAGACCCAAATAATTATCGTCGTATTATACAGTGCACGAAAATGTTAATATGGACTTGTACATTCATCGTACCCTTTCCCGCTATCTGCGCTATTGTAACTTTTCATGACAAGAGAAATCCCCAAGTGACACATGACTAAAACAAAGTCATCTATCAATACCAAAATAAAATGTATTTGTTTGCATATGATACATCGTGGTATTTATTTCATTTATACATTGTTGTTGCTTTTACTATTTAAAATTGTAATAATGAAAATAGGAGTTTAATCTCAAAGGCAGAAAAAATATATTTATATATTTGCTAAAAATAATAACACCCATCATCTGATAAAGTAGTGGCCGGCTTATGGGAACGATACTTTCCAAAAGGAGGAAATAAATCGTTCAACATAAATAAATTGAAATAGGATACACAAATAGAACATAAATCCTTCCACACAGGTACGCATTTTTCGCTTTCTGCACTGTATCTGACTTAAGAACATGTATCGTCGACAACGTGAGGTATTGACGATATGGCGATGTATGATTTTTATGAAAATTAAAATTGGGTTATAATTGGGAGAAATAAAAAAGTTGAACAGTTTTATGCAGTGAAAGAAAAGGGGAAGGCTTGAAGTGGGTATTTGTAGTATGGATGCATGAAAGTCCCCGAACAGCATCATGTTAGCAATAAAAGAACGAAAAGAACTTTAACATAGTAAATGCGAATATTATATCATAAATATTGAGTCTTCCATTCAATAAAACCCTAAACGTCTTTGGAGTCTTTTACAATTATCGTGAAAGGTTAAGTCCTGTTAACATTTGCATTTGGAGCGTATGGGGAATCTGTTTCGAAAGACTCCTTAGACACTGCAACTATGTCCAATAATTTATTTAAAATTATCGTTAACTCCAGAACTAAAGATTATATATTTACCGGATACAAGGTTTTCTTTACAACCACAGTGGCGATATCACTTTTGAAACTACTTTCTTTTCTATATCTGTATCCCTGCCCGTGTGGTTGTTATTACATTTTCATATATAGGCTGTTTCATTCTTTCTTCTTCTTTGACTTTTTGTCACTCCCTTTCTTTTTCTCCACATCTTGATAAATAGGTCTTAAAATGTGTCAAACTGTTGACCAGCTAGTATGTATGTAATCGATGACAAGGCACCATCAAGAATGCATAAAAATGAACCTCAAAAAAGAAAATCAGGATTCAAAATATTAACTTCTTTTATAATAAGTATATCACGTGAATAACGCAAATTGTAAGTGAATGAACTTACATGAACTGTTGCTGCTTTTCAATATTCTGTGTCACCCATACAGTATCGTTTAACTTTTACACTAAACGACAAAAAAGGCATTTGTACCTATTACACACTCAACGACAAACGACATTTTCTACCTATTACACACTCAACGACAAACGAAATTTCTACCTATTACAATCAACGACAAACGATATTTGTACCTATTACACTCAACGACAAAAGAAATTTGTACCTATTACACTCAACGACAAACGAAATTTGTACCTATTACACTCAACGACAAACGAAATTTCTACCTATTACACACTTAACGACAAACGACATTTCTACCTTTTACACACTCAACGACAAACGAAATTTCTACCTATTACACTCAACGACAAACGACATTTCTACCTATTACACTCAAAGAAAAACGGCATTTCTACCTATTACACACTTAACGACAAACGGTATTTGTACCTATTACACTCAACGATAAAACTGTGTCTTGTACCTGTTAAGCTCAAAGATGAACGGTACACATTTTAAAGAAACACTCTTGATCATATAGAGTAATACAATTGTAGCGATTATGACTGTCATGACAATGAGAATCATGTCTAAAAGACAAACCAGGCTTTGATTGGTCTTGATTGCAAGCCGAAATTAAGTGACCATCAAAATTTGGGTCATACGTTTGTTACCGAACACTTACAAGACATAAATTCACGTCTGAATGCAAAAATCGATAAAAGTAGAAACCCAAACCATTACAACTAATGTCGCAGTCTGTTGTTTAATAATGTTACGATTAGAAGTCTGTTGGACCGTTCTGTTTCTACAGTACCCCAACCCAATAAATGTTTATTATCTATGCAAACGAACAAGCATACAAAAACCCAAATCAAAATACACTTCGTTGTTATTATTTATTTATTGTTACACAACAACTATTTTCCAAGCCTTCCAAAAATGTAAACATGAAATACAACAATATAGAAAATCAAAGGTTAATACGCTACAGTTCTGTAAATTTATATATGTATCAGTGTTTGACGGTAAACCAGCACAATGATGGCTATTGGTGTCAATTGAAAGTAAAGACTTACAACGTTTTAAAATCAAGAATTCCACAAATCTCTTAGAAGATAACCCCTTCTAAAAACAAAAGTCAATACGAACTACTATGAGACAAAATATAAACAGTAACGATGAAAAATTTATGTAAACTTATAAACTGAAATATAAAAGTATTTATATACCTTAGTATATTTACCAAACTTAAAGATGAAGAGAAAGATATTTGAGTTTTGTTTCTTTTGAAATACATAGTCATTTTCACTTTCTTTAATTAGTAAATCAAATAACCTACAATAGTCTAAGAAGAAATCTTAGTCACAATCTCTCAGGCTTTGTCATGTTCCTTTGATATGGTGAAAGGGAGGTAACTTTTTCGTGATTACTGCATTTTCTAATCATAGAATGGCGATGAGGATACAGACAGCCGACCAGCTTAGTCATATGACAATGTTGGGCACTAACAGCACAGTTTCATAATTGCAACATCTATAACACAATTGATCCAGTAATTAAAATAGAACTCATCTCTCTTTTTTCCAATAACAGCATGTATTCTGAAAGGAATGTATATCATTATTTAAATAATGCAAAATAATGTCATAAACTTCGTGATTGCTTGGAAAATAAAGACTAAACTGTCTCCTCATCCAAACGAAGAAGTCGATGATTTAGTACTTAAGTGAAAAACGTGATAAATACAGCTGCTATATCTAATATGGGGGAATCATAAAAGATGAAGAAGGTTTCCAAACTTAGAAGTTTTCTCTACAAATAGTGAACTTCATGCAGACGTCATATGTACGAGTAAGTGAAAAGGGGAGAGCACTCTAATCCTTTTGTACAAGTAGTACTAGGAGTCTTGGAGATGCACACACGTTTCTAAATTTAAAACATACGCAGATTGATTGGCCAGATTTAGCACGAACATTAACCACTCATAATGTTCCACTTGCAACGACACGTAAAATAGAAATTTAATGTTCCAGCTGCAAACACGTAAAATAGGAACTTAAAATTGATTGCTAAAATTGATTTAGGTCTTCTCGCTTCTAAAGCAAATTATTTGTATTTATCGATTTGGTCGCGAATATCCTTTCGGAGACATAGCGTAAAGTTTCGTCTAGAGCGTATGCAGTCTTTAAAAAAGAGATCACAAATAATTTTTGGGGGTATGGACACAGCTTATTCAAGAATTTGATTGTTAAATTTCAACGAAATATGTATAAATCATATTACGGATGAAAAAGTGTGTGTAATTTGTTTTAAAACGTGGATATGCTTCTAAGTCTTAATTTTGTAACCAATCTGCTATTATAAACTTATCAAGAGTGTCGTAAAGTTTGATTAAAAGATAGGAATGCACTAAGAGATAATTTAGCTGTGTAAGATCTAAGAGTTAGTTAAATTCATAATTTTGTTTTTATTAAAAGGGTTTTCCAGGTAAATATTTTAACTCAAAATTGTTTCACTGATTATACTTTCAGACGTAAAGATGCTAATTCAGCTGATTTTCCTGGTTGTTGTCCTGCCTCTGACTGTAACATGTCAGACCTATACCTGGGCATACAGCACCTATCTTGATGTGGAATTTTCATTTTCATGCAACGATACAAGAATTCTTTTAACTGACGGCGACGAGGTGATCTGGAAGACCCCCCAACAGAAGGAACTTCGCCCAGGACATAACGATTCCGACTACCTTGTCGTAGATTTGAATGATATTCCCGGTCATGATTTGATGATCAAGAACGTCGGCAATGATCATCACGGCACGTATGTTTGTATGGTCTACAACAATGGTACTTTACGCAAAAAGGCAATTCGTGGACTTAATCTTTATGAACCCTTACACCGCAACCTGATAGAGAGGTTCACTAAAAACATAATTGTCGGTGTCATTTCAAGTCTTGTGTTTTCAGTTCCCTCGGTAACCCTCTGTATGGTTCTTAAATTCAGGTACATGACAAATGAAGAAAAGGAGAAAATCCGGATCAAGAAAAGAAAAGTCCAAGAGATGGCCATATTGGGTTATGTGGATCCCTCAGAAAAGGTTAAGGCCAAAGACATTGAAGGAAAAGGGGGTTACGATAACCCAGTTGTAACACCGCTGTAATGTCATGTACCACAATATATAAATACGCAGATTCCATTAAACAAGCATTTGGTTATTTGCCCGTCTGTCCTTCCGTACATTTGTCTCACCGTATTACACTTGCAGATATAAGGAAAAAGACTGGGAGGACCAAAACAATTTTAGCAAAATCACAAGTAGTGTGAAGAATGTTAAAGCGTCATCTTTACAAATTTTAAATTATTTGGAAAGACGATTTTCATGTTTTAAGCGCTTTCGACTCTCGTTGAGTGTTTGTCAAGGCCATAACAAAACAGAAACTAGACAGATACAGTTAAAAAAGAAAGCGTTAAGGATGCAAAAGCTTATATGTCTGATGGAGCCATTCTTTGAAAATGTTTGATCTTGCGCCTGTTTGGTTTGAACCTGATGTGTTCGATGTCGCGCCTATTTGGTTTAAACCCAATGAGGAATGTTCGCCTTTGTAGTTTGAACTCTTTCTTTTTTGATTGTTTATTTTGCTAGAAATATATTTTGCCCGAGATGAGAAGAAATTGAGAAGACATGATGAACAATAATTTGTATACAGTACGAATATGGTGAACATAAATAAATGAAAGTAAAAATTCTTCTATTTTATGGCATAGTGTGCATTAATTTTGTAAAATAACATTTATAATTAGATTATTTGTGTTAGGATGTAAAGGGGACCAGGAACAATATCATTTCTAGAGTTCGGTTCTTCCTTATGATCAGATATATAAATTAATATGACTTCAACTCTTCAAGTCATCCGTATTCAATAATTTTGTCATCTTTGACTCAGAGTTTTAAAGACGAACACTATGTTCTAATCAATTCTTATTGGCGTTTATTATTGTGAAGTAATATATTTTTGATATTCATGCAGAAATTGATAATAAAATCGTATCTTCACCTCCGTTTTATTGTATGCAACAAATTACAACGTCTTGTAGAATACTATCGTAAATGAATACTCTTTTTTGGCAGTTACATCTGACGATTTATGTTCTGGTTTCAAAGGCGTTTAAACTGGGCGCCGGAGTATTTCAGATTGTACAGCTTGAGACTCGCAATTCAAGGGTTTTGTTTATCAAGTCCCTATTTGTAAACATTTTTACTTGACCTAGACGTGAGTTATTCCAGTGGGTACACATTTGATCATATGCATGATGTTGGAGATAATTTGGAGGCGCCAAAAAACTATATTGATTATCAATTGTTTGCATGATTATAGATAATTATTTGCAAGTAATTGTTTAATATTGATTTGGTCCCTATGAGAGAATATTTCTCGTAAAACCATATCTTAGTGTATCAATATATTAGCAGAAAATTATTTCTAAAACAAGTTTAGATTATTCATCATTTGGAAGCTAGTGTAATATATTTGTCGATGAAGATTCGACAGTTGCAAGTCCCTGTTATCACATGTAGTGTGCATTATTTTATAACATTTCATATATTGAATGTCATTCCTCACCAATTAAAAAACATTCTTAGTTTTAGCTTAATACGTTACAAAAAATAAAGAACAATAATAAGAAAACAAACACACCAAAACTTTTATTTTGGAACAGTCCTAAATTTAAATGAAATGAATGAAGGGTTTGTGTGTGTGTGTGATTTGGATTTTTAACATAGTTTTAACAATTTTTCAGTCATATCGATACTATGTTTGCAGTGTAACAGTTTAAAGTGATATCTAGCACTGGGGAATTATGCCGCAGACATGTAGCATGATGGCCCACCCAGTCACATTATCCTGACAACAGGCCGACCAGTCCTAACACTAACCTCTTCATGCTGAGCGCCAAGCAAGGCAGCTCTTAGTATCATTTTTGTAAGTCTTTGGTATAACTTGGCCGGGGATCAAACCCACGACCTCCCGCATCCGAGGCGGACGCTCTAACCACTAGGCCACTGGATCGGTGAAATGAATGAAGGAACCCATGGTCTAAAACTGCGACCTGTAAATTATATTTTAAATTTTTGTGAAAACCATAAGATCATTCGGACCACAAATGAAAGCTTAACTCTTAACGACCTTGGACGACCTGATTTTAAACAATAGACCATGCATAATTATTATGCATATATTTTTGAAAGAATGTGTATCAAACTATAGTCAAAAAGGTGAATTGTCATGGTCTTTGGGAATGTGTATCAGATTATAGTAAAAAGGTGAATTGACATGGTCTTTGGGAATGTGTATCAGACTATAGTAATAAAGGTAAATTGACATGGTCTTCGGGAATGTGTATCAAATTATAGTAAAAAAGGTAAATTGACATGGTCTTTGGGAATGTGTATCAAATTATAGTAAAAAGGGCAAATTGACATGGTATTTGGGAATGTCGACCAGACTATAATAAAAAGGTAAATTTACATGGCATTTGGGAATGTGTATCAGATTATATTAAAAAGGTGAATTGACATGGTCTTTGGGAATGTGTATCAGATTATATTAAAAAGGTAAATTGACATGGTCTTTGAGAATGTGTATCAGATTATAGTAAAAAAGGTAATTTGATATGGTCTTTGGGAATGTGTATCAGATTATAGTCAAAAGGTAAATTGACATGGTCTTTGGGAATGTCTATCAGACTATAGTAAAAAAAGGTAAATTGACATGGTCTTTGGGAATGTGTATCAGATTATTGTCAAAAAAGATGAATTGAGATGGTCTTTGGTAATGTCTATCAGACTATAATAATAAAGGTAAATTGACATGGTCTTTGGGAATGTGTATCAGATTATTGTCAAAAAAGATGAATTGAGATGGTCTTTGGTAATGTCTATCAGACTATAATAATAAAGGTAAATTGACATGGTCTTTGAGCATGTGTATCAGATTAGAGTAAAGATGGTAAATTGACATGGTCTTTGGGAATGTGTATCAGATTATAGTAAAAAGGTAAATTGACATGGTCTTTGGGAATGTGTATCAGATTATAGTAAAAAGGTAAATTGACATGGTCTTTGGTAATGTCTATCAGACTATAATAATAAAGGTAAATTGACATGGTCTTTGAGCATGTGTATCAGATTAGAGTAAAAATGGTAAATTGACATGGTCTTTGGGAATGTGTATCAGATTATAGTAAAAAGGTAAATTGACATGGTCTTTGGGAATGTGTATCAGATTATAGTAAAAAGGTAAATTGACATGGTCTTTGGGATTGTGTATCACACTATAGTAATAAAGGTAAATTGACATGGTCTTTAGGAATGTGTATCAGATTGTATCAAAAAGGTAAATTGACATGGTCTTTGGGAATGTGTATCAGATTATAGTAAAAAGGTAAATTGACATGGTCTTTGGTAATGTCTATCAGACTATAATAATAAAGGTAAATTGACATGGTCTTTGGGAATGTGTATCAGATTATTGTCAAAAAAGATGAGATGGTCTTTGGTAATGTCTATCAGACTATAATAATAAAGGTAAATTGACATGGTCTTTGAGCATGTGTATCAGATTAGAGTAAAAATGGTAAATTGACATGGTCTTTGGGAATGTGGATCAGATTATAGTAAAAAGGTAAATTGACATGGTCTTTGGGAATGTGTATCAGATTATAGTCAAAAAAGATGAATTGACACGGTCTTTGAGAATGTGTATCAGATTATAGTAATAAGGTAAATTGACATGGTCTTTGGGAATGTGTATCAGATTATAGTAAAAAGGTAAATTGACATGGTCTTTGGGAATGTGTATCACACTATAGTAATAAAGGTAAATTGACATGGTCTTTAGGAATGTGTATCAGATTATATCAAAAAGGTAAATTGACATGGTCTTTGGAATGTGTATCAGATTATAGTAAAAAGAGGTAAATTGACATGGTCTTTGGGAATATATATCAGACTATAGTAAAAAAGGTAAATTGACATGGTCTTTTGGGAATGTATATTCTGACGCCATTATCAAACGATTCGGAACAAAATAGTTTGTTATTGTGTTGTTGTTGTGGGGTTTAACGCCATTTTCAGCACACGATAGGCTATGCATGGCGGCCAGTAATACTAGTGGAGGAAGAACCCGGAAAACCCCCGAGAAGAACCACCGACCCACGAGAAGTTACTGGCAAGCTTTCTCACATACCCACATTAGTCGAATCCTAGACTCGAACCAACGCAGACAGAGGTGAGATGGCAGTGATCCGTAACTCGGGGCCCCTCAAAATAGTTTGTAGTTTTGTAATTATTACATATTAATATTTTATTCATACGTTCTTTTAAATTTTTTAGTGTACACTTGAATAAAATGAATCATACATTCAAAAATGTCGTATGAGAAATATGATTGGATTTAAATTGCAGTCACGGGCAAATTAAATTTCCCTTACTTAACTAATGGAGCATGGGTTTTGGACCAGCAAGTGGCCCATTTTCTTACACGCTACTTACTAAACACACACACTTTACGTCCAAGCAAATTTATTGGCAGATTTCACATAATAATAGCAAATAAATACTCTTAATTTTATACAGAAAGTTCATTAATTTACAGTACTTTTAAGTCTCTATATTTATGTAATCATTACAAGAAATGTTTGATGCAGTAAAGCTTACAATTTAAGCATAAATTTTTATCAAATCGAAACTATGGTTACTTTTTAAAATTCAGGCTAGATTTGTAAGGCTCATGTGGATATTTATTTAACAAAGAGTTCTAAAAATAAGGTTGTTTTTTTTATAAAAAATTTATTATATATTAGAACAGTAGCATGAATTAAAAACGTAAATATTCAATTCAGTGTTTATGCCCCAGTGATGAAATAGTCTCAGCATCATTGTAACAAGATGTAATTCATCTAAGGTTTCCTCATATCCAAAACGGTTGCGGCTCTCTGTGATACGTCTTCCTTTTTATCATCATATTTGTTAAACGAATTTGAATTTTCAGTAATATTAAAACACAGATGACAATTCCTGGACATAAACTTGTTCTTAAAAATATTTTTAAAAAATAATCTGCAGAGCATATATTTTAAACCGAAACAGAAATGGATATTTTTTTTATAGTTATTTTGGTATTTAAGATGATTTACATGGTGGAATATCTCTTTCTGTCTGTCATCACTGATTGTGCTGGGAACGAAATCGACGGGTGTACGGTTTAGACGTTTTTGTTCTTGGATTTCTTAGACCTTTTGGGGGCTCAGAATTACCGTGTGGTCTAAGGCGCTCGCTTTTATTGATCACTGATCTCTCACCTCTGTCCGTCTGGGTTAAAGTCTCAGGCTCAGCCAACGTGAGCGAGTGAGAAACATAGCCTGTCGCTACCCGTGGTTCGGTAGTTCTTTCCGTAGTTTTTTTTCCGGATTCTTCGTCCACCAAATATACTGGCCGTCATGTTTGATGTACTGAAAATTGGAGTTAAGCTAATAATAATAAACAACATGACCTTTTTGATTAAGGTCACTGTGTCCAGAATTCAACACTTTGTGGAAATTAGCAAACTCATTTGAAGATTAAATGCTGTAGCCATAGTTACCGTCCCTCAATAATCTGTCAATAGATGTGTTGTAACTATTACGAGTATCTGGTTTATTGTCCAAACGATCTTGTTTCATTTTAGTATCCAGGCAGGCAAGAATTTAAGTGTCAATTACCAAGGGGTAGATCTTTCTCCGAACGTTCGGGCATTTCAAACCATGTCCAATTATTGATTCCCGGAGTCTTTTTTTCTTTGCATGGATTTTAAAAACTTTCAGTGCAAAATTTCAGTGGCAAGATAATTGGTTCCTTCTTTTATTCATGTTTGGTGTCACTTTGCACACCAGCTTCATCTGAGAAGTCATCGTCAAATAGTTTGTCCGACATATTGTAGTCAACCTCAACTTACTCTAATATCTCTGCGGCATACACCGCTATTTTCGGCTCACCACATTATACCCGGAGGCAAAAGCGGCCATTTTCACACAATAAGATTGCATTTGTTAAAATTACAAACGTGTACGACACAGATATTTTACGTGTGGGGTACAGATTCACAAAATGAACTTCTGTATATATATATATATATATATATATATATATATATATATATATATATATATATATATATATATATATATATATATATATATATATATATATATATATATATATATATATATATATATATATTGTTGTGTATATTTGATTTAATTTGATTGTTGTTTGTTAGTTTTAATTTTTTTATATAAAAATTCCATTACATGCCATTGTAATGTAACTTTATGTACTGGATTTGACATTTTCCAGAAATTAGTTTGACTTGACTTTTTTCCCCCCGTAAACCCCTAATAAAAGAAACTCTGTATGAAATGCTGACCTAGTTCCTGACCTCGATTCAGAATCAGAGAGTTGAAGTGAACAATAACTTTTTCTTAATTTAATTTTTTTATTCTTTCTTAGTGTAAATTCATAAAGTGAAATCAAGGCCATGCTGGGAGTACGTGATATTAGGCATACAAAGCTTCTGTCTTGTTCTAGAAACATGATAATATGACTCTCATACGTGAATCTTTTTTGCGTCTTAAATTAGTGTATAATTCTTTTCTATAGAGAATAGAATCTGTTGGGTCATAAACCATTAAAACTTAAAAGTGTTTTGTTGTGACCAGTTTGAGTTCAAATTCTATTTTATGGAATTATTAATTCTTTTTCCTGGAAATATTTAAGTGCTCATACATCATTATTGGACAAAGACATTTATTGAAATTTTATTCGGAATTCAAGACTGGAATATTATTTCCTGTGGTTCAACAAGGAACTGTTGACATATCAGGGCGACGCTGATCACAGCATACGTCATCGTCCTCATTCTTGGACTTTTTTTATCAGGACTCCAACTCAGATTCATTTAGGACTTTTTATTTCTAGGACTTCTATCTTTTTATTCTTTGATTATTCTTGGATTATTATTGGATTTGATTCGTAGAACCGCAAGGTTTTTTTTCTCTCATTTTTAGCGTTTTTCTAGGAAAATAAATTATTTGTTAAATTTTACAAAGCTTGTTGACTTCACTCTTTTTTGTTACTGTTTTGAAGAGCCGAAAAACGTAACAACGTGTGTGTGTGTGTGTGTGTGTGTGTGTGTGTGTGTGTGTGTGTGTTGATCAACCTATCGCAAAGAAAGTTAAACAATATGAAAGACTCAACTTATAAGCTAACAACAAGAAAAGAGTGTAGACGAATGATTTGGAAACAGGTTGAACAGATTTACCACAAATCTCTTAGATATTCATTTAAGAAAAATGTAAATGAGTATTTTTGTTTGAAATTGAAATGCTTCGAATGATTGGACAATTTGTCTCTAAATGCTCAACTTGATTTAACGATCAAATTTACAAAGAGACCAGCACGCAAGGAAGATAAATTTATTACAGAGAATTTTACCATAGAACAAAACCTATAAATATGATAAAAATATGAGTGATGTACGATAAAGTTGAACGTTTCCTTTGAAATGTTACATATCAAACAGGCATGAGATGGGTCTTGGACAAGATTGAATATTGAACATTGCACGTATATATGTATCAAACACTTAGGGGACACTCCTATATAGATTTGCATGAACGGTTCAGAAACAACAACCAGAAAAATAATATTAAAAAAACTTAAGACGCCAAAGAAAAATATAAAGACATTTTTTAAAGCTGCTGAATCAGTGATAAATACACCAGATGATCAAGTAGATACGAGACACAAAACCAGATTGGTTATATATCGACATGGTTTGACAGATGTGTGAAATAGAAATATTTGAGGAAAATTGAGAATGAATTTATAGTGTCTCTGGAGGAGAATATGTGTGTGGGGTGGGTGGGTGTGCGTGTGTGTGTGTGTGATTTAGACTTTTAACGTAGCTTCAAAATGTTTAGTCATATCGCTAAGATGTCTGCAGTGCGAGAGTTTACAGTGTTGTTTAGCACTGATACATCATGTCGAAGACATGTAGAAGCTTGTCTTACCCGGTCATACATTCCTGACAACAGACCGACCAGTCTTTACAATAACCCCTATTGCTGAGCTCCAAGAGAGGCAGCCGCTAGTCCATTTTTATAAGTCTATGGTATGACTCGGCCGGAGTTTGAACCCGTGACCTCCCGTATCCGAGTCGGAAGATCTAACTACTTAGGTCACCGGAAAAGGAGAATCGAATATCTCTGTAAATGTGCATGGAATACGTGAAGATAAATACATAAAACCAAGCAGAGAGAAAAGAAATGTATGTTGAAATTGTATTTTGATTTGATGTAATGGAAACTATTAATCCGTTGGCATACTAGATTTATCCAAATTTTTGTCATAGCGAATAAATAAATCTCGTGGGTAGATATATATATATTTACGACAAAAAAATTACTGAATTTGTTCAATAGTCCTAAAGAGTGATTAGATCATAAATGACCATGCAACAGTAAAGACGACTCGATAAACTTTATCCATCAGTCATCATACTGAGATATTATCATTATCAGTTAAAAGTTCAGATGCCGTTAATGGTGATTTTTGAAAGAGCGTACCGGTAAAAACCGATGAAACACATATTAATATCGCCACAATCAGAGACCCTATCATCGTCCTTCATGACGATGACATGGGTTGCAATAAATGTACACTGACCAGCAACTAAACATATTCTGTCAGCGGTCAGCACATACACCAAGTCACACCACAAATGTTACATGGAAATAATTTAGGTGGGTGGTTTACTTATGTTACGATAGGGTAGCAAAAATGGACTGAAAAATGTCTGGCTGGTTCTATTCACAGATAGAGACGGGAATTGGTTTAGCTTAGTAAGTGCATGCCATATCTGTGATAGAAAATATTGAGCATCGAAAGCGTTCGAGGTCATACCTCTGAAGACAAAGTTACTAGAGACCATTATTACTCAACAACAAGGTACGGACGCCGTCCGCGTGGAGAATGTCATGTGAATTTTGTACGCTCCATAGATATCCACTATTCAGAGATACTTGTTTGATTGTGACAGACATATGTTCATCAAGACGCTTGTGAAAAGAGCGGTAAAAAGGATTTCATAGTCGATAACTTCATGTCTTACAAAGAAATTAACAATTATATTTGTACATATATTTTTTTTTAAATTCGCGGCTAATCTCTCGAACAGCTCGCTAAAAATGTAAATGAGGACAGGTTAATTGACAAAATGAAATATACTGGTACACTGAAAACTATATTTTGGTTTTTAGAAAGGACATCTACCCATACGAATGCATGGATAATTTTCATACATTTGATGATAAATATATACATGTACTACCCAAAGAAAGGCTGTACACAATTCTGAGTGATTCGATGATTGCCAGAATGTGCATGATGTGACGTCACGCCTCGAGCATTCACCATTAGGTAATTTTCATGACTATTACCGTAACAATACTTTGATACTATGTGGCCTTTTCGAAGAATTTCGAAAATTTAAGAATGTTTGTATGAAACACTGCATACGTGAATCAACCCATTTCTATGTGCACTAGGACATGCTCATGGTACGGGTTGGACGATGTATGGTGTTCAGCTATAACTTGTTTCAGATAACGACATGTTCTTGATAACTGAGAGTGGAACAATCAGTGGAATTAGCATGATACTGCACAGATATTGCAAAGCAAATTACGAACTATATGCAGATCAATGTGGCATTCTCGTTTAGGATATCTGTTGTCGCCCCTTCGAAACGAGTCTGGTCGCTGAGCGAAATCGCCAGCAATAAAACAAGACCAAGTATTATTGAAAGATAAAATGCAATAGTGACTTGGAAATGTTAGAGTCAAGGCCATTCAGTTTCTGTACCTGCAGACCAACAACTTCTGTGGCTGGGCAGTGAGAATATATATCAGTTAAAAAACTCTAGATAGAGGGAAAGATTTAAGTGGTTAAAATACGTTGTGTTTGAATAGCAACAACATAGATTTTACAAGTGGATATAAAAATGTCACCACACCAAAAGGACCATTGAAGGAGTAAACCTTACTACCTGAAAAATACTGACTGCTATCTATTCCAAAGACAAAATAAATAAATAACTGACTAAAATGGTAAGTCATGGGTTATTATGTACGTTGAAAAACAAAGATTAATTGTGATAAAGTATAGAAAACTTAAGCTTTACCTGCAATTACGTTTTAAACTTGTTCCAATAGCAACCTTTGCTAACAACATACATGGAAATAGATACCAGCTGGAGAAAAAAAATGTTCCAATGCTTTTATAAAAGAACTTCGAACAACTTTTGAACACATCAGTGCTCGGAAAATAAATGGACAATCTCATGAAATGGATAACAGCAAAAATATGTCCATACAAAAAAACATTTTTTTTCAAGTGACCTTTATATAGTGGGTTTAAAGCGTGTGCGGTTCATGGACGAATTTTACGGCAACAAGATGAAAAACTTATACAGTAATTGAACGAGGCTAATCATAGCTGACACCGACTGACTGTACAGTTATGTTAGACATAAAGTTTGGTGATATTGATCATTTTAAGGAAAATAAAAAGATTCTTTAGCTCCAAATACAAAGTGTGTCTGTTTGGTACATCATTGAATAGTAATTCGCTATAATAATAATAATAATAATAATAATAATGAGGACATTGTATAGCGCCTAATTTTTAGAAGCTCTAAGCGCTTTACAACTTTAGACAACACCTATAAGAAACATAATAATATTATTACAAAAACAAACAGTATGAAATTAGAAAAAAACATTTAAAAAAATAAAAAACATGCTGAGAATATTTCAGGTAGGAAACATTATTAGGTCTTTAAGTTTGTTCTTGCTGTCGAAATAAGTGAGTTTTGAGAGCCCTGTTGAATGTGATCACTGTGTCTTTGTGTCTAAGTTCAGAAGGCAATTCATTCCACGTTGCTGGGACCTGGTATGCAAAAGAACGCTGTCCATATGACTTTGTTTTCATACTTGGAATAATGAGTATACGATTGTCAGAAGAGGAGCATAAGTATCTTGCTGGTGTGTACACATGAGTGAGGTCAGAAAGGTATGTTGGACTAGAGTCCGACAGTGAAATGTAGCACAGAGAACAAATTTTGTGTTTGATTCTGGATCGAATGGATAGCCAGTGTAGGGTACAGAACAGCGAGGAGGTGTGCTCTGATCGTGGCACTCTAAGTATGATCCGAGCAGCTGTGTTTTGAACTTTTTGAAGTTTCTGGAGTAGATATTGAGATGAACCAGACAGAATTGAATTACAATAGTCCAGTCTTGAAAGTACTAATGAACACACAAGTGTTTTAGTGGCATCAACTGAAAGATATTTGCGAATTGAGCTGCTGCGTCTCAGCTCAAGATATGCAGCCTTGCATATGTTCATGACATGTTGGTGCAAGGTGAGAGTCAGTCCAGAGTAACACCTAGGTTTCGTACTGATTGTGTGAATTTAATGTTGGTGTTGCTGATATTTATTGTTTTAGGTAAAGGATGTGAATGAGAAAGTCTTTGTGTTGTGATCAGAATGGACTCAGTTTTATCATCATTCATCTGCAGCTTGTTACATGCCATTCATGATTTCACATCAGAAATGCACCTCTCTACACCTTGGATGGTAGCATCAATTTCAGTTGGGTGGCTAGAGATGTATATTTGGGTGTCATCAGCGTACAATTGGTGAGACACTGGATGATGATCTATGACACTTGAGAGCGACTGAGTGTACAGAATGAAGAGAACAGGTCCAAGAACAGACCCCTGTGGAACACCACAACATAGATCAACTGGGTTGGAGTGTATTCCATTTGCAGATACAATTTGTGTCGTGTTGGCCAAGTAGGACTTGAACCACAGTAAGGCTGTATCATGAATGCCAAATACATGCTGGAGACGGTGAAGTAATATATCATGGTCTATTGTGTCAAATGCTGCAGACAAATCAAGGAGGGTGAGGACTGTAATCTTTCCGCTATCCAATGCAGAGAGAATGTCATTTACTACTTTTAAAAGAGTAGCTTCAGTACTGTGGCAAGGGCGATATGCAGATTGTACATTGCTGAAAAGACTGTTTCAATTTAGATGAGATACAAGCTGGGATAGAACAATCTTTTCTAAGATTTTTTTAATGAATGGGAGATTAGAAATTGGGCGGTAGTTCTTTAAGTCGTTATGATCTAGCGTTGGTTTCTTCAGCAGAGGCTTTACAATAGCAGTTTTGAAAAATGATGGGAATTACCCAGATGAGAGAGAGGTATTAATAATATCAGTTAGTGAAGGCAATACTGGATCTAAGCACTCAAGTAGCAGTGATGTTGGAATTGGATCAAGTTCACATGACTTTGGTGCACTCTTCATCACGATTGTACGTACGAAATCCATAAAGACAGGTTCAAATGCTGCTAATGGTTGCCGCTCAAATTCTGTATCCCAACTGTATGGTGACGACGAGTCAATTGAAATTGTGGTGTCAAGCTTATCTCTAATGGTTTGTACTTTGTCACGGAAAAAAATTTGCAAACATGTCCGGAAGGTCGACTGGAGAGAAGGTAGTTGGAAGTGGTGTTGATTTGTTCCTTAACATTAGCTTGTTAGTAATCTCGAAAAGCTCTTTGCAGCAGGAACTTTCCATGACCTTAGTAATGTAGTGGGCTGATTTGTGACGTTCTTCTTAGCGACTTCATAGATTTGCTTATGAATAGTGAGTCTGGTGGAAAGATAGAGCCTCTCAGCTTTACGGCGGTCTCTTTCAGCAGTGTGAAGCTGGTCCCTAACACTGCTGTACCATGGAGAACACCATTTAATTGATACTCTGCACTTGGTACCTGGGGCATGTTTGTCAAGTAATGAACGCAGACAGTTATCGAGTTGTTCTGCGGTAGGAGGTAAGCAAGTTGTCAGGTTAGCTTGGATGCTGTGCATTAATTTGGTTCTATTTATCATACGGAGGTTTCTCTTGGTAGCAGATAAAGGTGGAGGGTTAGGGACTGATACGTCAAGATGGCATATAATGCAGAGGTGATCTGATGCAAGGTCATGAGATACCAGGGAGGACCGTTGAATGTTATCATCAGGTCTATGAAGAATCCAGTCTAAAATGTGACCATGTTTATGGGTGGGTTGGTTAACTGACTGTTTGAGATTGAAAACATTAATGGAATGTAGGAGTTTTGATGTATTTGAGTTTCCGGGACAGTCAAAGTGAAAGTTGAAATCTCCAAGAACAATTAGGTTGCCACCTATCGAATTTCCATAGTCCAGGAGATTCGGAAACTGCTCCAAAAAGAGAGAGTCAGCCAGCCAGCTATACTGAAAGTTTGATCACAGTTTTGTCCCCAATTTCCTGTTTGATTGAGTTTATCATCTGTCTGTACTCCTGGTATTTATGGACGATAAAAATTATCTAATTGATTCTACGAATGTTGCTGGACCAATTGTACCAGTGACTGTTCCAGATAAACACAATACAGGTGTAACTGAAATACCTAAACCAACTGAAGCTACGCCATACTTGCCTCTATCCACTTCAGAACTTTGAATACCGTTTGTATTTCTTTCACATTTCTTTACAGTGTTCGATCCATATAATCGTACCGTTGTTGATTTCGTTTTCTATTCGCAGATGCTGCTGTGTTGCCTTTTCATTCAGTTATTGTGTAAAAAATTGGCAGGTGAAAGTCCCCTCGCTATCTGGTAGCAATATATGAACTGGATGAGTGAAGCTGGAATGATCAGTTTAAATATTTTTTCAAGGGCAAGTGATGATGGTGGGCCAGTTTTAAACTACAATAACTTTTTCTCTCAAACGATTGCAGCGTGTGACGTTTAAGAGCAGAGCTTAATGTTAAATGTTGGATTGAGCTGATAATGATGTTTGTTTCCCTAGGCAAATAGTAATGTATTACCCAAAACATGTAATATTTCCTAGGCTTTAAGTTAGTGATAAAAGTATTAATAACTTTGCTATTTAAAGTTCCACATACTATCAAGTAGTCATATTGTGAATTAGCTAAGTGAAAATGGAATGATCTGTTTTGCAGATTCTTAAGTGTCCATGTTTAATTGTGGACCTATTTACATCATTAACAACCTGCTTTAAAAGCATGCTATACGCTACCATGCGAACATATATAATTGCTACATAGTAGAGAGAGTTGACAACAATTTCGGTTTGTATAAATATCACTCGACGTACTGTTATTTATTTCATTGAAACGTAATCCATCTGGCGCTAAAACTTTCTCTGGACTACCTTTAGTGTCATTGCTCGGTGACAAAACCTATTACAGAAGGACGACGGCAGACCTATCTCTTGGATATGCTAAATCTTATTGGTATTGGGTTGTACTTCTTGCAGACCGAAGCCTTGCGTCCGCGCTCCATTGCTTCGCCGTTTTACGAGGTCCAGGCTTAACCATTAATGATTGGATTTTGCCACTTTGTTATGGTTGATAGTTAATGGCTAACTCACTTTTTGTACTTCGGAATGCTGATGTCTATCCGAAACACTTAACCATAGGCGAAGAAGACTGTGTAGAAGCAAATCTACGTTTTAACAAAATGAAAAATTGCTTGACACAGCTCAACGACCGCCTATCAAATACTACTTTGTGCAGAGTGAGGACTTTTATTTGTTTCATGTAGTGTGACGATTTCTGCACATTGTGACTTTGTCGACTCTTTTTTTCTTGAAGTAACGTTCTGCTTCTGCCTTTATAATTCCTGTGCACATTCTATAAGTTTCCTAGGTAAACTGCACGTGGATCTTGGGACCGTTGCAATGTTAGCTTTCCACGTTCTTTGTAAACCTTGTTTTCTTCGCTATCTTCCTTATATTTTGGAAAGAAAAGTTATAAGGTAGGTCAATAAAAAATAGTAATTAACCTTTGGCTGACTGTTCAAAAGGTTAGTGCACAATTACTTACGATGTTACCTTGCGTTCTAGAAAAAGTTAAATATATTTTGGTAAATAAAAGACTTCAAGAAGGGAGAAGTTAGAAGGAATTTCACCAAGTTTTATGGTTAATGCAAGCTTTGTCATATTGATGAAACCAAAGTGCAAAACAAACATTTATACAACGAAACATGGTGGCACTATTGTGTAAGAGAAATCAAGGAGAAACGAAAACAGTTAATACAGAAAAGATTACAAGAAAATTCGTTACACGAAGAGAGAGAGAGAGAGAGAGAGAGAAAGAGAAAGAGAGTACATATACATAAAAAACAATGGTGCCCTATTATAAAAATACTTGAGATTACATAACATGACAAGATGTAGATTTTTACATGCGTTGACGTAAAATATCACAACGTTCAAAATAATAGATTGATTGTTCTCGAACATGGCTAACTTATACAAAACCGGGAGGTGTCAGCAGATATGACTTTGACATAAGTGCCTCTTTTGATTTGTGTAATACTGAACAACAATGGAGAAGAATCAACTGGGCAAATACTGGATACATTATAGCCAGCATAAACAAAAACAAAATGAAACATGAAACATAAAACCTTGTATGTAAAGATCGTAGTCCACCAGTGAAAGGGTTATTAATTCAACATCGCTAACTCCATCACTTACGAAATCTTGAACAGTGTTGACCAATTTATTTCCTTTATACCTTTACTGCATAATAAGCAGCTACTCCTACACAGGCATTTACTGGCAACAGGTACAAATACACCAACAATAAAGCAACCTGTACGCATTTTATTTGTCGAGCAGTTTTGTATTTCCTCCTCAATTTCTGTTTTCTTGAAATCGAATACCTTTGAATGCTATCAAACTAGCACTCAACTCGGATAGAAAACAGTTCAGATTTAGTTATAAAATCTTGTTAAAAATTTCGATTGGATGTAGTTTATTCATCTTTAAGTTCGTTTTGTAAAATGTCCAAAATTGTTGATCAAAGTAAAAGTACTAATCAGCGATAACAATGCATGGTCTTGAAAAATGTTTCATTGGTCTTTTATATTTGTTTCACTTTCATTTTCCTTGCAATTGTTCTGGCAGGATTTTACATGCTGTTTAAGTGTTTGTTCATTTGCGATTCCTATACTTAATTTATGTAATGAACACACCAATTATCTGTGAAATGGATATGTTTTATTACTTGTTCTGGCTTTAACAAGCTTATTGCTCTCGCTTTGATACAAGATGTAAATGTATCACCTACCAGAGCTGAAGTTTCATTATCGCTAACTGGGATGTCTCCCAAATGGATAACAACTTAGCCGAAGTCTCTTCTCGAATAATGCAATTTGTTTTCGAAACGTAACCAATATAAGCTCGCACAACATCAGTATCAAAACTCTTTTAAATAGGAGATACTGTTTTGGGGTATGTAAATTGCAATGAGCTTTTGATCGTGCGATAATCTCATCGTGCCAGACATCATGGTAGGAATATTATGATCATAGCCCCGTTTCTCTACGTAAGTGTTATCTACTTTTTTTGTATTCCTTGTTTTATCTCTATCTGTTTATATATTTTTTCTTACTGACACATATTGTTTATCAGCATTTGCAATAACTTTATGAACTTAATAGTGTCCGTGTGGAAGGCATTTAGCTGGTATTACCTCGGCAAGATAAAGCTAATGATATGATTACAAAAAACAAACATCATAAAATTAGAAAACAAAAAACATGCTGAAAATATTTAAGGTAGGAAACATTATTAGGTCTTTAAGTTTGTTCTTGCAGTCGAAGTAAGTGCGTTTTAAGAGCACTCTTGAATGGGATCACATTGTTTTTGTGTCTAAGTTCAGTCGGCAATTCATTCCACATTGCTGGGCCCTGGTATGCAAAAGAACGTTGTCCATATGACTTCGTTATCATAGTGGGAATAATGAGTATACGATTGTCAGAAGAGGAGCGTAAGTATCCTGCTGGTGTGTATACATGAGTGAGGTCGCATAGGTATGTTGGACTGAAGTCTGTCAGTGAAACGTAGCACAGAAAACAAATTTTGTGTTTGATTTTGGATCGAATGGATAGCCAGTCTAGGGTACAGAACAGTAGGGAGGTGTGCCCTGATCGTGGTACTCAAAGTAAGAACCGAGGAGCTGTGTGTTGAACTTTTTGAAGTTTCTGGAGTAGATATTGAGATGAACCAGACAGAATTGAGTTACACTAATCCAGTCTTGAAAGTACTAATGAACACACAAGTGTTTTAGTGGCATCAACTGAAAGCTTTTTTGCGAATGGAGCTGATGCGTCTCAGCTCAAGATATGCAACCTTGCATATGTTCATGACATGTTGGTGCAAGGTGAGAGTACTATCCAGTTTAACACCTAGGTTTCGTACTGCCTATGTGAATTTAATGTTGGTATTACTGATATTTGTTCTTTGAGGTAAAGGATGTTAATGAGAAAGTCTTTGTGATGTGATCAGAATGGACTCAGTTTTATCATCATTCATCTGCAGCTTGTTACATGCCATTCATGATTTCACATCAGAAATGCACCTCTCTACACCTTGGATGGTAGCATCAACTTCAGTTGGGTGGCTAGAGATGTATATTTGGGTGTCATCAGCGTACAATTGGTGAGACACTGGATGATGATCTATGGCACGTGAGAGCGGCTGAGTGTATAGAATGAAGAGAACAGGTCCACAAACAAAGATCACTGTGTAACACCACAACATAGATTAACTGGGCTGGAGTGTATTCCATTTGCAGATACAATTTGTGTCGTGTTGACCAAGTAGGACTTGAACCGCAGTAGGGCTGTATCATAAATGCTAAATACATGCTGGAGACGGTGAAGTAATATATCATGGTGTGTCAAATGCTGGCTGCAGACAAATCAAGGAGGGTGAGGACTGTAATCTTTCCGCTATCCAAAACAGAGAGAATGTCATTAACTACTTTTAGAAGAGTAGTTTCAGTACTGTGGCAAGGGCGATATGCAGATTGTACATTGCTGATGAGATACAAGATGGGATAGAACAACCTTTTCTAAGATTTTTGAAATGAATGGGAGATTAGAAATTGGGCGGTAGTTCTTTAAATCGTTATGGTCTAGTGTTGGTTTCTTAAGCAGAGGCTTTGCAATGGCAGTTTTGAAAAATGATGGGAATTCCCCAGATGAGAGAGAGAGAGAGAGAGAGAGAGAGAGAGAGAGAGGTATTGATAACATCAGTTAGTGAAGGCAATACTGGATCTAAGCACTCAAGCAGCAGTGATGTTGGAATTGGATCAAGTTTACATGACTTTGGTGCACTCTTCATCACGACTGCACGTACAAAATCCATAGAGACGGGTTCAAATGCTGCTAATGGTTGCTGCTCAAATTATGTATCCCAACTGTATGGTGACGACAGTCATCGAGTTGTTCTGCGGTAGGAGGTAAGGAGCTTGTCAGGTTAGCTTGGATGTCGTGCATTAGTTTGGTTCTATTTATCATACGGAGGTTTCTCTTAGTAGCAGATAAAGGTAGAGGGTTAGGGACTGATACGTCAAGATGGCATATAATGCAGAGGTGATCTGATGCAAGGTTCCTGACGTCACAGCGAACAAACGTATTTTTTTAGCTCTGATTTTATTGCAAATTTTATTGAAGTTCCTTCGCAAATGGATACAGTTCTGTTATCGAATATTACACCATGTTGCCGAGAGAGAATTGTGTAAGGTTTTTGTGACGATTGTTTCAATATCCTTTAAATATATTCAGAATTACGTAGAATGACAAACTGTCATATGTAAACTAACGTTGTTTATTTTAGTGACGTGATCCCCATAACGTCAAGTTTGAAAACTATCTCTCAATTTGCTTGATTTGTTAACTGTGTAAAACTGGCTTGGTGTATAATTTTAAAAGTTCTACTGAGTGCGACCACCACCATCACCAATTAAAATAGAATAAAGGAACAGGAAAACAAGAGCAAGAAATAATGCCAAGAAGAGGAAACGATTAGCAAACCGCCAAGCTGTGAACAAAGGAATTGCACAGAACAAAGGAACTCTCAAACAAAGGAGCGATAGGAACACGTTACAGAAAACAAAGGAACAAAGGAGAGACTTCTAGCGGAGGAACAGACTGGGTTAGGACAAAAACAAAGGATAAGTCAACATTCAATGCTATACGCAATTTAAGTAGAAGAATGCAAACTAGGTCCAAACAAATGGTTCTATTCAATCCAAACACGCAAACACACAAGCTACCAAACAACCCTATCAATAAATCAGTAAAAATATTGGATGTATCACAACTCCAAGCTGCACCAATAAAGCATGTCAAACAAGCAAGATTAACGCAAGTCGTACCAACCACAGCAAACTCGAATTCAACCAACATCACACTGGGACCCCAAATTCTGGTCACAAACACAGACCAAACAAACCACAAACCAGCAGACATAACTAACACCCCACCTCACCAACAGAAACTACTAGAAATACAAAACTACACTTCAGGGAACAATATAAATACAATGCTAATACTATTAATAATCCTCTTCAAGGAAGCGGAAAAGCCAAACACAAATGAAGATATAGACACCACTATTCCAAACCTAACAAATGAATTTGACAGTAACCTACATACCTTAAACTCCCCACAATTAGACCACATAACCATAACCAGCACCCCAAAATTCACCAAAAATGAAATAACCAATTCTAGAAACATGCAAACAAACCAACAACAGGAAATCAAGCAAACAACAATAAATCAAAACATTACAAAACAAAACTATACACTCAAGCCAAACTCCTGGACCATCTGGGATAATAACAGCAAGGGAACCACCAATCTATGGGAGCAAATCCAATGAATTAGACACTGCAAAACTTCCCAGCAGCATCACTAATAAGGCAACCCAAAGACCCCAAACAACCCAAAAACACCCAAAACACATACCTAGGTAATGGCAAGGGCCCGCTAAAACCCCAAAGCAACCACAAAAAACCCACAAGTAAGGTTAACTAAAAAAAAGGAAATAAAACAACAACATAACCCCCAAAACAAAATTTACAATTATCATTCCATCGAAGACACCATATACATAAGCAGCAGGTGCAACATAATTACTAGTCTAAGTACCAATAGTATTATGACAGCACTGGCCAAAATTCACACTGGACAATTCAAACTGAAAAGACCAAGGCGAAACTACCTGATTGTCCAATGCAGCACAATTCAACAGGTGGAAAAATTCATCCAAACTGAAATTATAGGCCCAATAAAGATCAAAGTAGAGAGACACCATAGCACTCAGAGGAAAACACGAGTCACTTCGAACTCCAAACACAGTGAAACCACAATTAATCTGGCTGAACCCACTAAAACCACTATCTTTAAAAAAGTAATAGCACTAAACGGATACAACAAGGACATGAGCAATGAACTTCTACTTCATAAACTCACAGCAAATGAAACACAGACCACCAAAGTATATCGTCTTAAAAATCACAAGGGACAAGGAACAAACAAAGCAGTTATAGAGGCTACCGAGCCAATACCCTCAATAATAAAACTAGGACGGTCAGGAGTGTACCATAAGCTGGAAAACTACATAAATAGGCCAAGATTTTGCACCAAATGCCTGCACTGGGGACACTATGCCCTCAGATGTAGATTCAAACCAAGATGTAAGTACTGCGGAGGTCAACACAAAGGAGAATGCCACACAACTAAACAAAAATGTGCTAACTGTAAAGAAAACCATTATCCTAGATCGGCAGAATGCAGATCTGCAATAAAAGAGAAACAAATAGTGGACTTAATGAACGAAAAACACATCACCTACTATTCTGCCAAAAACATTATCTGTAAAAACAACCCCAACACACCAAAATCTACCTCTGAAACAATCAATGAGCACCAAAACTCTCCATGCATAATCAGAAGGGAAAACATTGCACCACAAAACATACACTCGAATCAGGAAACAAAAGAACCAAAAACTACAACCCACATTGTAACAAACCATGACCACCCTGATAACACTCCAGATACAAACAAAACTGTCACCCCAAACATCCCCAAACCTAACACACACCCCAAAACAGAATTAATACAGGAAGTAATGAACCTAACAACAGGAACCCTAATGCAAGATCTCAGTAGCATAATGAGAACCCTCAAAACCATTTTCACCATACTAGCTGATTGGACCACAAGACTAACAGATAAAGACAACGTCAAAAATGAAAAGTACAAAAAATAATAAAATCACCATCTGGCAATGGAACTGCAGAGGAATCTTTATAAACCTACCAGAACTGCAGAACAAACTGAATAATACGGCCGTAAAACCAGACGTAATCTGCCTACAGGAAACCCTCATAACACAAGAACACAAACGCCTGCCCAAACTACAAGGCTATACCCAGGGAATCTTTAAAAACAGACCCATGGGGCAGAAAGGTGGTGGACTAGCATTTTTTTTTAATAGATACACTAATCAACTATGAAATAATAGAAGTACCCCGTAACCTAAACATCAATAATAGCATCGAAATAATGTCAGTAATGATAAATATAGGAACCACAAACATTCAAATAATAAATGCATACGACCCAGTGGGTACCTTCTGCCATACCAACCTAATCTCACTAAAGGTAATCACTAATAACAACAACAATCTAATGATCTGTGGCGACTTCAACGCACACAGTGAATTATGGGGAGGTAAAAAGAAAGATCAAAGAGGAAAAATGGTTGAAAAATGGATAACTGAGAACAATCTGGTCATTTTAAATGACGGGTCGAACACTAGATTAAACCCTGAGGACGGCACTCTCTCAGCCATAGACCTAACCATCACTACCCCAAAATTGGCTCAAATCACAAATTGGCGGGTGGATCAGGAATATATGTTAAAAAGATACCATTTTCCCCATCACAATCAATATTCAAACAAAAACTCAACACATTCCAAACGAAACCCCACCTAAATGGAGGTACCAACAGGCAGACTGGGACTAATTCCAATTATTACTAGCTAGAGTAAATCCAGATAACTTAGAAAGCCCAAGTATTGACATGTATTATGATAACATAACAGACACAATTATAGAAGCATCTAACCGATGCATACCAAAGACAACTAATATCCAAAATAAAAACCTTGTACCATGGTGGACTAAACAGTGCACTAAAGCACATAAAGACAAAAAAGGGCCTTAAATAAATATAAACGCACCAAAAATTCTATCTACTTCCAGCAATATAAAGATAAAGAAAAAGCACTAAAACAAACTACAAAAACTGCTAAAATTAATTTATGGCAAAGTTTTGGCTCTAAACTGAATCTAAAATCAAAGTCGAAACAAATATGGGACAAGATAAAAGCCACAAAAGGGAAAGCAACTACCTCAGCCCCCAAAATTAAAAATGTCATAACAAATAAAGATAAGGCAGACCTCCTAGCGAAGCATTTTTCGAACACGAGTAGCAACAATAATCACACCAGACACTTTCAAGAACACAAAAAACTAATGGAGGGAACCCATACTCAAATGTTTCAAGACCAAGGAACAAAAGAATCTCACCTAAATAGCGACATCACAGTACATGAATGAAAGATAGCCCTACGATCCAAAAACGAAACATCCCCTGGTAAGGATCAGTTAGGTTACATTATCTACAAAAAACTACCTATCAATATAACAATAGCCATAATCAAACTCTTTAATAGGATATGGGATAAAGGCCAACTACCCACCAAATGGAAACAGGCCATAGTAATACCAATCCCCAAGCTAGGTAAAGATCCCAACAACATAAATTCGTACCGACCCATCTCCCTTACAAACAATATTTGCAAAATAATGGAGACAATAATCGCAAATAGGTTAAAACACCACCTAGAAACCAATAACATACTCTCCATAAATCAATGTGGTTTTCGGAACAAACGGTCCACCACTGACCAACTTCTCAGATTGGAAACAGACATCAAACTCGCTTTTAACGCACATAGGAAAACCGATCGCAACCTCATAGCGGTTTTTTAAGACCTAGAAAAAGCGATCGACCCAGTATGGACCAATGGACTAATGGCCAAATTAAACCTATTTGGAATAACTGGACGCTTGTTCAACTGGATTGGCGATTTCCTCACAGGCCGGAAAATTACCACAAGAATAGGCAACACCCATTCGGAAGAATTTTCACTTGAAAATGGAACACCGCAAGGCAGTATAATAAGTCCCCTGCTATTTAACCTAATGGTAAACGACCTTGACCTCAATGCAGCCTCCGCAAAAATAAACTTGTCACAATTTGCAGATGATAGTGGCATATGGAGGAATGGAAATCCTGCCAATAACAGAGTAGTTAAAGAAATCCAGCAGAGCCTAGACAACATAGGGAGATGGGCGGACAAATGGGTTTCAAAATATCTCATGAAAAAACTGTGGCAATCATATTCACTCCCAAACGAAATAACAACCTAGTCTATCCAAACTTCTATATACAAAATCAATTAATCAAATACGTAACAGTAGTAAAATTCCTAGGAATGTTCTTTGACAACCACCTCACATGGAAACAGCACATTGAACAACTCACCCAGAATTGTAACAAAGATCTCACTTTACTCAGGAACATCACAGGGACTGACTGGGGATCCAACCAGGAAACCCTCCACACGATATATAAAAGCCTAATTAGATCAAAACTGGATTACGGTTGCCAAACATATAACTCGGCTAAGCAACCTGTACTACAAAAACTTGACACTATCCAGAGAAAAGCCTTACTATTATGCACAGGAACACTCCCCTCAACATCATTAGAAGAACTACAAACACTAACAGGAGAACTACCCTTAAAATTACGTAGGCAAGATCTGCTCCTCCGATACTCCATTCGATTAGATACCCACACAGACAACCATCCCACCAAAATAGCTATAAATAAGTGTAAAGTTGTCTTCAAACCCAAAATCATACCCATCACACGAAGTGGCAAAGTAATCCTTGAACTAAGAGAAAAGATACCTCTACTAAAAGAAACAGGTAACAAACAATACAGACCAGAACAAATCACCATGGTTACAAAAACCACTAAGGATTAACACTGAAGCTACCAAATTAGGCAATAAAGAAGGACAAGAAAAGTTACTAAAACCTGTACTGGTAAACGAAATCAACCAAAAATACACGGACTATGTTAAAATATATACCGATGGATCAAAAACAAACAACCCACCAAGAACAGCAGCAGCAATAGTCATCCCTGAATTCAATATACAAACGGGATCCAGATTACCTGACTATTGCTCCATTTACACCACTGAATTCTGGACTATACTTGAATCACTACAATGGATCAAAGACAACCAAATACCTAAAGCAGTCATTATAAGCGATTCCTTAAGCGTTATCAAATCGATCCAAAATCGCAATACACACTCTAGGGAACAATTCCTCGACAGAGCATGCCAATTAATCGACGATATCACCACAGCACATCAATTAGTCGAGCTCATGTGGACACCGTCGCTCATTGGAATCTCTGGCAACGAAACAGCAAAGTTGCAAAAAACAAACTAGGAGATCAAAACTCTATCAAGCTTAACTATAGCTCTACAGAAGCAATAAGCTTAGCACAAACATATATAGACCAAACATGGCAAGATTTTTGGAACTCCTCCACAAAAGGTAAAAAGCACCATGAAATCCCAAAAAATGTAGATAGGAACATACAACTACCTAAGAGTACCTATTTAGAACAGAAAACCATAAACAGGATAATAACTGGAAAAACTAAACTAGCAAGCAGTTTTGGAAGGTTTATAGGACCCAGACCAACAACCATTAACTGCTTTAACTGCCACACCACCGAAGATCTACACCACGTATTCAATATATGCCCAAAATATCAACCCGCTCGGAAAATATTTATCAAAAACCAAAAAGAGATTGGATCACCACACACATACCCAGAGTTACTTATGGACTCTAATAAAAATGAACAATCAGCATATAAAAATATAAATCAATTCATAGACTCAGCAGGACTTAGGAACAAAATATAATTATTATCCCCACAAAACCAAAAGTCCCAGTAACTAGCTAAATAAATTTAGAAGCCACCACATAAAAACCCATAACATATCGTTCAGTTTTATAAAAGTATTAATAAATAATTCACTTACGAAGCACCTATAAAAAACTAAGGAAACCGCAAAATCGGACGTCCTAGCTGTCCTTAACGAACCGAGTAATCAGCTAGGATTCCGGTCCTAGATGTCCTTAACGAACCGTGTAATCGGCTAGGACTCCGGTTTCTTGCTAAATAAAGTATAAATAACATTCAATCTCTAAAAACATTAATTAATAAATAACTTAAAGAGGTAATATCTAAAAACTTATAAATAACATAACGTAGGAAACACACCCTAAACACCTCGACTAGTAATACCATAATAACCTTGAAAATCTCTCTTCATACAAGATTTCTACTAAGAACCTCTATAAACAGCATAGAACATCCCCCTCCTTTTAGAACACTTTGAAGAAGAAAAAAAATCGAAAAATAAAATCGCAAGAAACACCAGGCAAATGCAACAAGAAACCAGCGATGTAAAAGCAAGCAGGACCGTTCCCGAGCTCTCCTTCCCACTAATGACAGCCAACCATTCAACTGTAAGGGACCTTTATGGACCCACAGATTGAGGCCAAACTATCAGGGTTCCTTGATTCCATAAAAGCCTGGGGGAGGTGGCACCATTCCCTTCCCCAGGAACAACTAGCAGGCTGCGGTGTAGTCAGAAAAAAGTGCGCACGACACTAAAATTAAACTCAACAACAACAATGATGCAAGGTAATAGGATACGAGGAAGGACCGTAGAATGTTATCATCATGTCTATGAAGAATCCGGTCTAAAATGTGACCATGTTTATCGGTGGGTTGGTTAACTGACTGTTTGAGGTTGAAAACATTAATGGAATCTATGAGGTTTGGTGTATTTAGTTTCCGGGACATTCAAAGTGAAAGTTGAAATCTCCAAGAATAATCAGGTTGCCACATATCGAATTACCAAAGTCCAGGAGATTCGGAAACTTTTCCAAAAAGAGAGTGTCAGCCAGCTTGTTTTTTTCTACTAGGAGGAGGGCGGTATAGGCAGAAAAAATGGACTGACCTTTGCTCCATTGTGAGTGTGGTTTGGACTAGTTCAAACGATGCGTGGTCGAAATTGAATGTTGTGGTGTAGTTAAGACGTTTTATCATCGAGTTCTTTGTGATGACAGCAATTCCACATCCACATCCGCGAGAATACGGGGGAACGACTTGATGGAGTAACCAGTGGGTGTTAGATCCGCACACTTGGGTTCATCGCCTGATGTTTTTAGCCATGTTTCTGTCAGGAAAAATAAATCAACATTTTGGTCGTTGATAAAATTAACTATTTATATGCGCTTTTCCGGTCGTCCTACTGACTGGGCATTGAATAATGCAATGCGTAGAGGTATTTCTTCGATAGCTGACACAAAGGTTGACGAATTAATAGGGATTTGAATTAGGTTATCTAAATTAACGGTCGAAATTTTTTTTAAATTGTTGAGCCAATATAAGGGAGGTATAACGGTCGAAATCTTTTTTTAAATTGTTGAGCCGATATAAGGGAGGTAACTGGGATTCTTCTTCCTGTTCTACACTGGCCAGCTTTGAAACAACCTTTCTTTTTTCGCTTCTGTTTACATTTAGGTAATGATGAATGTAGTCCCAGTTCGTTTAGTATAGAGCACAATGTAGCGTGGAGAGCCAAGGAGTGATCATTTAAAGCAATTGATGAGGGTCCATCATAGCATAAACGGGTTGACTGGCGAGTATCACGTGATTGCGGTTTGTTAAAAAAAATGTGGACCTAGACAGCTGAGAATAAGTCTAATTGTTCTCGTTTCTAAAACAAGGAGATGAAGAAACACATACGAATTTAACAGCCAATACATAATGAACACAATAACGAAGATGAAAACTGGCAACAAGCACAAATATCATGAAAACGGCACTAAAAAACGTAACAGCTGCTTCAAGCCGGTTAAGCGATAGCGACCATCTTGTTCTGATCCCATATCACATGTTTAATGTTATGTTCTGCAGTGTTTTGTTTATATTCGCACAGAAAATAGTAGTAGTAACATAAGTATCCTTCATAATTCAAGGTAAAACAGCATATACTCAAGTTGAAGAAAGAAAGATCGTATATGCAAATTGTGTTACTTGCTTTATGTGCATGCGAAGCGACAATACCTACCACTGGATCAAGCAAGCGTAAAAAAATTACTTCATATTTCTTGGTCATAATGATATAGATTTCTATTGACAGGTCAGTTAGGAAATATTTCTGGTATTCCACTCTAATAAGTTTCAGAAATTATTATTTCACTTGGATAATCCAGTAATTCACGGCCTAATATAAAATACATCGTTTTATACCAATGTGTCTCTAATATTCACTGAGAAAAATACACACGGCCAATCAGCTGAACATTGCAGACGAGAAAATCGAAGCCAAAGAAAGCACAATCAAGCCTTAGTAAGTGTTCTGCAAAACTCAGCGTCTTGGATAAAATGTGCCAATAAAGGCGGGTCGGTGGTTCTTCCCAGGGTTTTCATCAAATATACCAGTCGCATATCATTTGCTGAAAACAATAGCTTCAAACCCAACAAAACTAAATCATTGGTCATACCAATAACGACTGGAAACACTGTCAAATGCAGTGCAAAACTCTCTCTCTCTCTCTCTCTCTCTCTCTCAGTGTACATAAATAAATCTTATAATGATAAGTAGGGAAGCTGCAACCAATGATTGGGTCAATGATGAATGCATTCTGTTTGTCAAGTCTCTTTCCCCTATGGAGAAACAGAACCCCCAAACTATACGTTTTCCTTAGACTGATGAAGGACGGACAATGGGAACGACACAAAACATCCATATTTCCATGTCAATCGTAGTTGTTTAGCCGTTGGCCACCAGTAATGTCTACCACGTGTAAAGAAACGTTCATCGTCAGTTGGTCATGTGATACAACGACATGCTAGGGCCAAACTGCTTTCTTTACATTTGTCTGCGTTATTTATCGAACTAACAGTGCATTTTACTGGAACTGCTATTCCATACGGCATTCTGAATAACTACCATTGTTTTAGTATCAAGAACAGCGAAAGCATTCAAGCAGCACCTTACATGTACCTGATGATTTGGTCAGCCGAGTATCTGCAGTGTGACATTGCCAAGATGATTGCTATCCTGAACCATAAGAACGTTAATCCTTGTTGACACATTCAGATATGTAAATTGAAAACAGCGAGATAATGTTAACATAGCCAGGATGAATGTGGTTACCCTGCACCAAACGATGATTATTATTTAATGAGACACTCCCAGTATGATAATGTTGACACACCCAGGATGTGTATGGTTATCCTTCAACGTAATCTGGTTAGTCTCTATTGACACACTCCGAGATGTAAATTGATATAGCGTGATAAAATATATTCCCAGTTGATGATACAAGATTGATGACAGATATAACAGACTGGCAACCACACAGCAGAATCAGTGATGTTCAGAGCGGGGGCCTGTCCTTGGAGTAGTTTGAATGAATTTCATATAACATACCATGACTTCACATCCTAGTACAATACTAAACTGGCAGTAACGTTAATTTACTTGAGAATTCGTGAAAGTATTCAAAATATTCGTGGAATCTACACCAATTTCTTTCTCTCTTTTTGGTCATTTTTTTTGGATTTTTTGGCTACAATGATAGTGTTATAATCACAGGCTCAGACATAAACACATGTAAATGATCACAAACAGACACTGTAATTTCATTTAGATTAATACACCCCCAGACTCCAGACTCACTCAAGACTCCACTACAGCACTCCTCTCTACGGTTTGACGTCATATCTTATATTTTTAACCTAATTATCTTATACTTTAACGAATACAAATATTGATATACATTATAAAAACGTAGTTCACAGTGACCTAAATTTCATAGTTTTTACTCTGGACAGACCGCCATTAGAACCTCTTATGTCAAATTTAATATATTTTAGACTCCCATCTAAATGTCGAGTTATAAAGTCCCTATTTGACTTCCCCATGCATGCAAGCTAGGCTTTAAATGTGATTCCATAGAATTAAGAATAATGTCAATATTACGAAACGTTTTAACTTTATATTGATTGGGAATACAAATTAAAAAGAAAGACTGTTTTCTGCGTAATTTTCTATAAATGTTTATGCAAATGGAAAACGATGAATATCTCGAAAATAAAATTTAGGAAATTCTGTCGTAGTAATACTTTGAAATTAGTATTGTATTTTATTTCACTGAATTGGCCGGAGCGTAATGCAATTCTGGCGAATGGATTGATGATGGTTTTTTTGTACGTCAACCTGTCTTAGGGTCAGCATTTTGGTAATTTTCTCAGACCCGAGAGGTCGTTGATTCGAAACCCGGCCGAGTCATATCAAAGACTTATAAAAATGATTTTGCAGCTGTCTCGCTAGGCGCTCAGCATTACGTTGTTAATGTTAGGACTGGTCGGCCTGGTGTCAGGATAATGTGTCTGGGTGGGACATCATGTTACGTGTCTGCGGTATGATGCCCCATTGATAGACATCAATATAAATTTCCACACCGCAGACATCATAGCGATATGACTGAAACATTGTTAAAGCTACGTTAAAAATCCAAATCTCTCTCTCTCTCTCTCTCTCTCTCTCTCTCTCTCTCTCTCTCTCTCTCTCACACACACACACACACACAAACACACACACACACACACACACTATTAGTTTTTAACTTACATGATTTGATATGTTAATATTTCAGGAATACTACATTTATCAGTAAAATAAAATTAGTTCACAGTGACCTATATTTCATGATTTTTACTCTATACAGACCGTCTATAGAACCAGTTATGTCAAATTTAATTTCTTTTAGACTCCCATCTAACTGTCGAGTTATAAAGTTCTTATTCGAGTTCTATGTGCATGCAAGCTAGGCTTTAAATGGTATTCCTATACTGTATTTGGGCTTACTAGACTGTAGGTCATACTCTTGTACCAAATGAGACTCATGACTGTTGTTGTAATGTGACAGAAGGATAATCACCCCCAAAGTAGTGGTTTAAACTGTTGTGTAACTTTTTTTTGGCAAGAATACTTAATTTCAGCTTAAAGACACACAGTATGTGATATAATCAATAAATCCGACATGAAGAAATGGTATTAATTCCACATTTTTTGTAATCAGTATTTTCCAGCATCATTCGCTCTTATATCACATATATAGTCCCTCAACTGAGCACTTATTTTTTTGTTGATATTTTTGAAACTGTAGAAATATAAAAATTTCATATTGTGGTATCTTCTACCTTTTTTTAGTAATGACCAAGTTAAAGGTCAACCAATCACAGCGCCCTCTCACAAAAATCTCATCCTGTCAGTTTCACGCACCTCCACAAATCAAAAAACCGTATATATATATATATATATATATATATATATATATATATATATATATATATATATATATATATATATATATATATATATATATATATATATATATATATATATGTAAAGGAAGAAGTATTTAAAACATGATACTGTCTAGTGGTATATTTAAAAAGTGTGTGATCAGTAAATGGTAATAATATATGGCTAAACGTATATCAGAATTAACATTTGATATACACTAGGGTCATTACAATATATTTTTTAATGAACATTTACATGGAAGTTTATACCATTTTAAACACAAATATGATCAAAACTGACAAGAGCCTTGTGCAAACAGCGTTCGTGCAACAAGTTGAAGCAATTGGTATAATGGTCAAATTATTTTTTGTAGTTTGTATTTACGTCCATATCTCATCTTCTCTATCAGACATAATTGTAGTCGTATATATTGAGGTATTAAACTTAGTACCCAAACAATAACTTTGTGTTATATGAATAACAAGTTTTAATGAATTATTAATGTCAGGTAGTTACACAAACTGATTCTTGAACAGTTTTTCATCTGCACATATATTATGGAGTGTCAACAGTTTTAATAAAAATGAAGATGGAACTTCAAAATCATATATGATTTTGTGAAGTTTCTTGCAACTAATCATTCGATTCATGACAAGAAAATAATTGTGAAGACAGAAAATATTTTACAAGAATTACAGAGACGTGATACTGGGAAAATGCAGACTGAAGAAATTTAATTGGTCCCACTGCCATCTTTCTTTCAATATATGTTTCTCCCAATATATGTTTTATCACTACGATGATAGATGAGCCATGTCGTCATCTGTTATTTTATGTAAATTTATGTACCACAAAGTATATCCTGGACATTTCATTGTTATAGTAGTAAGTATAGGTTACTGAGTGACTAATAAGACAATTTAGAGAATTATTTAAAAGAAACGGCTGCAAAAGGATTATTTTAATTGTGCGTGGCTGTCTTTTGTTTAGTCTTCTTGGTTTAAGCCGCTTGGTTTCAATGTTCTAAGGCGACATATCCAGTAAGATTCATTTTCTTTCCTGGCTTCGGAACTCCAGTTGGGGTTGAGAGCAATTGGAATAAGTGTTAGATCACTTAAAGCGTGGCCACTGGTGGAGTAGTGTTCTGTGAGTAGACTTCTGAAAAGCTTCTTTTCATCCAATCAGATCTGCGAAGGTTGATCCTTTGGTGTACCTTTTAATTTTCTCCGACGTACTGAAGGCTACATATTTTACATGTGATGCGATAAATTACATTCTCTATTTAGCACGTTCTGTGTGGACCATGTATGTTCAGTTTTTTGCTAGTCGTTGTGCTGGAAAATGTGCTGGTCTCTATCATATGTTGACAGGTTTTGCACCGTTTACTGCAGTAGAGGCCAGATTTGCCAGGATGCTCTTGGTTAGTGATTGGCATTAGCTTTACCCTGACTAGGATGTTCTTAAATTTTTTGGGGGGTCTCCGGTAGGCTACTATAGGTTTGTTCAGGAAGATTAACTTCAGCGTGTCACACAATTCCACGATGCATTAGTGTTTCTTGATGAATTTACATATTTTGGGGTTGTTTGAATGGTAAATCAGGATAAATGTTATCCGATTAGCGTTTTCCTTCTCGCCATATTTTAGTAGGTCATTGCGGTTTATTTGTTGAGCCCTTTGGGTTGCCTCTCCTATCAAGTCTTTTGTCGTAGCCTCGGTTAATCAAATGTTATATAACTCTTTAGATTTTTTTGGGAATGTTTTATCGTCCATTAACCACAATAACCCACGAACAATTGCATATATATATATATATATATATATATATATATATATATATATATATATATATATATATATATATATATATATATATATTTGATTATATTATAACATCAACCCTTCAACAATAAGTTAATATAGTATCGTCTACTCCCCTGATATTTTTGTTAACAAAAAGATGTACGCAGCCTTGTGTCCAGGTGATTATTTGACAGTGACAATGTGATAATCACGGGCTCAGATATGAACACATGCAAATGACAGCAAACAAACGGTGTAATTTCATCTGGATCAATACACCTCTTCCCAGTACTAAAATAGATGCACACTTTAATAAACAAATATCAGTGTCAGCTTCTTATCTAGTCTTTTCTGTTTTCGTTTTGTTTATAGTTTTCAGGCTGATGTTTGTTTAAATGCATATGAAAGAAAACTATCCTAAAAATGCTAGTATCTTTACTCCTTCCAATTGTTTCATTTTAAAAGCAGGTAACAATGGATTTCAACATTGCTATGTCCCTATTTACATACAAGAAATGATCGAAGGGTAACACCAATTTAATTTAAGTATTACGCACATAAAAAATGCGAACAATGTTCACCAATATATGTGGTTATTCTCTATTATCTCGGTATGAAGTAATATGTATAAAATAGATGGAATGACAGATCGTTGATCGTATAATATGGTATTTAGGCCCAATATCGGTAGTGTACTAACCAGGGGCTCGAGGAGGACGGAGTGGTTACCCCGGGTGACAGAGATCTTGTGGTTCCAAAACCCCTTTGGGCCTTCATTGTCGTCCAGCTATTTACCTTTACTACGCCACTGTCCATTATGCACAAATAGCTACGGCCCTAATCTCTTCCCAGTTGGTATAAGTTATCGGTGGAGAAAGACGTTATTTTCTCCAGCAAGATCTGTTGTGACATTTAACTATGTCTGGACACGGTAAATTTGCTCAAAATGATTAGTTTGATATCCGAGGTTAATTAAATTTGAACCACTTTAATGACGGGAACCATTTTAAATTAACGACTGTATACACCCAAACCACTTACACAAAGACATTTAATATGACTTATGAGACGACCAAACAGATCTACATATGTGTGTGTGTGTGTGTGTGTGTGTGTGTGCCTAAATAAAAACAGAGGAGTAGTAGATATGTAGTGTAAGTAGTGTAATAGTGGTAGCAGTTGCCGATAAAATTGCTGTAATATAGATGTATCATCATCATCATTAAAACAGCGACAAGACAAAGTCCATCTTACCACACTAAGGATGTCAATATGCACAAACACGATTTAATCAGGGGAGATAATGAAAGTGACACCAGTTCAGGTGCATGCATGACCATTCATGTTAAAGGTAACTAAAAGTCTACAGGTACAAACTTACACATACCTGTTTCACCAAGTTATCTATGAGTTTATATATAGGGCACTTTTATCTGGACGCCTACCACTTTATTATGATGGGGGAATCAGGTACAACAAAAATATAATACTTTATTTATCTGCTAAGTAATACTGACAGGGTGGTGCAGTACCTCGAACCAGCATTGTTTTGGGGATACAGAAAAGAAGACTGATTTATCGGGCCATATAATAGACTGAAACACACACCTTAAAGAATACTTTAACAGCTATTCTACCTATTGCAAACATATTTTCACTACACATTTTCTATCATTTAGCGAAAGACCACCGTTAGAATACATATATGTAGTAGGATTCATCAGGCGACTGGATGCGTATATGGTTTACTTCAAACTCATTTTACAGCAAGGTAAGTTATCTTTTCAATAATTTCTTCAAGAAACCATTTAATAAAAGCAATTAGTATGGGTCCCTGATAAAATATTTGCTCATAGAACTTTAAAACTAAATTTAATGATAAATAGTCGCGGAAGACATGTAATGTGATCTTAACGACGCTACAACAGTACAGCAATGACGTATTTGACAGTCTCTTTTCTATCGACGGTGGTGGCGATGACGACATCAGTTTCATCAACAGTTTTGTTAAAGTCTGTGTTACACCTAAGCATGGATTCCAAATGCAATCGCTTTCGTTTTTGCTTAGTAACGAAAGTATAGAAGTATAGAGATATCGTCTGTAATATATATATATATATATATATATATATATATATATATATATATATATATATATATATATATATATATATATATATATATATATATATATATATATATATATATATATATATATATAGAGAGAGAGAGAGAGAGAGAGAGAGAGAGAGAGAGAGAGAGAGAGAGAGGCGGGACTAGCGCGGTAGTCCAGTTTTGATGTGATAAAGGAGATGTTTCAAAAATCTGGAAGGAAATCAGTTGCATTATTTTCCTATGGCTTAACAGCAGATTCATTTCGCAGCATTACGTGTGCATGGTAGTTTGTGTCAGATGGTCACATTTTCGTTTTATTTATGGGCAAAGGCAAAGCTTTTTCATTTATGTAAATTTTATACGCTATCATTTGATATTTTGCATAGTTTTAAATAGACCTTAGGGTATTTCATGACTTCATAGTTATGGAAAAACGTATCTACACATTCGAGGAAAGAAAATGAATTATCTGAATAGACATAACGAGCTGTCTTCATTACAATGTCGAGATTAAATAATCTCCATTGCGGTCTGTCTATGTGCAAGTATGGATACATGTATGCATGTTGTTGTTCTTGTGGGCTTAACGCCATTTTCAGCACATGATAGGGGCTACACGCGGTGACCATAATATCTGGTGGAGGAAAAACCCGGGAAGAACCAACAACCCACTGGTAACTACTTGCAAGTTTTTTCACAAACAACCGTTAGCCGAGCCAAAGACTCGAACCCACGGACGGGGAAATAGGTGAGATGGAAGAGATCTATAAAGGCGAGCGCCTAGGACCACACGGCTCCCCGGGGCCCTCAGCATGTATGTATGTATGTATGTATGTATGTATGTATGTATGTATGTATGTATATGTATGTATGTATGTATGTATGTATGTATGTATGTATGTATGTATGTATGTATGTATGTATGTATGTATGTATGTATGTGCAGTTCGTGTTGTTCATACATGAATTATGGTTAACTATTACATTTCATATTGGTATACTTAACTTACTTTTATGTTCAATTTCTCGGTCGTCTTGAAGTTGATTTTTTGTGTACAAAAAAGTTGATGCTAATGAATGCTAAAACTTGTACAAATAAGGATTGAACCAACGGCCCTGTAAAAAAAATACGTGCAGTACAAACATCACTTAAATAAATTTACCTTTTTCAGTCTCGATATATGTGTACCTTAATTTTGTATCAAATGTTCTGGACTTGATACTAATGACAGGTACGCTATCTTTATCGTCTGCCTCATTCTGAGACAGTTACGAGGTTGGATGTAGCAGGTGTACGGATTTTGCTTATTGCTTCACGTAAACCAGAACGCCCAGCTGAGTTAGAAAAGTCCTGGGATTGACTAACTCTGTGCAAACTATTTTTTTCCTATGAGAAACCATTCGCAAGTTCGAGGTCAGTCCTACGGACCATACCTCGAATGTATATCAAGAGCTGCCGTTTGGACCATTACAGCTATTTACGAACCAACGATTGACCGAGAAGATACGAATGACTAAATTATTTGTTTAATTTGTGATATCTTTGTTAATCGAACGTCAATCCAAGCATACAAATAATCGAGCTAGTCGAATAGATTGTTTTCTTTTCTGCGGAGAAATTTCTGGTAAACAAATGAATCTTTTTCAAATTACTGAGCCGACAGACATCTGAGGCATATTCTTTTTTTTTTTATGCAACAGAAATAGCAGAGGACGGTCCGAATGATGAAACACATGACAGCAATCAGTTCCATTACTATGGAATAGTTAAGTTTTCACATTGCTGTGACGAATGCCTTAACATTTTTTTTTAAACAATCGAACTTGCAATAACACTGCTATTTTAGAATTTTAGAAAGAATTTCATTTATCGTGCAGAGAGAAGTGATAGTATTTATGACTTGTATGAAGGTAATTGGTAATGAATCCCATTTACCTATTCAAATGTTAGTTATTTGTTCACAGTAGAAAAATGTTAGTTATTTGTTAACAGTTAAAACTGTTAATTATTTTTCCACAGTAGAAAAAAATTATTCCATTCTCATTAATATTACCACAGACCTAATGTCGAATAATTTTTAAAAAAAATCAAGAATCGCGATAACAACGATACAATTATGAAACTTGCGAAATTGTGTCGATATTATAATACTCGGTCTGCCTTGCTGCATAAGTCAATCGATATATATATATGTATGTATGTATGTATGTATGTATGTATGTATGTATGTATGTATGTATGTATGTATGTATGTATGTATGTATGTATGTAATTGAAAATCAACCGGTTATATCTTGTGTAGCATATTAAAGTTGTGGGAATGCTGTTATGTTATGATTGTTTATAGGAAAACAATAATATTGCGCATTGCCAGTTGTTAATCCATACTTTCGCACGCTCTTGTAGACCGGCACAAAATATAAATAGAAAGTTTCTGTGTCGTAACAAAATGTGTTGAACCAACCTTGGTAAACCATGGCTGCAGATCTGGTACTCGCAGTTCAAATTGTTTTTGGGGGGTTTCCAGCACCAAAAAAACCCAAACAGTTTGTTGAATCATGGCATTCAGGTTAAGGCAACATCAAGAGAGCATTCTAAATCTCCGTTCCAAATTTCTGCAAATGTCTTGTTTTATATGCATAGTGATTGTACATTTGTGATTTACGAATTAAATACAAATATACAACAATATTCTTGTGACAGGTTCCTCTTCATCATATTCCAATGCTTACCGCCCCTCCCCTTCCCTCTCTCTCTCTAATCGATTTATGGTTGCTATTATGGCTGATATGCTCGAAAAAGGTATCCCCTTTTTATACTCCGCAATGAGCGTAGAAAGAACAAATAGTTTAAGTCTTTCGTCCATCTTTCAGTTGGTATTTTACATCTTGATTACGTTTTACGTTCCGGTGTGAAATCTTATAGAGCAAAAAGACCGTATCTGGTCATTTGTCTTCATTAAACTCGTATCTAGTTCGATTTATTTGTTACGGTCTAAATAGTCTTTGAAAATTATTTAATTTCTAGTTTACCTTTAGAAATGTAGATTTTTAAGATTATATACAGCATTTATAATCAACAGAGTTTGTTGTTTTGCTTTTTTTTCCAGTGTAACCAGGCAACATGACCATCATTTATACTATTCTCGTGACATGCATCCTGCCGTTTTTAACCAAATCGGAGAATATTATGCTTGAATATTACAAAGATGTGACTTTTGAATGTAACGACGTTGAAATAAATGTCACCACAATTTCTCCCCAAACGGAAATGCACTGGATCCTACCAACGGGCAAGGTGATTAGCAAGGACTTTACGAACACTTCTCACATTCATCTTGGGGGATCCATGAATTTGACCATCCAGAAAATTGACGATGAGGATTTCGGAAGATACTTTTGCGTCATCGTATACAAAAATCAGACGATTGATGTTGTCAGTCACGGATTAAACGTAGACGGACCATACTATGGTGATTTGTTAGAACGATATCGTTATAACGCAATGATAGGTGGCATTGCTGCAGCTGTTTTGTTTGTTATTATTGCTGGATTTTGTTTATTTCATCACTTCCGCTATGGTGCAAAGAAAGGCGGCGATAGGGGAATAGAGGAAATTGACGGGTACAATTCAAAAGTGTATGACAATATTGCCCTTGAAATGGAGATAACGAAAGCATCAGTCAATGGAGATACCGCAACCGATACTGAAAATGAGAAACTTTGATTTGCATGTAGACTAAAGTGATTGAAAGCTAATTGAAATATTATCGAATGTGCTAAGTTTAATAGCTTGAATATATATAATAATTAGACGGACATGTTTTAAATTATCTCGATGTCATATTTTTCCGATGGAATTACTGCTCTGTGTCAAGGCGTGGAGTATATTAATTTCGGAACATATTTCAGCCATTTTGGTGTCCATGTACATGAAATCCATATGAGAATGTACATCTGATTGGCCAATGTGGTAGAATGACACACCGGTGCATTGCCGTCTGAGACGCGTTCTCGGAGCATGTGGGCTTTTGGTACAGCAGTTTCACTTGGCTAATAAGATGTTTATCAAAACATGACCCACCCCACCAGTCTTATTCAGCATGATCCATAGTGGGTTTGAATGGAAATGATCAACATCAAGGGAGTTTTGTTCAACAACTTTCATCCCGAGGCATTAAGCATGTAAGACGTACTTACGATAGATATCACATTCTGTTCAAGAAACGCGTGAGGGAAACTTGGGGTTATTTTAAGCTCTCCAGTCTGGTTTTTTAAACGAGCCTTGAATATGTACCTATCATATTACAAAATAAAAAAATAGGCCACTTTCTCCTTTCTCATGGCGACAATAAGCAGTCTTACAAAAGCAAAATCCCACAACTGGTCAAAAATTACACAAATGCTACTATTTTAAATAGAGTATTTAACCCACTTCTCATGTAACCCGCCATTCAATTTTGTTTTAAAAGTGCTTCTTCCTTTCCCAGCCATCAATAAATTAAAAAGGTTCATCACGTGACATTGATTTTTAGACGTACTCCACGGTCACACATTTTGTTAGTTTCGAACTTTTTTAGGTGTTCCATCCCTACGCAAGATAGTTTACTATATATTTTTTGAAGTAGAGTGCATGTCCATATATGTAAATACTGCATAATTCAAACTGATTACTTATAAAGATAATGAATACTATTTCAGCTATATTTTTTTGTTCAATCTGTGAGAAATATTTTGACGTGTTTCAGATTTGAATCTCAGGTTAATAGGCCCATTTATAAGTAGTTACAGTACGTAAATATTTGCACATTACCCATTGCGTCTCAACCCAAGATTATAAATTATTGCCAATGCTTATACGTATCAATGCAAATGGAAAAGAACGAACACTGACGAGAAGAAAAAGAATGTAGTATTAAGTTAGGTACAAACATTTTCTGCCATTTTAACTTTGAACTTATGAAAAGCAAAGTTTTGGTAATTCATGTACCTTATATATTCGCTTATAAGTATAGTCAAACTGCAAACAATAAAGATCGTGATCTGCTGTAGCATAATGCGCCTAAAGATCGGGGTCTATATTGTTTGTTCAAATGATTATTCCTAACAAACTGAGGTTAGTCTCGCCTTATGAAGAAGTATAGCAGATATGTTCGGACTTTATTCTTTCCATCAGATCATGTACAGGTAGTGTTTTTGTCCACATTTTGACATACTAATACAATAAAGGTGTTGAGTGTTGAGAGATAATTTATCTTTCCTTGAGATGACGTCGGTTATAAACTTTGGTATGCTGGTATATATAATGCAGTGAGTGAGCATATATATATATATATATATATATATATATATATATATATATATATATATATATATATATATATATATATATATATATATATATATATATATATATATATATATATATATATATATATCTCGCATCAGTCAAAATACTCCTATGTACTAACAGGGCCGGCGCCAGACTGTCTGGCGCCCTAGGCAAGGTTAGATTCTGGCCCCCCCCCCCCGGAAAATATCAATTTAAAAATTTACAAACAATACATTTTTAAAAAAACGTCCTGAAAGTTACGTATACGCGCGATTTTCACTCACTCATTTTGCTTGTTCCGGTCAGCCTGGTGTTTCGGTCAGACTGAATCTACCCGATTATTTGTCCCTGTATGAAATAAACCAGGATAAAAAACGACCCTCAATAAAACTGAAATTTATTTATTTATTTTTCAAAACTGTTGTTGATTTGGAGAAATGCGCCACCTGAAATCAGCGCCCTAGGCGGCTGCCTAGTTTGCCTATATGGTAGCGCCGGCCCTGTGTACTAATAACTAATATTTGCTATTAAAGGCAAGATTTTTGTAATAAAATTTTTTAATAGGAAACATGATTTAATAATTACACACATATACCGAAAATTGTTCTACAGAAGGACTAGATTTTCATGGATACTGCAGAAAAACAGATAAAATACACGCATTGTAGTAGTGCTGAATAAAAGAGTGAGAATCGCAATCAAGAAGTGAGGGAACTCATGTTACTCAGATGCAGGGGCAAAATGACGAGCGCCAAAAAAAAATAATAATAAGGGAACGCGCAAAAATAAGGGAACGCCGTTCCCACAGCACTACTCCCCTGATTACACGTGGTTCGTGTCTGATTGTATGAACTAGAAAAATGAAAATATAATTGACAAGTGAGGTAATTTATGAACTCGATATCTAAGACTGGTTGCTGAGTAATGGTGAAGTGTTTGCATACTACACTTAGGTTCATTTTAGAACATGTTTTGTGTCCTTAAGATATGAGAATATATACCAGTGACCTAGATTTACACGTGTAAGTCAACTCTGTATAACTCTTAAGGAGCGAAGGTAAATCAGAAGAGTTAAAAATTCAGCGAAGCTTTTGGTTAATATGCACTCGTTGATCCATCAATCGGAACACCTTTGGATTTTTCTACCCAAAATCTTTTGCTGAAGGGCTGGATGGAGTTTTATCTGGTTTATTCGTATGCCTCGCAAATTGAATCACAAATATTTGGGAAAAATTTTGTTTATTAGTCTTTGATCTGATTAATTTATTCATGTTCTTCATTAATCCAAATCAAAAGAAATGGAATAAAAAGGTCCGGATTAAGAGGAAGTAACTGCCCTTTTAGTTAGATATTGTCTTGAGCAGAGAATAAAACGGAAATTAATTAAGAACATGAAATGTTCTCTTATGGATGAAGAATGAGAAAAGTTATAACAGTGACATAGATTGATATTTCTAAATGTAATGGCTTTGGCAAGTGCTAACCATATGTCTAATAACTATGCAACATATATGTTTTAACATGCATTTCATAAATTATACACTTAAAATGAAACTTGATCTTTTGTTATTAAAGGTTAGAATTTCCAAAAAATTATCAAATGTAATTGAGGTTTCTGGAAGAGTTTCTGCGCCTATCATGCAATTACTGCATTCCACCAGGCATCTTGTAGTTATTGCATGCATTTACCATAAGGTCTCTTGCAGTGCTTGCATACATTTACCATGAGGTCTCTTGCGACTATGGCATACATTTTACATGAGGTCTCTGGCAGTTATTGCATGCATTTACCATGAGATCTCTTGCAGTTATTGTATGCATTTACCACGCGGCCTAAAAAGCAGGGTCTGAATATCACCATTGCTTTTTGGGGGCCTTGGCTAAACACTAGCTGGCAAGTTCAAGGAATCAAAATAAAGAAGGCTGAAGTTGAGACCCAGCAAAACATGCAATTTAGGAAAAAGAACTGGTTTTGTTGAGGCCCAGTTTTCTCCAATTCAGCCAAAATTTTAGTGAAAACATTCGATTTTTCTCTCTTTCAAACCTCTAAGTGTCTCTCTGTCTCTTTAGAAATAAATATATAGGTATGTGTGTTTTAGTAATCAAATTTTACAAGAGAAAATATAAATTATGGACGAGAGTTTTATTGCATTTCTGTATCTTTAATGCAAGGTGTTTGTACATAAACTTCATGTAACCACATACACTGCATATACTCGAATATAAGCATGTGTTTTATCCACGAGTCTATACAGTAAATGTTTTCACTCTAGTCAATAACATGTCAATCAGAGCTTGTAATGTACAGTCATGGCAAAGTAATTGTATATGCATTTGTAAAGAAATAAATGTGGAAAAGTCTTTTTTGAAGTTATTGGGTTCAAATCTATAAAGTATGTCAAGGTTTGCAATAAGAAGAGTATGGAAGGATACTAGCTCCAGAAAGGTCCTAAATCCTAATGCACGCGCGCGAGTGTGTGCGTGGTGCGGTGCGGTGCGTTGCAGCAAGGTGCACCTGTCACGTGCACATGTGCATTGCAGTGCAGTTGCCTTGTCCTGTGTGCGTGTGTAGATTGATGCTGTTTGAGTCGCCACGTCAGGTGTGCTTGTTGCGGTCCAGTTCGCACCGTTGTGTGTCGTGCAGTGTGCACCATCGAGTACTTGCCTGCGTGTGGTTTGGTGCGTCCCGTCACTTGCATGTATGGTGTAGTGCGCATATAACATAGTGTACGTATGTTTGCCTGCGATGCTCCGCCTTTTCGTTACTGTATGGTTAGGTGCGGAACTGTGCGTCCCATCGTGTATGTGCATGTGATTGATTGCTACGCTCCATCAAGTGTGTGTGTGCGTGCGTGCATGCGCGCCCGTGTGTGTGTGTGTGTGTGTACCTATTGTACTGCAGTGCCACCTGTCGCGTACATTTCTCTACGCATCCGGGGCGGTGCGGTGCGCGCTATAAAGTGTCTGTTAGGAGTGGCGAGCTGCGTGCGTTTCATCTCACTAACAAAATACGTAAACATTCTATCATAATTGTATATGATCACACACTAAAAGAACACAACAGCTGAGGGTAGCATACGTTTTGCATGGAAGACGAAACAGTAAACAGAAAACAGCTAAACAGATAAACACGCGTTACACACAAAGTTTTGGCAATGTTGGAGTGGTATCTCTGTTTCAGATAGGTACGGGTTGCCGTTTGGAGTTTAAAAAAATACCGCTGACATTGTTCAAACACCCCTACACCCACACCCACACTCATACCTACCTCCCCCCGTCCCCCCATTCAGCCACCCACCCAACCCACCCAAACACAAAGAGTTACAATTGAAAAAACGAACGCTATAAATATAAATGACATATTAAGAGGATATATATATATATATATATATATATATATATATATATATATATATATATATATATATATATATATATATATATATATATATATACTCATTTGGAACGACATTCAAAACAGTTAACAGTTTCTGAACAGTTTATACGCATCCTATGGATCTTGTAACTCGGACGTTAAGCTTGAGATTGATATTTTTTTCAATCTCAGCCCAAAAATGTGGTGTTACAAAGTCAAGTTTTTCGCACTTGGGTAGCACAAAGTCTCAAAAGTCTCATGTCTGGGTGGAGATTATAAAACTCAAACTTGAGAGGTCTGAAGGTTTGAAATTGAGTTTCAACCGTCAACCAGTCGAACATGAGGTATTAATAGTAAGTTCATATGTGGTTGGCTGTAACATAAAATCGAGCTTAAACTCACGTTCAAGAGTCTTATGAGTTCTAGGTCTGGCTTTGCTTTACAAATACTCTGACTGAACTGAATCAATCCTGTTCATTTTTTTTTTCTCCGATGAGCTCATGCAAAACAAGGGATGCAACTCAAACAGCTATACAGCTATACGCTACCCTAATTCACCCCCCTTTTATCTCATCATAGCGTAACCTAATTCACCCCCTTTTTATCTCATCATGCTGATGTCTACACCAAATGTAAACTGGCAGGGTAAAACTGTTTCGTGTTTATTTCCCAATGTTACTAGTTTTCATTGAAAAGGCAAAAACATTTTGACAAAATGCAGTTAAAATATGCATAAATATCACTGATACAAAGCAATTAAACGTTAATTTCCCAAATGTCTTGTCTTTTCTTGTCTTGTCTTATCTATCCATCTATCCCATCCCATCCCATCCATCCATCCATCCATCCATCCATCCATCTAGGTCTCTGGTCTTCGAACAATAGATCTGTGCAAGAGATGTTCCAACAACAGATTTGGCACTGATGTTCCAATAACAGATCTGGGTCTCTAATGTTCCAAACACAGATCTGATTCCGAGTCTCTAATGATTTTGCAAATGATTCGTCTCTGATGTTCCAAAAACAGACATGTGTCTCCGATGTTCCTTACCTACACGTAAATGCAATTACTATCTTTAATTTACAAGAATGCAAGATTAAAGTGCGTATGGCTTTCCGTAAGTCTTACATGTCTGAGAGCACGAAATCATAGCTGACCCATGTATCAACACATATAACATGGACTTTTTATTTAGATTCCTTGAATCAAACCAGTTTTGGTTTATGAGATATAGCAAAGAACGATTTAGACCCACACCGAGCCGTTCCTACCACGCCCCCATCTACTCCGAGACGAAATTGTAGATGGGGGAGAGATGCAGCAGGTACGCTTTTAAATGAACACTGTAATTTCTAATTAAACAAATTCACAGTTAGTAGATTTTGAAGGAAAAAAATGAAAACAATACACAGTTTAGACCACGCAATCATAGTTATCTCAGAGATCAATTTAAAAGTGACATGCATCCGAATACAAGATCTTTAATTTCTTTTGTATTCAAGGTTAAATTCTTTATATCCTTTTGAAAAACGTAGTCTTCCCGATGCAAATGTGAACTATTTCCCAGTATTTGTCCCGTAATGGAGCTTTTGAAATTATTTTGTAGTTCTAAGATGATGATTTCTGAAGCTTTGCACTTTACGTTTTAACACTTACTGACAAATAACTTTATTGCTCCAAATGAAATGATTCCATAGTTTAATAAATGGTCATTATCATGGACCAAGTAAAATATTTCCAAAGGAATTAATTTTTTAGTCTTGTCCACAACAAAAATGGTTCTCCCAATTCAACATACAATATGACCTCGAACTTCACTTCTACAGGTAGCTACTGTAATTTATAATTAAAAAGAAAAAACATCACGGGAAATTAGAAAAAGAATAGCGTGTGAATTACACTAGTATTACACATATATAGACTCATGAAAAATTGTTTCAGGTGAGACACACCTGCTATTATCTTTTTGTTATTTTAATCAATTTTGCTTAAGAGATTTTGCGTTATACAAATTTATATTTCTTTTTAATGAAGCGTGAACCTAACGGACGTGTGTCTGATGTCCAAACGACACAATACTGAGACAAACAGACGTCAGTCAATAAAGGTAACTGTCATAATTCAAAGTTATATAACCCCAATATTATGTGATTTATGACAAGGATTTCTGGACAAAATAAACAAAGAAACAAGCAAAAAAATTTTTAGTCACACCTGTTTCTGTCTATTTGACTTCAGTTGGGAATATTTGTATGCGTTATGCAAAGCTGTTATGTATTAATTTCAATCTGAGGAAGGCTTCACGGTCCATTGATTTCAGTTTGTAAGAAGGCTACACGGTCCATTGATTTCAATTTGTAAGAAGGCTACACGGTACACTGCGATTACAGTATTCATTTTTACTGACACGAAATAATATTTGTTCTAGCAGCAACAATAGCTGAATTTATTATTGATTTTATGGTGATCACGCTGTAAACGTGACTGATAAAGACACTCAGCGCTTTCATGTATATAAATATAGCGGTCAGAATTATTAAACTACATAACACATTTGGAAATTAAGTTAAATTATTGAAATAACACAACATTACGTAGTGAAAGAAGTACAAGGATGGCGGGATGTGAGCAGAGAAAGGTCCATGATTCAACACCCCCACCCCACCCACCCACACCACCTCTCTATCTATCCAGGTATGTATGTATGTATGTATGTATGTATATATATATATATATATATATATATATATATATATATATATATATATATATATATATATATATATATATATATATATATATAGAGAGAGAGAGAGAGAGAGAGAGAGATAGTTGATAGTAAAGTATAAGTCACTGGACAATTATTGTTGTTGTGGGTTTAACGCCATTTTTCAGCACATGATAGGCTATACATAGCGGCCAGTTTTTCTTGTGGAGAAAGAACCCGGGGAAACCCTGGCAAGAACCACCGACCCACAGGAAGCTATTAGACCGAGTTTCCTCTGATCCTTGCCACCCCATTTTGATATTTGGACATTTATGTTGGGGTATAGGTCAGAGTCCATTCCCTATCGAAAAGTTGGCATTTGGTGTCGGCATGGGGTAGCCGCTTACTAGCCGGCCCAGCAGCTTTAACGACTTTTCATCGAGATATACCTGCATGAACTCGATAGAAGGTCAGCAAGGTAAGCCAACACGTTTCTTCATGTGTGTGTGTTTGTGTGTGCGTTTGTGCGTGCATGCGTGTGTCTTTGTGTGATTTGGATTTTTAACGTAGCTTTAAAAAAATTCAGTCATCGCTACGATGTCTGCCGTGTGGCAGTTCATATTTTCTAGCACAGGGGAATCATGCAGCAGGCACGTAGCATCATGTCCTACCGTCACATTATCCTGACACCAGACCGACCAGTCCTAACACTAACCTTTTAATCCTGATCGCCAAGCGAGGCAGCTGTTATTACAATTTTGTATGTGTATGTTATGGCTGGTACTAACAGCTGCCTCGCTTGGCACTCAGCATTAAGAGGTTAGTGTTAGGACTGGTCGGTCTGGTGTTAGGATAATATGACTGGGTGGACATTATGCTACATGTCTGCGGCATGATGCCCCATTGCTAGACATCACTATAAACTGTCACACTGCAGACATCGCAGCGATATGACTCAAACATTGTTAAAGCTACGTTAAAAATCCAAATCACACACACACTCTAGTAAGGGGAGGATGTATGTAAAATGCATCTTTTCTAACGCTTTTCTTCTGAATTTATATTTGAGTACTTTCAAGGAAGTAGTAATTTTTGAGGAAGAAAGATGTTATGGTTATTTTTGGTCCTGGGACTAATGAAGATTATGCCAAGATGTTAATGGAACTCGACATAAGAAACAAAATTCACTTTTAAATTTTAGATTTGGAAAAAATGAGCTCTAGCTAAAAAGAGAACAATCTAAACTCGTTTGATTGGATTGAACTCAACCAGCCCCCTAGTTTGCCCAGTCATCAATGGTTTGTAAATATGTGTTTAGTTCATGCTCGATTTCTTAAATATCATTTGATCAACACGCCAGTAAACTATCATCTGAAAAGAGCCTGTAACACGCAAGAAATCGTCGCCTATAAGGTTGATATATACAAAATATGATAACGGACATTACACAGAGTGATGTGGTGCCACCATAGCATACTGATTATTTGATTAGGCAGTATTTACAAAAATTGTTTGCAGTTTTTCAGAGAGATAATCAGAAAATTAATCAATAAGATATATCAATGCCAATGCATTGTAATTTATGTATTATATATTTATGTCAAACCAAACCAAATGCTTTTAGGGACATCGCAAAAGACCACCCTTATGTCATCCTTGTTCAAGCGTAGTACATATACTAAGGTACATATCTATGTACTGAAATATGCAGGAGTTGTTGGGAAGAAAGACAGATTGATATCTGAATATAAGATCATTTGAGTATAGTTGTTAGGAAGAAAATCAGATTGATATTAAGATATAAGATCATTTGAGTATAGTTGTTAGGAAGAAAACCAGATTGATCTTACAATATAAGATCATTTGAGTATAGTTGTTGGGAAGAAAATAAGATTGATATGTGAATATCAGATCATTTGAGTGTAGTTGTTGGGAAGAACATCAGACTGATACTCGAGTATAGAGTGTAGTTGTTGGGAAGAACACCAGATTGATATGTGAATATAAGATAATTTGAGTGTAGTTGTTGGGAAGAAAATCAGATTGATACTCGAGTATAGAGTGTGCTTGTTGGGAAGAAAACCAGATTGATATTTGAATATAAGATCATTTGAGTGTAGTTGTTGGGAAGAACACCAGATTGATATGTGAATATAAGATAATTTGATTGTAGTTGTTGGGAAGAAAACCAGATTGATATTTGAATATAAGATCATTCGAGTGTAGGTGGTTGTACAGGTGTGTAAAAATAATTCTTGTCATAATTATCTCAACATAACTCATTACAATGGCATTATTTTCGCAGCTTTCCATAAAGATGGAGACACGTTTATTAACAAAGGACATGCTGAGTGCTGCAACGTTGGAAGCAACGGTTTCTTTGAATGTATAAAGACTTATTTTATCCACGACACATGCATTGTGGGTAGGTAAGTGCTGATTGCACCAAACCAATCTTGTCCTGTTATGAATATATTAGTAAATTTGCTCTAAGCTTTTAACCAAGACATTCATCCTTTTCGACATCGGAAAATGTTACATGTAGCGAACCATTCGCATTAATGCTGCTTAGTGAATGTATTGAGCTTGAAAACTTTTCCTTAACAAAATGACAAGTAAGTTTTCAATATTCTTCAGAGTTTACACCAACAAAACCAATATTCTCCAAAGCAAATACAGAAATAAAGTAATTTCTTGCGTAATGGGATCGTGGGGATCATCTCAGTGTGTTACCAGGTGAAAATTTACGCACGCACTCTTTCTCCCCTTCTCTTTCAGCCTGGTGTTTTTTCAACATACTACCCTTTTCGTTTTTTTTGTGTGTGTTGTTTTTAAACGGGGACGTCAATATGTACGAGAATACTTTACATTATTATGTGTATTTTATTTACATTGTTGTTATTTGTTAATTTTTTTATTTATTATTATTTCATTACATGCAATTGTAATGTAACATTGTATGTTGGATTTGACCTTGTCCAAAACAGAGTTCACTTCTGCTTGACCAAAATGAATTTTTGAAATTTTTTATTTTGTGTAAATAACTAATGCATAGCTATATTATTCTCTCTGTGTATGGGCTTAATATCATGATCATTATTAATAGGAGAAGTAAATATGTTTTATATTGGTTTAAGTGTTGGAATTTCCCCGAGTATAATCGAGGTTATTGTTTATATTTTTGTAAAAATAAGGATCATTCACGAAAGGTACTTTCCATTAGGTAATTGTTTTTCCTTTTTTAAAAAGAAAATGCTAATTATGACCTGAGGGAAGTAGCAAATTATAATTTTGTCTACCGTTAAGGTGGTAGAGGCAGTCCAACATTCTATTTATATCGATCATGTTCTGTACACTGTTCCTCTATTATGGTAAACATTTCTTTATGAACTTACGAAAGAAAGTCCAACAAGGAAGTACTCTTTATCTTCATTGGTCAGAACGTAAACATGTGCTCAGGCCTCGCTGCGTTTATTTCTGTACATACTATACGGAAAAGTAGTTTATACCAACTTCTAAAAACACCCACGTGCAATGTAGTCAATGTAAACGCTGAAACGGAAGGCATACACACTAGATGCTTTCAAAACGAAATAAAAGTGTATGTCAACTGGACAACAGGATGAACAAAAAAAGCAAACAATCAATTTAAATCTCACAAAGGGGAAGGATGACCAGAACCCAAAACGATTTAAATCTCACAAAGAGGAAGGGTGACCAGAAACCAAATCAATTTAAACCTGACAAAGAGGAAGGATGATCAGAAACTAAAACAATTTAAATCTCACAAAGGGGAAGGATGACCAGAAACCGAAACGATTTAAATCTCACAAAAGGGTAAGATCTCTTATGTAGATCCCTATCTCAGAGCTGGGAAACTGAAAATCTGCCAAACACATTAGGCTACAACATTGTCAACGAGGCTCTTTACGAATGAAATTAAATCTACAGGTAGATAGGTATAAGGATTGGAGGAAGGGGTCCAAACACTAACAGTATAACGCTTGGAGCTGTAGTTCTACCATGGATAGACGCCGATATTGATAGTTACGATGGATTGAGGGAAATAAAATCTGCTCGCCCTCCATCGTAACTGTCATGGTCGATGTCTTACTTTGTGTGACTATTACCTCCATCACTATAACCATTTACCGATAATCTTAATTTGATTTCTAAGGAGACTCTGTAGGTGACCTAACCTGTTAATGTACATAAACTAGGTTTAAAGAAATGAAAACTGGAAAGTCACAAGTATGGACAAGAATCAACCGGCCAAATTATGTTGAACTCGTCTTTGAAAGCATTAAATCCAAGAATTATTTTTTATGTCCAACAAAAACAACCCATCCATTGCTTTGAATATTGAGTTTCTACCAAGAATAAGCATGCCCATTTAGATAAAATTTTGATACCATGCTGTGGAATGTTTAATACCTAAGTTCGTCTACTGTTGGTAGAACTACTTGTTACGAAGCTACTGTGTTGTTGATGCAGAATCTCGTGTTCTGTAAGTAGCTATGTACCAGAAGCCCTCAACAAAATGCCGAAATAATGATCGAAATTGATACCAACGGAATTATTAAAATTATAAAGAATTACAGTTATACAAGTTTAAGGGCTATTGGTAATGCACAATTCAGTACAGGTGGGTGATGAAAATGGCTAAAATTTATGGTAATAGTGATGTCCGAATTCTTTCAGTTAAGTATCATGCACGATTTATCAGCAAATTTGTGAAAGAATAACTTATAAAAAGAATACCGTATAATAAATACAATTCCATACCTTCTTGTCCACATACTGGGATGCAGTGTACATCAATAAGGTATCAGTATGTGGTGAAAATGAAATGCCACTGTCACTTACAAATAATCTATTTAGTGGCAAGGAGATGCGGATTTTGAATAAAACTTGGAGAAATTGAATATGAACTCTTTTTCTGCACACACTGTTTACAAATAAGATGGATTCTAGACAGTCCTAAACAACCTTGACTATAGTTCCTAAGAAAGGGTAGGAAGGCCTGTATCTACCATAAGCAGGATTTATTTGATGAAAGCAATTACACAATTCTCCATGTATTTTGGTAGTAATAATAATAATGACATAATTTTAGTTCAAAACATGATGATGTTTCCCAAAATCAAGAGTCTGGAATATTCATATTCTCTGTTCGCAATTCTTTGTGTACATGCTGAACCAGTGGCGTCGCTAGGGGGGTGCGGACCGCACCGGGTGACACCATCTCAGAGGGTGACACCAAAATGAAAAATTGCAAATTTTACAGAGCACACACTGCTCGGTCTAGTCGGATGTCATAAGCGGATAACCGATCATAGTTAAATACATGAATAGCAGGCACAGCAGTGGCGTCGCTAGGGGGATGCGGGGGATGCGGACTGCACCGGCTGACACCATCAGAGGGGGTGACACCAAAATGACATTACTAAGGATTCTGTATGATCTGTTACGGAAGGAGGACCATGGGGGTGACACCATGAGCTACCGCACTGGGTGACACCAACCCGAGTGACGCCACTGTGCTGAACTATCTATTGTGCCACAATTGATAATTCAGTTGTTTAAGCTTCAATAATTAACGAGTTTGAATTTCTAACGACTCTCTTTGTATCCTATTAATGGATCCAAGGCAAAATGTACGAACTCTAAGACTTTGTTCTAATATTTTCCATTTATATATACCACCAACCACATTAAACTGGCTCACTGTATCCTGGTTTCTAAAGCACCCATGTTTCTGAAAATGAGTACTCTGTACAACGAAAACATTGATTTATCCAGTCCAGTGTTGAAATGCCATAGAAGAAACAACACAAATAAATAGTTATCACAAATACAGAGAAATGTTGCTAAATCGCCACTAATATTCACATACATGAATATACTTATGTGTACGATATTTTCCTATACGTAGCCTGTTCGACAAACTGTACATTCCAGTGTAGAAAAGCACATAGATATACTTGAACATGTGTCATATTCATTGTCCTGAAACATATTGCTCTACTTTGTTTAACCGTAGAGACTAATGAGAATCATGACATCCATTAGAACCGAACGAGGTACCGTCCTGTAAAGTATGCAACTGCTTATATATCTTACCTGATCAGTTTGTATTTTGGTTTAAATTTGTCTTTTTCTCAATTTGAATGCCCTTTTGTTTTTCGGGCAGTGCCTTCTCGCACACTATCGGAAACTCATACGACAACTACAGTAGTTCTTGTACTTGCAGTCAAATTCATTATACATCCCATTTATGCATAAATTAAAAGGTTTATTTAAGATAAGTAGTTAATGTCAGTTACTTTTCATTATCTTTAGACGGGTATTAAGAAAAACCAAACTGATGATACCTGAATATGTTATAATTGTGGGGGATGAATACTTACAAAAGTACGTGGCGTGAAAGATGTGATGAACAGAAGTAAAATGTAAAGAAGCAAATCAGTCACTTTACTGTCTGTATTTCAGGAATGTTTTGCAATTCTTTTTGCTAATACCGGTACCGACCATAATTACTTTCAGTATGGAAAGTGTGTTATCCTTACAGGTAGGCGCATAATATGACTTTCAGTATGGAAAGTGTGTTATCCTTACAGGTATGGGTATAATATGACTTTCAGTATGGAAAGTGTGTTATCCTTACAGGTATGCGTATAATATGACTTTCAGTATGGAAAGTGTGTTATCCTTACATGTATGGGTATAATATGACTTTCAGTATGGAAAGTGTGTTATCCTTACAGGTATGCGTATAATATGACTTTCAGTCAAGATACCGGGTTTACAAAAGAAGACCAATATGGCAGCCCCCATTGCTTGGCATCCTGGCATTTGCCACGTGCACTGTACGCAAGGCCCAATGTATATGAAAAATGTAGCGCTCCTTCTATCTTGATTAGTCTTCAGTCAACAAGATACTTAGAATACAGTAGCTCCATAATATCTCAATGACGTGATCTATTGCGCGCAAAACACAATATGATATTGCCTATTTATCTCAAATAAATACATTTTCCGCAAAACCGATTGTAACTGAACATTAAATGACGTTTTTTTTTTTATAAAAAGTTAATAATATATAACTTTAAACTCAGTACGTGCTGTACGTGATATTTTACTAAAACATACCCACCCATCAGTTAAGCCAATTCGTTTTACCGATAGCCCTTAATATTGTTTTTATTCTGCGTTTATACTGACATAACCTGTCAGTTGCCGACTCACACAGTTTACATAACACCGTTAGCAGTATGAACTAAGACAAAGAACATTGAACAACATTGAAACCTTGTCCTCTAAAAATCCAGCTTTTATACAGTCAACGTCGAAATGCTGCGAACAATCATTTCCTAACTCGGTCATTATATGTGAACGCAGACTAGAAATTGTGTAAGACGGAAAGGAATAGTGAATTTCCGAGTCGCAGGCCTTTCCAGGAGCTTGCAAACTGGGCCTGAGCACAGGTAAACCAAGCATTATCATGTGCACGCGCCGGGATTGCGAATAGCTTGAATATCGCGCGAGCCAGACAGCCTACTGACTTATATAACGTTTTTTTTTTTTTTGTTACTATTGTAATCACTCTATGGAGTTAAACTAACTAACATAAAGAAGCGAAAGCAACAAGTGTATTAAAATTGAAAATAATTACTTTTCCTTATGTCACAAAGTGAATATTTAAGAGGAACTTAACAGTAATAATTCTAAATATTCCATCACAAGTCCAAAACTAAAGAATGTACCGAATGAATTCCACTACTGATTGTGCAAATGTACCAATTGTGTTGAGAAGGTTTATGTGCCAACTGTCTTGATGTATCACAATGATATAATCAAGGATGTCTTTGAATGAATTCAGACTAATCCCCAAATAGCAATTTATCCCAAAACACTAATGAGCATTATGTAATTCCAATGAATAATTTATATAAACGATTCCTTTTAAATTAGGTCTGAACACAACAGTAAGTAATTCCACAGGCTAAACTTAAAACGGAAATTAATACGTTTGCTTACCACAATTATATAAAAAAGTAAACTAAGACACAATAAAATGACCAGGATATGAAGACCATTCTAGCTTGTAAATAAGGTTAGATCTTGAACTCATATATCAGTAAATAACTTATTAATGACTTATAAACGTGACAAAACATGAGAATAGTAAGTTAGGCCAAACTTCTACCCTCAATTATGGACAAAGATGAAACACACAGTGCAATTAAACATGCATGGCAATATCATACATCGTGTATGACAGAGGCAGAGTGTTTATCAGTGCTACGTTTTCATATATTTGCGGTATACACCAGTGTGTATGGGTTTTAAACTCGCCCATAATTATGAATTTTTTTTTCCCGCTAGGATATTCATCCTTTTATATCTCTCTTCATTTATGTCAATGTTATACAGGAAATGAAAATGACTGTAACATATCGAAATGTTTTCCATAAGACGTTTACTTCCAACTTTTTATCAATTGTGTTTAATCCTATAAGGAAACACTTCCTTTGGACTCTGGCAGCGGATGAGAGATATCCAGGGGTATATTCATAGTTTTTCATAGTTTGTGTTGACAGTCGGTTTAATATATATATATATATATATATATATATATATATATATATATATATATATATATATATATATATATATATATATATATATGTAGATAGATAGATAGATAGATAGATAGTATTTACACGCAACAGTGTTCTACTCTACTAGCGCATTATTCTCCTTTTTATATCGACATTTTTTTTACATCATGCCTATATTTGTTACATAAATCTGCATGCATTCTAGTATTTACTTTGTGAATATATTTCCTCATCACATAGCCATTTTATTATTGATCTGAGTGAAATTAAGCATGTCTTCTTCCTAAATATATTTTTATCTATTTAAAATAGGAATCTATGGAACAAGGGCTTGATACACAGGGAGTCAATAGATCTTACTGCATATATCTACTATTCTTTCTCTAAGCATATACACAAGATGTTAATTTCAGAATTTGACCTCAACAGCTGTAAAACAAGGTTATTTAGATAGCTACATGACTAGGATAAGAAGGGGCGTTGACTGCATGAAAGCAGGAGTCTTGGATACTAGAGTATGAGACCTACCATACCAATGCATTTTAGGTAACAAAATCTCCGCAGAATTCTATGTTACCGCCAACGCTGAAGTTAAAGCCCACAAATTCATCAACAGAGCACAATATGCAGGTCACTGAGACCTACTCTTGGAGAGAATGAGAATATTAGTCTTAAAATGAACACACCCTGAAAGTGCTATGACGTCCGTGTCAGAGAAATGGAACTAAATGAAATTTTGACGTATCGTCATACATGCGTATACGCCGGATCAAAATGCAAACTGCACAGAACCAGACCTGCCTGTGCAATATGCGCAGGCAGATCTGGCTCTCTTTAGTTTGTGAGGATTTATCAGCAGAAGAAGCAACATGGATCCTGATCTGCTGGAGCATGATGAAATCAGTTCTGGCCCTTTGAAGTTTGCAGTTAGCTCCGACGTATATATGTGTAGAGACGGTAATCATTTGAGCTAAAACCTGCTATCATCAAGATCTGCTTTAATTTACAACCGATTTCTGGTAGCGTTACCCAACGACATATAAGCCACCATTCATTTTATGACTCTACTCTCAACAGCTTCAGAGAATTATAGAACTTAATGTAGAATTTCAAGCTGATGCGTACGGCTGCAACAGCAGCAGCAGCAGCGTAAAACAACAGAGCTGTTGGAAAAGTTATACTTATGACTTGCATATACACTCTGTATATTTTGTAAGCGAGACAAAATGAAAACCATTTGATTGGCTAAATAAGAGATACTGATTGCCACGTGATGTACAAGTGACATTAAAATACGACGTATCAGTGGCATTTCGTTATCATATATCTTCGTGCTGCTGTGTCCATATACGACAAGTTTGGTCACAGATGTTGGACAATGTCACAGTTACTGATTTTGTGCACATTTGTACAGTGACCTTCTACCAGGGACCCAACAGTGTTTTTGCGTGTGTGTGTGTGTGTGCGTGCGCATGTGTGTGTGTGATTTGGACGTTTAACGTAGCTGCATCATTTTTTCAATCAGATCGCTACGATATCTGCATTGTGGCAGTTTATAGTGATGTCTAGCACTGGGGTATCATGCCTCAGACATGTAGCATTATGTCACACCCAGTTAGATTATCCTGACACCGGCCGACCAGTCCTAACACTAACCTCTTAATGATGAGCGCCTAGCCAGGCAGCTGTTAGTACTATTTTTTATTATAAGTCTTTGGTATGACTTGGTTATGGTTCGAACCCGCGACATGCTGCGTCTGAGGCGGAGGCTCTAACCACTAGACCACCAGAGCGGTCGGGACCCAACAGGAATGACCTAAGAAAAATAACCTCCTCTACATGATTACTTAATGGGGGAAAAAAATAAACACAATTCTTTTTAAAATTGCCGCCAAGCAGTTTCGGTGGCAACGGACAGATGAAAATACATATGGGATCAAATTGCCCCTGATGTTAAGGAATGGGACAACAACAACAGTACTACTACTACTACTACTAACACATTTTAAAAATAGTAAATAAAGCAAGCAAAACAAATTTCTACGGTTATACCTCTTAATGCAGTTTAAAGTAAAGCATCGACATATACTCGAATACCGTTGTAACTATGAGTGCATGGTACGTGATCATAAACTAGGCCGAATATTTCAGTCACTACTGCACACATGAAAAATATATTCAACATTGGAAACACAGAATAAAATAACTCAATGTGCTAAATTTGCTTTCATAAATAAAAAAGGGTTATGTGTGCGCATGGAAGATGGAAAAAGAATTACCTCCTCCTGAAATAAGTTACAATTTCCTGTCACTTTAGTGAAAAGAGCAGACAGAGGTTAGATGGGATGAAAAGCATATTCTGAAGTTTTAAGGCACTTTGGCAATAAAAAGGGTTAAGATGACCTTTGACCTCAGTAAAGCTACAATTAGTTTAAAGTTGAGTTTCCGAAGCTTCACTACACAGATGTGTCTTGAAGTTGAACTAGTTCGCTGGAAAATTAAAAACAGTTTCGAGGACAAGGATAATTAAAAATGGTAACATTTAAAATGCATCATATTTTTAATTAGCAGAAGCAAGTTTTGTTATCACATATACATTTATTTATACTTTGATTTTACTTTCGTATATATATATATATATATATATATATATATATATATATATATATATATATATATATATATATATATATATATATATATATATATATATATATATGTATGTAAATTTGTTGCTTTATTTACTATTTTTAAAATGTGTTATTATTATTATTATTATTATTATTATTAGTAGTAGTAGTAGTAGTAGTACTGTTGTTGTTGTCCCATTCCTTAACATCAGGGGCAATTTGATCCCATATGTATTTTCATCTTTCCATTGCCACCGAAACTGCTTGGCGGCAATTTTAAAAAGAATTGTGTTTATTTTTTTTCCCCATTAAGTAATCATGTAGAGGAGGTTATTTTTCTTAGGTCATTCATGTATATATATATATATATATATATATATATATATATATATATATATATATATATATATATATATATATATATATATATATATATATATATATATAATTTCCCGGCACCATTGGTTCCAGTTTTGCCGAACTAACCGAGGTCACGCATAGTCAATATAATGCAGTTTCATCTGCACCACACACCTGCTCAGGACTGAGGTGCGCATCAACTACAAGCTTCTGAAATTTGTCCACATACTCGGCAGCTCTTCGTGGCCTGCAGACTTTTTTTCTCCACATACGTTATGCCTGGAAATTCTATGACGCTTCTTGAACCTTTGAAGCCATCCTTCACTATAGTCACACTCATGTTCTACTTTATGAAGCAAATGAGCCTGGTCCATTACCATCCTGCCTTACAAGTCCACTCCGCCACTCCGACGCTGTCGAAACCATTCCATCATCACTTGGTCATGCTCAGTACTCTTACCATCTTTCATAGTTTTTTCTAATGTTCATTCGCTTCTTGGAATCACTGTCTGAATAGAAGTTTAATATTTTGTCCCTCTGCTTCTTTATATCGTAATCAGTTGATGAACCAATACTATATGTGCACACAGCTTCGCACGGAAACACCACGGTCCAATTTTTTTTTTTTTTTTACAGTTCTACTTGATCTTGTATCGATATTGACTGGTTTTTACGCTTGACACCACCACTGACATTTACCTCTTTCTTAGAAGCCATAGCTAGGGTTAAATGTAAGTAAAATAAGCCAAGAATCGCACAAAATACAAGTATCACCACTACCAACTACAGTGTAATCAATCCAAGTGAGTGCGCGCCCAGTAAACTAATTTGGCGGTGTCAGGATTAAACGAGGTGCCGGTCCATCCTTCGCCGGAAAAATCGGTGGTTTACCTGTATATACATATATGCCACGCAGTACGCTACCACGGGTATAATGGCACTTGTGATGCCTTTTAAGAGAGTTGGTGGTTTTGATTTACAGTTTTCTTTTCAGAGAGGATTGCAAGACTGGTGGAAACTAATTTAATGCATAGTTGCTACACATTTTTCTCAAGCATGGTTGCTAAAATTGATTAATGCATGGTTGGTAAAAATGTATATAATCCATGACTGCCAAAATTGTATCTAATGCAAAGTAGCTATTACTCTAATGCACAGTTGATAAATTGTATCTAATGCAAAGTAGCTATTACTCTAATGCACAGTTGATAAAATGTATATAATGTATGGTTGCTAAAATGTACATGCATGGTTGCTAAATGTATCTAACATATGATTACCAAAAATGTATGTAATGCATGATTTTTTATTGAATAATTATATCTTTAGCAAATTGGCAAGAGCAGTTATAAATACGATGATGTAGTGAACATACTATATGTGACTGCCAAAGCTCTAGCTTTCATTTCAGTGAGTAACCACAAAAGGAATTTTGCTTTCTATCTGGTACGAATGTATCGGCCTGTCTCACACACTCTCAACAACGACTAGAGAGCACTATTTTTCAAATAAAAACAAAAAAAAAAAAGTTACAGTTTTATGAAACAATGAAATCACATACAGAGGACCACTTAATTGCAAGTCCTTCCAGTGAAAGAATTTAGTTTAATACATTCTGTACTTAAAATGATGTTTTTCAGATTTTCCACTCGCTGGCTCTTTATTTGCTGTTAAGTTGTAGTGCCACAGAAACCAACGCAGACCAGAGTAATGAAGATATATTTAAGCACAGCGTGAAATTTTATCAGCCTGCCCTTCTTTCCTGCAGCCACCCAAAAGGTACACAAGTCCAAGCCTGGATTCTTCCAACAGGGGAGATAATCAAGTATCCCTTCAAGGGACATTACTCTGAGCGTGTCAGTATTTTCGACCGTGGCCAATTACTAAGTGTAAGAAAGACAGATGCTGCGGACTTTGGTTTGTACATATGCATTGTACTGGTTGGTAATAGGGACCTGGTGACAATAAAGCATGGCGTAAATGTAGATGGACCATATTATGATCCTAAGCAAGCAGAAAAATATAGGAGAAATGCAACTACTGGGGGCATTGCTGCAGGAATCATGCTTGTATTGAGTATTATGTTATGGATTATTAGTGATAATTGTCGAAAAGGTCCCGATAAGGAAAGGTCCACCGTGCATATATCATTAGAAGGTGGCACAGAACTTAGTTTGAATTGTGGACAAGACTGTGAGGAGATAGTAACCGGTGTGGGAATCACTGATAGAGGATGTACAAAGGAAGATTTGGCAGGAATGTATGAAACTGTTGAGGAGATAACAAACAATCAATACGCGAGCGCCAAGGTTACCAGCAATAACACTGAAGTAGTCCATGAAAAAATAGTCAGTGCTGGTTACTCCACTGTAGAAACTGTATCAGAAAATCGATCATATGCACAAAAGTTGGACTTGACGTCGTGGAAGCAAACCGATCTGCAGAGTGAAACGACTGCAGAGGATGAAGTGGATGTAGAAGAAGACAAACAAGATAAAAGTGGAAACAACACAAATTTTCAAGGCGAAAAACCTGTTAACAATGCAGTTATAATTTTAGAAGACAATTGCGTTACAGAGATGGATGATCTCGTTTTCAACCCCCTGGAAGCAGAGCCAGATTTGGAAAAAAAGAAGGATCAACTCGTCCCTTTGAAAGAGTCAACTGTTCTAAATAATCCATCTGACTCAGTCTCAATGGTAAGTCTTGGTGTGAATGAAAGAGATGTTATTCAAGGTCTTTTAAATCTGGAACGAAGAGGAGAGGTCGAACTGAAGGAAAAATCCAAAGGACCTTCTTCAAGGCACGGATCAGATCACATGGTGAACGTCATAATTCAAGACGGAGAAATCATTGTTCAGAAGAATGCACAATCGAGAGAAAGCAAAATAAAGGAAACATTTGGCATGGAAAATATCACGAGTGATAGTTTTGAAAGTCACGGAGCAGAAGAGAAAACAGATGGAGGACAGCAGCATTAGAGCCGTCGGGTTTGAAGGAAAGGCTCGTTTCAGAATGGCCCCTAAAAGTAGCTCCTGGGCATACAGATGAAAACGGTTACTTTGGACTCGTGGCTGTGGCAGAAATTTCTAACGTACAAACTACCGAATAGATACATGGTGTTATGGAAAATGATTGAAACTATGTGCGCAAGCAATATTTATTATCAGTCAAGTGAGATTAGGTGTTCAGTAGATATATGGACAGCGCATGCAAACAGCAGAGGAAAACCAACAGAAAATGCTAGGCTGCACAAGGATTGATATATATATATATATATATATATATATATATATATATATATATATATATATATATATATATATATATATATATATATATATATATATATTACTCTGCATCATGATTATATGGATTAGTAGGTAATTAATCAAACATAAATACAGAGGGATAGTAATTGGAGTATGATGAAGTTTTGTAATTCGAAGGACAATTAATGATAAAATGATGGAAATTATACAGTATGCGATGATTCTCAGTGTAAAAAATTCAGAAGGCAAAATAATTATTCATTTTCAATAAATTGCTGCATCAGTGTAATACAACTGCGGCTTAACTCCTCAAAGCACAGAAATAACTGTAAAATTTGAGTAATTATCAATTAAAAATGCATTTGACATTTTCCTGGTGCAACTTTTTCCTAATTTGCGAAAGAAATTAGCCATACTCTGAAATCGCATAGTTCATTCTTCTTCTTTGTAATAATAGTCTAAGTTTCCTTTCAAAAAATATTTGCAAATATTTCTACAATTTACATGCAATTTTTTTAATGTTTCACGATCCTCGGTTTCTAAAAGTTGTGCATAAATTATTTTTATTACATGTAGCATCTGGTGATTAAAAAGCAAATGTTCCTTTACGTTTATTACACATTTAATGTGCAATTAACGGAAAGATGAAGCTGGATGCCGTTCTATGAATATTTATTTAGTGCAATAATTGTAAATGGTTGCAGTAAACAACTTTTTTTTGGTAAACAAAAAGCAAAACAAAACAGTGAACTGAAAGAGTTTTCCGTTTCATACTGACCATAAATCATGATCAAGCGCAACCGTGCGGCATCTAGAACAGACATCTACCAAAAATAAAATAATCAGCATACTTTTTTCTCACGTTATACTTTTTCCTTCAAATTCATTTTTTAGTATAATAATATCAATATATTCTTTATAAAAGTATGACATGTGATATTTCCACCAGTAAATGCCTCATCATAAAGAAAAAAGGAGATTGGAATGCATCTATCTTGGAAAAGCTAATTTATGTACCTCCTCTTTTGTAACAAAGTCATTACTAGAACGGGAAGCTAATAGACGTCACTTTGTTAAAAAAAAATTGGTATGTTAGTTGCTGGAAATTTCCTTTGATCTTTCGTTGAAAAACGCACGAATGCAAACTAAATTTTTATAGCACCGGGAAGAAATATGATCACTAGAAACAGGGATTAGATGGAAAGTTTGTGACTTTAAAAATCACCCGAGAATGACATCAGTGATGTTCATGTATCACACGACGGTCTGCAAGTAAGGTGATCATAGTGTTGATTTGTTTGCTAGTAAATACGATAAATCGCTTTGTGTAGTACTGTTAAGTCTTATACTCTTAGGAATAAAGCAACATTTTACACCATTTCCATGTGTATGATGCGATTACTGTAAATTCAGTAATTTGTTCCACCTAAAACACAATGCGTTCTGGATGTGCGCTGTTTGTCGATTGGTGGTCTTTAGATCTGGAGAAAGAATGTATTGCAGTTTTTGCAAACACCTGATGCAGTTCGTTTAATTCAGCAGAATGATATGACCGTCTAAAAGATCATTGAATTTTCGTCCTGACATGTAGCTAAACTTACCGGATTTGTTTCACGTACGAATGATTTCAACACCATTTGTATCGACATACAGAACGGCACCACTCATTCGATACATGCTGAAAATGTGCAGTATGTAAAATGCGTTATATTGATCCTAAGTTATGGAAGAGTCTGGGACTGAATGGTAGTGGGAGCCAGTCGTGTGCAACAGGTAAACAAACATCATCTGCATCATCTGATTTTCTTGAACTATTTTACATTTCTACTTAATGCCTGTTTATATATGATTTATCTTGTGAGTAATAAAATCTATATTTTGATTGAATGAAGCACTGACCTGAAAGAAGCACTGACCTGCAAGAAGCACTTTGAACATGCATAGGGATGCAACGCCCAAGAATTCACAAGGGAGGCAACTACACATGATCGAAAAGGGCCTAATATGAATAATCTGTACTCCGTTAGAAATAACCGACTCCTCAATAGGTCATGGCTGCTGCAAGCAAGTTGCATATAATAATATGATATATAAATTTCAAAAAAAAAAAATTTAGATTGCAATAAAAATTTTTAAGTTGTATAATACTTTTGTAATTTTTATTATTGACAACGTTATGCAGATAATAAACACAAGTGAAAAATTTCCGATGAAATAAGCTAGGCAGTTGTCATTATATGTAAAACACTAAGGAAACGTGGATTTAAGGCCATTTTTCAGCATACGATGACAATGAATTAGAGAACTACGACTGAATTTGATTATACAACCAATCTTAATATAAACACAGTTAAAGCCTACACATAATGTGGCAATCAACACGCAGCAAACACAGGGAAAGCGTACACACAATATAGCATTAAACACGCAGTAAACACATGGAAAGCGTACACACAATATAGCATGCAACACATAACAAACATACGAGAACAGGAAGATCTTTTGGCAAATATCACTGTTGAGAAACAGGGGGATAGAAACCAGCTTATGACATGAGTCTACGGAAGGAAGAGCGATCTCCAATTACTCAATTGATTTAGCACTGGGGAAGAAATTTCGGGGAGCCTGAGATCAGGAACGCTGATAAGTACCAACCCAACAAAATTAAAGGAAAAAAGAGGTAAACCCCGATCAAAAACCTAAATAAAGCTTTACATCAAAATTCTATTTCCGTTTATACGAAATAACAATTATAAAGATCATAGGGGGGATAGGCCAAGATATAAAATCCTTTATAAAACTGGGGGCAACCCTCAACGGTTACTAGCTAACATAATAGTTATACAATGTGAGATAAAGACTCTGATAGTCATGTTTTAGGGGTCGATGTCTTACTGCCTAAATAGCGGCGTTATGTGGCGTGTTCCGATATCAACTATCGAATTTGCAGGAATATCTCACACTCTTTACCGCCCATATCATCACTTTTCTACAGATCAAAGTCACATTGTTTTAGTCAGACATTACTTACTCGGATGTCTTTTTTCTTCTAATAAATTCAAACACTTAGACAAATATGACAGCAGTGGATACAAGAGAATTGGATACAAGAGAATTAGACATATTTCAACATATGTAAGAAAAGAGCATTCATGGATTTATATGAACGCCCGATCAGTCATGTAGAAAAACATGCGGTTTTTATAAAGGATCTCAGTCAAAAGTGACGAAAGATAATTAAGTTTTCTTGAAACAGCTTTTTAACTCCTAAGTCATGACCTGACGAAAGAAAATTTTCTAAGACAGTTCATGAATGCATCAAATGGCAGCAATAAAAACTAAGGGTATGAATCAGCATATACAATAAAGAGTTGAAATAAAATCTTGTTACATATCAAGAATTTACCTTGAAGGTTACACATTTTCCCATATAAAACAAAGTGGAAACAAATGCACTCTGAGTCATCCAATCTTCTGAAAAGTCAAGTTTCAGTGACCGTTTAATGAGCATAGAAATCCCCCCCCCCCCTCGGTACATAACAACGTATGTCAATTTTACTTAGAAAATATAAAACTGTTAGGATGAGTGACATTTTGGTTTGACTATTTGCCAGTATATTAACATGTATTCCAGAGTTAAAATATATTCAAAAACTTATATACCGTCTATTCTCTCTTATAAGACGAGACCGACTGCAAAATGTGCAAACTCAGATCTGCGACGCCGGAAGATCTGGGTCGGTGCAGATTTCTAGAAGTAATTAGTACAACAAATAACATAGACCCTGATCTTCAGGCACATTGTGTTATGGAAGATATATATCTTTGTTGTTTGCAGTCTGACTCGTCTTACAAGCGAGTAGACACGGTAGTGTTTTTATTACGAATCATGAGAAGTCATTACTAAAGATCGATGGGAATGTTGTTTTTGTCCTCATATAGCATTGCTATCATCACTCTCTTCGAAACTCAGTGAAATATAAAATGAATGTGTACTACAGGGCCTTAGTATGAGGCAGAATAGAGTAGTAGTTTGCGTGTGTGTGTGTGTGTTTTGGATTTTTAACGTAGCTTTAACAATGTTTTCAGTGATATCACTACGATGTCTGCAGTGTGACAGTTAATAGTGATGTCTAGCACTGGGGCATCATGCCGCAGACATGAAACATCATGTACCACCCAGTAACGTTATTCTGACAGCAGGCCTCCCAGTCCTAACACTAACCCCTTAATGCTGAGCGCCAACCCAACAAAATTAAAGGAAAAAAGAGGTAAACCCCGATCAAAAACCTAAATAAAGCTTTACATCAAAATTCTATTTCCGTTTATACGAAATAACAATTATAAAGATCATAGGGGGGATAGGCCAAGATATAAAATCCTTTATAAAACTGGGGGCAACCCTCAACGGTTACTAGCTAACATAATAGTTATACAATGTGAGATAAAGACTCTGATAGTCATGTTTTAGGGGTCGATGTCTTACTGCCTAAATAGCGGCGTTATGTGGCGTGTTCCGATATCAACTATCGAATTTGCAGGAATATCTCACACTCTTTACCGCCCATATCATCACTTTTCTACAGATCAAAGTCACATTGTTTTAGTCAGACATTACTTACTCGGATGTCTTTTTTCTTCTAATAAATTCAAATCCTCACGGAAATGAGTCACGTAGCTAGAAGTAGCTAATAGCAATCCTTAACGCTTGCATACAAGTCCGTGGAGCTGAACAGTTTTGGTCATTCTTATTTCTTATGTTCTTGTTGTAAGATCAGTCTGATTATGTATTTAATGTTGTGTTTAGATAGTATTTGAGAGGAAACATTTGTTTGAACTATTTATTGGAATTATAGAGTGCTATTGGGACTAAACTATTATTCTGGGACTATTGTCAATTATTCAGAGGAGTTGTGGGCAATGCCATATTGATACACCAGGAGTAGTAAGGGGGGTAGGATTAGGGTCAATGGGAATTAGCATTAAAAACACCCTTGGGTCACTTTAGCGTCAAGGGAAATTTAACATGGAGAAAAATCGTGGGTAGGATTAGCGTCAAGGGAAATTAACATGGGGAAAAAATCGTGGGTCGGTTTAGCGTCAAAGGAAATTGAACATGGGATTTTTTTTTTTTTTAAAAATTTTTTACATTTAAAAATTTAAATTTAAATTTTAAAAAAAGGGGTAGGCAATGGAAAGGCTATCTCTTTTCGAGATATATGGGGGCCCTGAAAAGGGCCTTTGGGTTTTCTTCTTCTTCTAATTTCTTCTTTTTCTCCACCAAGTTCTTATTTTATCTCCTACACTCTTCTTCCCTTTCTTTTTTTTCTTCTCCTCCTCTTCTTTCTTCTCTTCCTCCTCTTCTTTCTTCCTCTTTTCATTTTCTTCTTCTTTTTCAATTTTTTCGTTCCATTTGCGTATTCTTATTTTTTCCTCTTCATCCTCCTTCTCCTCCTTTATCTCTTTCATGACACCACTAATTAATAACTTAAGAAAAGCAAAGGACAACTTTGCTTTTCTTAAGTTATTAATTTCCATCTTTACACGATGGGGACTATAGGAATAATGGTCTTCAACCAGTCTTATTAGCATCTGTTCCATTATTACTAAGTTGTCTAAAACGTCTTGCAAGGTTTGTATTTTGTCCATTTGGTTTGACGCCATCTTCTTTTTATTCTTTGCAGAATGGTTTGAACGACGAACACTGTGGGTTCTTATAGTGAAAGCGCGTACGTGAAGGAAAACATCCCCCTAAAACATAAAATGGATCTTACCTAGATCATGACCCAACAACGCGCGGACGTGAAGGAAAACATCCCCCTACTTTCTCATTTCATATAATACAACCCTAACTATACTCTCTACATACACTAAGAATCAATAAATGAACCCTTAATCTACTATTGACACAAACTTACTTCAGCATTTACAAACACCAACACAAACTTACTTCAGCATTTACAAACACAAACACACAAACACACACACTTCCACTATTCATAAAGAGTTAGTGTTTATTTTCACACTAATCTACCTACACACATTGGCAAATTGATCGTTATTTCTTTTCTAGAGTATTGGGTAGCCCTGAAAAGGGCTGTTTTTTTGTTTTGCTATGGCATTCTTTTTTAGTTTCTAAGAATGCGATGTCCTCTGAGGATAGACTTTCTGGCGATAGGTCTGCTTCTTCGGAAAGAGAAGAAGAACTCTTTAGTGTCGATACGACAATCGACAAAGCCTCTGTCAGCTTCAGGTTGTTGCTGCTGTTGCTGTTGTTGCTGCTGTTGCTGCTGTCTCTGAAGTCTGTACTTCTCTGTCCATTCTTCTTTCTCCCTGTTCATTTCTTCTCTGAAGAGCTCTTCTATCAGGTCTTCAGTGATTTTTAACATTCTCACATTCTCTATTTCTTCTGGCTTCGGTATCAGACTGTGTCTGACCCTATGCAAATTCACGTAGGCTTCGTTGAGCTTAGCTAGTTTGGAGCACATCTTCTTAGGAGGATGAGTCGACAATGGATGGTTAGACTGGGAACAACCCGGTTCTTAAAGTCAAAGCGCGGACGTGAAGGAAAACATCCCCCACACGGTTTTTCGAGCCGCAACGTTCATGAGAGGGATAGTAAGAAATGAAAGAGCATCAATCCAACATTCTTATAGCTAAACAAAAGACAAAGTCATTTTTTTCAAAACACAACATTTTTTATTCAAAAATCACTTAACACTAACCAACAACAACTCTAACATTTTTAACAATAATCCAACACTATAACATCAAACAATTTTTTTTAAATCACAAACATTTTTTTCTCAATTAACAATCTACTTTGAACAGGGCTGACAACGTTGTGAAGGAAATTGTGATTTCCACTGTTGGAAATCATTTGGCCATTGATGGACACTACGTTTCCTAGCTTGAGACAAAAGATAAGCATAATGGTCACAAAACCATCGATCTACTTTCACATCGTTTCTAGCAGAAGAACGAGGATCGAAATGAGTCACTAAATGTTCTAAGGAATAGCCCAGGCTGCGATGATGCAGAAAATACACACAGTACTGTCCACACACCAAGGAATCTGTGCCTTGTAATTTCACATTATTGAATCGGGTGGTTTGAGCATTTCTTCTCATAAAGTCGATGATATCGTCTTCCAAAGGGGGCAATCCGTACGAATCGAAATATTCCACACATCCTTCTTGAGGAAAGTAGACGGCTACCCAGTGGGTTCCTGGGAGATGACTTTCGTCCGAGTTGATCACGTAAGCTTGATGGTCTTTAGGTTTGCGATGAGGGAGTTCTTCTTTAGCACAGACGACAGGATTCCAAGAAGCCGTATACGAACTGTGGTTCAAAAGGTAATAAAGTTCCCAGGTATCCATTGATTTGTTTTCTTCTTCTTCACAGGTAATAATAAGTCGTCAATTCGATCCTGACTTTTTGCTTGAAAATGTCTGACGAATAAACGGTTATTCGTTCTGTTTCCTCACTCTGATTCAGGAGAGCTTCGATACGATGGATCTCTTGAGTGGTTAATGGTGGACAAGAATGTTCACGCAAGTCTTTATACCACTGGTGCAACACGTCTTTGTTTGAGATGAGGCTCCAAGCTTCGTCCAGAAACTCGTCCAATTTTTCTTCTTGACTCAACATCAGGCATTTATCGTGTTGAATTTGACTGGGATGATCGTTTTGACATCCATAACAATTTTTCTTGATCAATTCCGTCATTTTGTCGACCAAGTGTTTGGCAAAACAGGAGACTAAATGGGCTTCTTGTTCTGGCCATCTCGACTTCATCATGACAACTTCTTCGTCTTTGTCTTGGGATTCTCCTTCCACGGTCTCCTCACATTCCATGTCCAAAGTTTCTCCACTTTGTAAAGAGGGATAACAGTCTTCCATAGCTTCTAATAATCTAGAATGACTTCTCTCAAACTGTTGATTTCTATGGTATTGTCGAATTCTGCATATAGGATGACGTTCACCGTCTCTGTTAGATTTGTAGTAAACTAAATTTCCACACGAATCTGGCCAGATTTTATAGGGTGGAAATGTCCCTCGTCGCTGCCTTGGTCTGGAGTGAAATCAAAAGCCCACAAAGCGTAACCTCCTGCGTAATCCTCGTACGTAATGCCGTGACTGGTGTTGGTTCCTAACTGTCCGGTGGCTTCGTACAGGGACAAGTACGATGTCAAGTAATTTCTGTCAGCAAAGTTAGGCTCGAAAGGTCGGGTACACAAGGTCTTGCCATCGCGACTGACTTCGATCTTGGACACATTGTAATGCTTAAACTCAAAAGGATTTTCGTTGTGGGCTCCATTGAAGGCTGTATTCTTGACGATACCAACAATCAAACGTTTGGGTAACTGTCCTTGGAACAAATGATCTTGGAACATGGATCGCTGTCCAGCAGGAATGGTGAAGGTTTTCACTTCTACGCGTCGTATCGGATACTTGGCGGTCGTTCTGCTTAACGTCTGACTGATGTCGTTACCTACTTTAGGTAACACTTCCACACGTCGCACGTAGAGTCTGGCTTCTTGAATGATAGTTTTGTAAGTGGCATCAGCAGCAGCCATCAAATGGAAAGCGGTACTGCTACGATTCAGTCTCAGACGGACATCCACCCCGTTCAGCAAATATTTCTCTTGCAACCACATGTTCAAATGCAAACGATCCATCAGTTCTAAACTTCGCCCTTCCTTAATTTTAGTTCTACGTGTGTTAAACCCCACATTGTGAGGATTGTCATCTTCTGTCAGGGCTGTGTCGCTAAACGTGGTTGCACCGGCCGTGTCAGGTTTCCATACCACGCAAGCATCCAGATGAGTATTCTTGGCTTCTTTTCCATACGTCAAGAGATTTTCCAGGTAGGCACGATAAGGGTAAGTATCCGTGCTGCTGCTGACCAGTTTGTTATTCAAGTACAAGTCCACTTCGCTGAACAAGGAATGCATGAAATTGTTAACAGGAGCTACCCTATCATTGGCTCCTGGATTGGTGTTGTCCGTTTTGCTCACTTTCACTTTCAAGTATAGGTAACTGCTATTCAGATCAATGTAATCTTCGGGCTGTCCTTTGATTTCAAACTCGATGGGAGCGGAATCGGTCAAAGAGGAGATAGGAAGAAATTCCACCCATTGGGATTCTTGCATCGTCATCATGGTGGGGGGCATGGCAAACAGATCCAGTTCCGTCTTGGAACAAGCACATGACTCTCGGTGCATCATTTTTTTTCTGTGTCTCAATAATCGAAAACGTCTAAGTCTCGAACGGTTTTTCTTTTCTTGGCCTTTCTAGCTTGAAGTCTGGTGAAAGGGTGTTTTCTTCTTCGTCGTCTCTTTCTGCCTTGTCCTTGCTGAATGCCTGACTCGGTAGCGTGCAGGGCATTTATAGGTGTGTCTCGTCGGCCCAAAATGTCTTTGCCCGTTTGCAGCAAGACATTTTTGCCTGCCCTCATGAAGGCTTCTTTAGGGTTTTGTTTGTCGATGATGACATTTTGGAGAAATTCTTTGCCTTGCGTCAGTGCCGCATCTTTCAAGGCGTGCAATCCGCGTGTCACCATCGGTTTCAACACCGGGGCCACCGAACGAAAGGCGGATTTTAACATATCTCCTAAACCGTGTCCTCGCTGTCGTGCAACCCCTCGGTACACTGGATACATGACTTACGAGTCGTGAGAGAACCGTTTTCGAAAATGGAGTTTCACCGTGACTTTTCCTTTGGTGAATGGAATATTTTGTCCCAAATCTCCTTTTATAGTAATGTTGACCGTGTCCAAATACGACTTGCTGACGGGTAAATAGTGAGGATGGACAAATTCGCGGTGGACGTGATAAGTGTTTCCACCTTCCTCGTCAGCGTTTGTGGCAGAATCCACTTTGAAAGGAATGACACGCAGTAACGGCACGGAGGTGTGTCCCACCACGTTGTATTCCACCACATCGGAATACACAAAGATCAAATTCAGTCCTTGGTTCAGTTCTACCGGGAAACGAAAATACTTGGCAAAAGAGTCGTTGTCATAAATGACTGGTAATTCGGTTTTTTTTTGTTCTCCTATCTTCCTCATCTCCGTGTCACAGCCCAATATGTCAAACAATTCAGGACAAAATAAGAAAGACATGAATTTTTTGGACCCCTCAGAAAATTTCATCAGAAAGCGACGAGCTATTTTGTGGTATTCCAGGGTGACACTTTTTTGGACATTCCCCAAAGCTTTATGGAACACGCCATTAAACTTGGAGGCTATGGCGCTGACCAAATGATGACCACTGAAATAATAGCCTGGGAGAATGAACACGTTGTAGGTCCACGTTTTAGTTTTGTCATCACAGGCTCTATTGGTATATGTGCCAATCTTATCCAACTCATCTTGCAATTGTTTGTCATGAACTTCCACCTTAAAATAATTTTGATTGGGAATGACATTGTGGACTTGGGTTGGGTGAATCATTTCCACTAAAGCCACTTCCCAATGGGCTTCGTGATCTAAGGGGATGGCTTGAGGTAATTTAGCCGTGTAACAGCACAACGTGTTGTGGGGAAACACCTCCATGGAACTGTCACTGGGTAAGGTTAAGTAAAATTGGTTTTCGTGACTCATAATTCCAGAGTTCTGTGGCTCTCCGAGGGGTTACTGGACGTCAGAGGCGTGTCTCCGTCTAAAATGGGGTTCTGATTGTGGTTGGACTGGTGACTGGCACTGGCACTGGATACAAGGTTCCCGTTCGAGGAGAATTTCAGGGAGGGATTGGGAAGCAGGTAACCGATGCAACTGCTCAACAAAATGGTCCACAATTGTTTGTCTCCTTGTTGCAAACTCAGATTGGCGATGGCTGCCCCGATGACACAATACACCACGAAGATTTGGCAGAAAAAGACGATTTGCGTTTTAGGCACACGTTCTCCACACCACACCCACAAGGGTTGTTTTTATAAATCTTGCACAGAAGAACTAGGGGAAGAAGGAGTGGTCGACGTAGCTGCGTCTGCTGAGTGAAAGGGCATGATGGTCACTTCTTCTTTTTATAGTCGATGACTTGCGAAGCGTCGATCCAAGAATCGAAACTGGGTGGATATCCTTTCCAACGTACTTTGACTTCTTTGACACGTCGTTTGCCCACTTTACGGGTTCTGCGTTCGAGAATGCTTTCGATGTCGTACACGTCGTCTTCTTTTTTGGTCACACGTTGTAACTCGGGTAAATAAAACGTTCCTTTGAGCACTTCTCCGTTCATGTCTTCCAATTTATAGACGGCAGGATGACGGCCATGCACTCGTCCAGTAACGCGAAACAATTCGGTCGTCCAGTTAGGTAAGTAACCTTTGTCGAAAGTGCGTTTGGTTTTGCCAATGCGCACCCAATCTCCTACGGCCAACTCTCCACTTTTCTTGGGGACAGCCCTCGTCGGGGACGTACCAAACAGGCGCTCAAACACCAGCACTTCGTTGTCAGGAGTCACGTCTTGCGGGGCACGTCCGATGCTTCGATGGTAAGATTGGTTGTACGCTTGCACCAGGTGCGGTAAGATGTCGATTTACTTCAGAGTGTGGTGATGCGTAAAATATTTCCACATGCGTTCTTTCAAAGTGCGTTGAAAACGTTCCACGATGCTGGCTTTGGTTTCGGGATTCTCGGTGGTAAAAAATGAATGTCACGTTTCTTTAATTCATTTTGGAAAGCTTGGTTCAGAAATTCGGTGCCTTTGTCCGTTTGCCATCGAAGAGGGTGACGACCGCTTTGTTTCAACACCCGTTGCAGGGCTCGCACTAACTCGCTGCTCGATTTGGAAGTCAAGGGCACGACCCAAACAAATTTGGAAAAGACGTCGATGACACAAAACAAATATTTGTAGCCACGATTGTAGCTGGCCAAAATGAGAGACATCGGCTAAATCGGCTTGCCATTAATGATCGATGCCTTCCACTCGGGTGCGACTTCTGGCAAACTTGCGTCGAATGGGTTTGTGTAAAGTGTAGGTAGCTTGTTCTTGTAACCATCGTTGCACTTGAGGTAAACGGAGACTTTTCAGTCGCGTTTTGGCAGCACGATACAATTTTTGAACTCCTGCGTAACCTGCAGGATGGGAGGGATCGTAGTAAATGCTGGCTAAGACTTTTTCCATTTTTTTGTGTTGGTTGGTGTGTTAATAAGGCACCCACTCTTGGAAGAGGCTACTCTTTTTCTCTTGGGGTATTTTCTTGGATTGCAAGGCTTTGCGTGTGCGACCGGCAATAGGTGTCGAAGAGGAGGAGGATGTCTGAGCAGGGGATATCGGTTCTTGTTTCACTTCTGTCTTCACTTCTGTCTTCACTTTCTTTTTCTCTTGTGAGGAAGAAGGGGTGGCCATCATCTTTTTAATCCATCCAATTCTGGAGGTAGGTGGTGTTGTTAACTTGCGTACTTTTTCTGGTGGAGTTAGAAACCCTTCTTCTTCTTCTTCTTTTCCTTTTTCTGTCTTGACCACTGGTACCGGTACTGGTACTGGTACTGGTGATGGTGCTGGACTTTTCATCAAGGTCTTAAAATCTTTCAGAGTGGGTAGAGCTGTTTCGTCTAAAGCTTTCTGGTGAAAGAGTTGCAGTCGTTGCAAGAGTTGACCGTACTTTTGCGATTTTTCTGTTTCGGACAAATTTGGCGATCCATCAAGGACTGCAATTCGTGTTGTAACTGGGACATTTCGCTCAAATTGGGATTGGGAGGTAAATGCGGGGTGCGTTGTTCTTGCCACCGATGGTATTCCATCCATCGTTTGTAAGGCACTAAAGCTAGTTTTCGTCCTTCCATGGGGTTGTCAGCGGTCGATTCTGAGATCTTGGGACTTCCGAGGGCCTTTTTATCTTGCTCCCACCAGTCCTCCCAACATGGTTCCCAAGACTCCTTTCAGTATGGGGCCTAACAAGAGAGGCAAAATGCCTCCACGTTGGACCAACATCTTCTTTTTTTGACGAATGGGAATTTTCTTTTGAACCATTTTCCGAAGAACGTGACGATGTTTGCCTAAGCATTGTTTCTGGTGTTTGGACAAAGGGATCGTGCCTTTCAAAACGTTCAAACAACATTCGCACACGGTATCGATGACCTCTTTGGAGGCCGTTTGAATGAGTTTTTTTCGTAGGGGTGGAGAAGCTTTGGACAGGACAGATAACAGGTCCCCGTGTTTGGCTAAACGTGGTGGCAGTCCTTTCCTTTTCTTTCCTTGGCGTTTTCTGGAGGGTGACATCTTTGAGTCTTCAGGAGCACCGAAAAAACACTTGGTCACAGGTCTTTTTTATACTGGAACGCGTCGCCACTGATTGTCTTTACGTCGTATTAGTTTGAGGACAGGCATGACACGTCGTGCAGGGGTACGCAACGGACTAAATCGAGCCAGTTCTTGCTTGGACAAATCCAGTAAACTTTGTAACATGCCCGATCTTTCATGGACTTTGATTTTGGGAGAAGGTACTTTGTGAGCAGCAGCCACTGCCGCTAAATGGGAGGGTCCTGCCACTGGGGAAGTTCTTTTGGGGGTCATCAACGGAGAAGTTCTTGGTGTGATCAACGTCTCCAAGTACTCTTCAGTTCCTGGTGACATCAACGGAGAAGTGGATAAACGTGAGGCTGCCGGAGACGCAGTCACCGCTGTGGCAGGTCGTGGTTTGCGAGTGTAAGGTTGCGTCCTGACCGAAGTGCCTCTCTTGCGACTAGTTTTCTTCTGTGGACTTTTCTTTTTCTGAGGACTTTTTCTCTGTTTCTTTTTCTGGGGGCTTCTTTTCTTTTTCCGGGGTGGTGTCTGGTAAGAGGAGGGTCCTGCTACTGGAGAAGTTATTCTTCTTGGGGACCTGGTCTTTTTCTTTTTCTTCTTGGGGCTTCGTTGGACTTTTGTCTTGGGGATAACTTTGAACTTTGGGGGCATTAGGATCCCATCTTAAGAGTGAGCGAATGATGACCCCTCCTAGAGTACCGCTCCCTCCAGGTTTCAAAATGATTTGTTTTTTGGTTTGAGTGTCGATGCGGGGATCGGCCAGTTGGACCAAAGCGACTTTGTTTCGATCGAAAAAGCGTTTGGTTTGATGAGGAATCTGAATGATTCCTTGGAGTAATTGACGTGCCGTCACCGTGAACCATCGTAAGACTTCTTTGAGACTAGATTCTAAGACACGAGCTCGTGTTTGTGGATCTTTTTCTCGACTGATGCCATACAAGGCACGAATCAATTTGACGGGAAGATGCGACTGAAGGGACGTCATGTTCACACTGTGTGAGACAGACGAAAAAGGGTCTGAGGTTTTTATAGATTTTTTTTTTTCATGGGGAGTGAAATGAAGTCGAGGACGGAGACGTGTACAGGACAGGCCCTCCGTCTTGGCACCAGTGGTGAAACAAGTGGGTACGAAATCGCAAATCCTCGGGAGTCGTAGGTTTCAAATCGACGAGTAAATAGGCGTGTGGCGTTTGAGTGGCATCGTCGTACGCCTGAGTCAGCCAAGGCGTTCCTAACTGTTTGGCTAAGACTTGCACTTGCGATTTATCTCGAGGGCTTTTAAACAAGACCACGTAATGCGCATTGAGACTGATGGTGCGATGGGCTTTACTTTGTTGAAACAAATTTTGGGTGATGTAAATGACACTGGCATTACGGTGATGCCCTTTGCGCGTGAACCACAATTTAATTTCTTCTTCGTCTTCTCCTAACATGTCGTCGAAAATGACCAAATGGGTTTGACGGGAGTCAGAGACGATGCCGTCGTCTTCTTTAGGAATGCCTTCCACAAACACGATGGAATCTCCTTGACTTTCTCGCAAGAGACTGTACGCCGATTGCCACTCTTTGTAACACCACACGATCCGTTGAGGTGGCCGATCGATCAAATGATGTTTATGTTCGATCAAACGTTTGACGAATTCGGTTTTGCCAGAACCGCTAGGTCCAGCAATGAGCATGTTAAAGGGATGGCGAAGATACAAAGCCTCCCAACTGGCACGATCTAAGTGTTCGTCGATGACTTTGACAGTAGAGGAAGAGGGAGCAGAGACAGTAGAGGTAGCCATGGTGTGAGAAATGTCACTTGTGACACGAAAACAAACAAGACAAGAGTTTATATACTTTTTCAGAACACGTTTATTGAATCTTTTTTTTCAAACATGAATACGAAAGACAAAAATACATAAAAGCCAAAGGCTTAAGTACAACAATAAAAGGCACATGATAACTATGAACGTGGAATAAACACAAGTGTCTGTACAACAATCACATGTTTTGGGTAATGTTCTAACCAGTTCTATAGTAGGGGGTAAGGTCACACAAGTGTCCTCCCGAAAGGGTCTTTCAGGCCTGTCCACGACAGTCCTGTCCTGGGTGACGGGTTCTTCTGGCACCGTCACTAACACGGGTTGAAAAGTAACTTTTTTCCTTGAACAACTCTCGTGCATACTGGGCCACTTCTTGGGTCCAAGCCTCAAAACCCCATTCTTTCCAGGCACGGACATCTGTCCAATGGGGATGTAAGTCACAAGCTACACACACATCGTCATACACGTCTTGGGTAGCTAACAGTTGACGAATCTTTTTTTCCTGTTGAGGTCGAGAAGTATCCAGATGAAAACGCAAGGCTTTGAGCAAAAGGAGTTTTTCGTGACCATTTAAGGCCATTGAGGTGGTAAGTACTGATCGTAAAGAGTCCACAAAGAATCGGCTGGTAAACGAAATCCCAGAAAACAAGTCACTAAGACACACACCACTTGTCGTCCCAAATTGAATGGATACAGTTGTTGTAATAATTGATGGTAATGATCCACGGTTTGAATATGGTCATTGAGTTCCTTCCACGGAATCTGTTGGATGACATACGACATAAGTCGTGGCATAACAGCCTGTTTTTATAGTCTCTTTGTTTCGAAAAGAATACACGTACTTTCTAGCCAGAGATCTTCGTTCTCCAGTTGGGAATGTAAATCTTGCATACTGTAACCGAAACGTTAGAGTTCGATTAGAAGTTTCCTCTTCCGCTAAGTAGATTCCACGTAACAAATGTTGGTAATCCTTTACCTTGTCTTCCTCAATGGGTTGCTCTAGGTGAATCTCGAAGTAACCAAAATGATCAACACGTGAATCATCGGGGGCCTGGAAGTATTGAACAAGGTCTGACCACTGAAACAATTTCTGACGAATCAGTTCTGTTATACCATTCAGGTACCAGTGGTTAAAGATCTGGTGACGTAACGGATGCAGTTGTTCTTTACGTTTCACTTGTATTTTCACCAGCTCTCGGTAAATGCGTTCTCTCAACTCCACAGGCAAAGCACGAATGTTCTCTAGCAAAGTATCCATGAATAGGTCATACTAAATCCTCTTTGGTCTGACACAAGAAATGTACTCTTTGCACAAACATGGTTTCACTTCAGTGTCGAATTTAAATCGTTGAGTCACTAATCTACACATTACAATTCGTTCAGAAGTTTCCTCTTTCACTAAGTTGACATTGTGTTCAAGATGTTGGTAATTCGTTAACTCTTCCTCTGGAATTCGATGCAGTACGTTTACAATGATGTAACTACAATCGTCCATACCAAACCAATCCTTTTTAAAACTAGAGGATCGTTGATCAATGTCTTTCCGATGGAACACTTTCAATTGAATCAATCCTTGTATAGCCTTCAGGTACCAGTGGTTCAAACACCGGTGACGTAACGGATGCAATTGTTCTTTACGTTTCACTTGTATTTTGACCAGCTCTCGGTAAATGCGTTCTCTCAACTCCACAGGCAAAGCACGAATGTTCTCTTGTAAAGTATCCATGAACAGATTATTATGGTAAGAAGTTACTTCAATGTCTCGGTCCCACTAAGGGTAAGTAATGACAATTCGGTGACCATCGAGCATGTTCTACGTAGGCCGAATCTTGCGGTTCCCAGTGGTGAAGTGACACACCGCAACTGAAGCACTTGACTTTATCTCCTTCGCCCAAGTAGAAAAATCCGGCTCTGGCTAATTCTTCGGGGTTCGGTCCTCCCAGATACTTTGGCCATTTTCCTTTGAACGATTGAAGACGATTTTCAAAGTCGCAGTATTCCGACAAACGCACAGGAAACGAATATTCGTCTTTCACAGGATCGTTTCGATGAGGGTTGAGTGACATGGGCAGGAGTTTGTTCAGGGCTGGATGACATCCGTAGGGGGGTAGACGTGAAGGTGAACATTCCCCTTTAAAACGAAACCCAGTAAAATGTCCAAGAGGACGAGCGGCATCGCTTTCGCATCCCACAGGTTTGACACGCATAGCATCACTTTCCATGATAGGGGTAGGGACACTAAAGTTCCCATGATGCTTTACGGCATCGCTCAGGTCACAAGGTACAGCATCGTATCCATCGCAAGGCTCACAATCGCACTCATCTGCAAACTCCGTTACGCAATTACAATGGTAACCACATGGACAATCGCAGTTTCCTTCCGGACATTTTCCGTCGCAATGCATGGGTCTTATCCATCCAATATTAGTCACACTAGAGGAAGATACAACTTTTTTACAATCCCCAAACTGGAACGATGCCTCTTTCAAAGTATTCATCTTGTTCGCTCGGTCTTGGTAGTCACAATGAACTATCGATCTTGCCTAGGGTTCCTTTTATATATACAGACCAATACCGACGTGACCGTACGGCAACGTAAAGTGATTGGGAAGTCGCACTCGCTTCTGGTACACGATCTGATAGACTTTTTCCAAGGGCCGACTGACGATGTAGTGAGTGGGTAAACGTACAATCTTGTTCGGTTGATAGGTGGTCACTTTAAAGTTTCCATCCTCTCCCGATTGCAAGGCTTCTTTCAATACCCCAAAATTGACCACTCGACTGGTACGATGATTCAGAATCAATCCTTTCACTTTGCACGTCGTGTGCACTTCTCCTTGTTTGTCCCGGTATTCGTAGCCGTAATTTTTGGGACCACCACTGACGAAACTTAGAATCTTGTCGTCGGGATGCTCGTCTGTCCAGGCTCCTAAACGGTCTCCTTCGATGTCAGGGTGATGTTGAATCGGGTGATGGATGTAAATGCAACTGTCCGTGTCAAAGTACAGGACGCGTTCTTCTAACAGTTCTAAAGCTTCGTACAATTTTAAGCGAGCATGAGCTGTCACGTAAGCCGCAATGATGACATTTCCAAAAGGGTCGTCTTGTACAAAGTCCAGATCTTCTTCGTAATTGACCAAGATCAAATTCTCGCGAACGACATCCACGTATTTCATGTATTTGGTTTTGTCGTGAATCATTTGGAAGTAGCGGGAAGGTTCTGTCAAATATTCCGTCTTGGGTAAACACGGACGTTGTGCCATTTTACCCCACAAGCAATTTAACATCACTTTGGCAAACGATCGCCTACCTTCGTTTTTCTCGATGTGGTCTAAAGTGATGCCTTCTTGTTCGTAGTATTTCTCTTTGAATTTTATTTGGTCTTCGGGAGTGTGACACCAGGACGGATAGCCGCTGGCTTCTTGTTTCAGTTTCAAAAAGGCATCCACGTAGTCGGCGAAAATGCCTTTCTGAGTAGGGTCACCCTTGCGGTATTGTTGTGTCTTGGGAAAGTGGCAAATTTCGTACACTTCTAACAGTTGGTATCCCATGTCCAGAGCTTTGAACAATTCTACGCTGACCCAGGTTCCCGTCAAGGCCCGTTCTTCCTGGCTGTGATGGCAAGGTTGGTCCTGGTTGCACGTTTCGGCACAAGTACGGCACAATGGAAACATCAGTTTGCCTTGACAATGGTGAGGTAAGACGGGATGGTATAGGTTCGTGGGAGGCAAAACTTTACACTTGATCAAGCCTTCGTATTGTCGAATGTTTTTCAGGTCGATGTGTTCCGTCAGCAATTGCGGGTGCCCTACAGGAAAGCGACAATATTTGCACACGTAGGGATACAGCGAACACACGTCCAAGTATTTGATTTCTTCTCCTTTCTCTTCGTCGGCTTGGTACAGCAAACAGGTGGCATTGGTCCTTCCTCCGTACAAACTATCCCTCGGGTTTAGGGGGTCCATCAGCTTGTAACTTTCCACGGCACGTTTAAACTCGGGATCGATTTTCAAACGGTGATCGTATTCGTGTTCCCACATTTCCACCACTTGGTATCCTTGCTGTTCTAACTTTAGGCGCCGCTGACAAGTGTCCTGGTACAGGTCTTCCATGGTCCGTTGTAAAAACTGATTTTTAGTGTCACGGTCAGGGTAACAGACGGGACATCCGTGAAATAAGCAACCGTTAAACTCGTACACGATCTTGGGGTTTTCTAAGTCCCAGCCATCGACCGAATATGTTCCGATGGTCTTTTCACCCCGGTCCGTTGCGGGCATGCTGAATCCACTTGTCTTCCTTGTCGCACAAGTAATGTAACCAACGTAGGGCTTTGACCGAGTATTGACGTTTGACAAAGTTGGTCGTTTGAGGGCTGATGACAGCCACGGTGTTTTCAGGCATGAATCGTTGGCGGTACACTAAGGAACACGCTTTGGCAATGGTGTAAGCTTCTTTCAAAGGATCGACCCCTCCGTGTTCCATGAACAGTTCTCGAAATTTTCCACAGCAACGCCGTAAAATGTCCACGTCGGAACGACAATACTTTAGCATTTCTTCCTGAAAGTTGAAGGGGTCCGAGGCGTGAGCCTGGTACCAAGCGTAGAAAGCTTCTCGTTGTTCGGTACGCATGTTGTCGGGGTCGTAATAGTGAGCCTCTGGTAAATGGGGTAGAACAGCATGTTGGTTGGCTTCCGTATTGAAAAAGTGTGGAAAGTACCCTTTAGCCATTTCTGTCATTCCAAACGTTTTAGGCATTCGACTCAAAGGCATGGCCAAGTAACTCATCGAATCTTTAAACTGTACTTGTCCCACTTGCATGAAAATGATTTTGGCTCCGTTCAAAGTCACTTTAGGACGCTCGGTGCCTTGTTCCGTATAGTACCTCAAAAGAAACTGTCCATCGTATCCGGAGAAATTGTGAGCCATCACCGTGGCATGGCGATGACAATCTCGGTAACGTTCGATGTCCTCTTTGCTCCACGTCTTGTCGACGGGGTCTAAGACCCATTGGGCGAAATCGGCTAACGTGTTCGGTCCCCGAAAGATTTTTTCACGCCCTCCAGGAATCTTGCTGCAGTGAGGGCAATGACTGAAGATAGGTTCTTGAATACACTTCTCGCACGCTCGATGAGCCACGCAGAAATTAGGAATGTGAATGCCAGTCTCTTGCATGCATTCGAAATCGAAAAAGATGAAATTGCCTTTCTTCTTGTGACCGTCCTCTTTCTCTGGTGGGGGTTGGTATTTTTGCATGTAACATTGGTGTTCCAAGTCCACGATGTGGTGACAAATGTGACATTTTTTCTTTCCTGAACATACGTGTGTCTTGGTATTATTGGTACGTATGACTTGTTCACACGTAGGGCACAATCTCAGGAGTTGACAAGCACATTTCTTCTGTGAACCTTGCGTCTTCAGATGTTGTTGGTAACAGGTAGGGCTGACAAACGTGCGCAGACAAGTTGAACAAGGCACTGGTTCTTCGCTCAGACAGGGTGAAGAGGCCAAACATCCTGGGCATTTCGATCCACAATGCTTGTGTTGCTCTCGATTGTTATAACCACGGTCACATTTCTCACAATAATAAACATATCCCAGGAATCCAGTGATACTGGTAATGGTATCGAAATGTTCATCGTGATGATAAAGGTGAATGTATTTTCCATCCTTAAAATCTTGGCCTCGAAACAACAGAGGTCCGCGCACTTCTTGAGGGTGCACTTTCAAGGTGTAGCGTGGAGCTAGGACATCTTGCAATTTTTGCATTTCAGGAATGCCACAGGGTGTGTCTTTGGACAGGCCAGCTTGTTGCAACAGGAGTTCTGCTTCGTTTCGTTGTTTGGCTCGGTCGGATTGTTGAATAGTTTTCCAGGTTCTTTTCCATTCTACCGTGTCGTTCTTGTTGGCATAGGTTCGTCCCACCACGATGGCACGGGCTAAACACATCTGGTCTTGAGGGTTGTGAATTTGGACGAGGCTCTTTTTGGTACTGCGAAGTTCGTTCACCAATAACACCTTATTGCGTTGTCCAGTCCCTTGAGGAAGAGAGACGTGAGCCATTTTCAGTGTGGCTTTACCATCGGTGATGTCAAACTGGTCATTAGATTGTTGTACGTGTTGAATCTTGTCCATGATTTTGGAAGGGGTTAGTTCTGCGGATCTGCTAAACTCGATCCAAACGGGATTTCAAACCGTCGTGATCTATGGATAGTGTCAAGCGATCGTCTTCTTTGGGTTGACATTGTCGCTTGAGTGAAGTGAGCAAAGAATCCCACATCTCGGTGATGAACCCTTCTGCTTTCTCCAACGGTACGTCGGACTTGAAATCTTTAAACTTCACCGTGTAGGTGTAAGCCGTGGTTCTAAATTTTCTAGAGGAGCGCTTTTCCGTCTCTCGAATGGAATAGTATTTTTCAGGGTTGAGTAAGGGTGACGAACTTGGTTTAGAGGGTTCGGATTCTGGTTCACTCATGTCCTCTTCAAAATCACTGGCATGAATTTGTGCCAAGATTTCAGCCCTGGTACGAGGCGATAGATCACGTTTCTGCCTCTTACTTTCTTTTTCTTTCCTCTCAAATGAATAGGATCGTTTCATCTTGAGTGAAAAACGTCAAATGACTCAAGTTTAAACACCATAGACTAATTTATAGTCATGGCAGACCAGCGTATATAAAAGGGTGTGTGTCTTGTCCTTTTCACTATTGATTTCACTCTCAAGCCGAGCACAACGATGGAAGAGACTAACCAAATCGAACGTTTCGTCAGAGGTTTGCGAGGGGTCATTAGAAAATTCTCTTCAGACCAGCCTACGGACTACTCTCCTTCCTTTCGAGATAAAAGTCAGGATACTTGCTATATCTGTCAGAAGAAAGGGCATTGGTCTTCAGAATGTCCAGACCGTCAAAAAAGAAAAAAAACAGGGGATAAAAAAGACAAAAGTCAAGATACCTGTTATTATTGTAAAGAAAAAGGACATTGGTCTCCAGATTGCCCAAAAAAGAAACAAGAGGAGTCAGAAGAAAAGAGGAATTCTTCAGAAGAAGAGAGGGATTCTTCGGAAGAAGAGAGGGATTCTTCAGAGGAAGAAGAGGAAGAAAAAAGACAATTCTATTTACAAGAGGCAAAGAAACAGGAGAAGAAGAAAAGAAGAAGGGAAGAAAATGAGGAAAAGACGGTGAAAAAATTCAAAAAACAGAGAGACTAAACAAGGAGACAGAAGAAGTCAATGAACTTTTTATTAAAGTGTTGTGTTGTGAATTGTGAATTGGATTGTAAAAAAATGGAGAAAAGAATAAATGAATGATATAAGGTAAGTGTCTTTGAGTTTTGATTTTAAAATAAGAACGTACACTCACGCACTCATACACAGACACGTACTATAAGGGTAAAATGGGCTGTTGAATATTTTTTTGAGTTATTGGCAATTTGAAATTGTATATCTTTTCGAGAAATGTGGCTGGCCCTGAAAAGGGCCTTTTATTATTTCGGTGCAGGGGTGAGTTTAACCAATCAACTTTAACTGCCTTATGCCTTTGCCACGGCCAAGGCCTACTTCTGAACTGCGTAATGTTGATGATTGGGTTGAAATCACTAAGGGTGGTACGGTAGTCTTAGTCACAGGGTTGGCGTGTTTAGCTCGGGAAGGTCGTATTCTCTTCGGTCGTGATAAAGAAGTCTGATACATTTGTTTCAGACTTCTTAACTCCGCTAAAATGTCCAACAGTACCGTGACCGTTTGATTTTCACCCTCTTGTTTCTTTGCTGCTACTTCTTCTTGCTGTTGCTGCTGTTGTTTTTTTCTTACCTCTTCTTCTTGCTGCTGTTGCTGTAGGAGAAAAACTTGTTCGGCTTCCTTTTGTCGTTGTATAAATTTCTCCAATTCTTCTTTCTGTCTCTGTCTAAAATTCTCCACTTGCGGTAATGAAGAAGGTAACGAAGGTTCCGGAACAAATTCTTGCGAGGAGAGAAAATCCACAAAATCCCAATTCACCTCTTCTGAAAGTAAGTCCGGGTTCCCTTGGGCGGTCTCCCCTGTTGGTGCACCCCATTGCATCGTTTTCTGAGTTTCCGTCATGTTGAATCACTGTCGCATAGATTGACTGCACACAAGCGCTAGCGAATCTATATTGACTACGTGACGTCACAGACTGCTCTCTTCGGATTGGATGCGGGCTGACTGAATTCTGTAACGCGTGTTCGGATTGGTGAATGAACTCAATCCGTTTCAATCCTTTCTGTCCGTATAAATAAGCGCAGTTCACTGCATTGATTCACCTATTCTCGGAGCCTCAACATGTGGACCGACGTTGAATCTTCAACCCTTGTGTCAACAATGATGTTCAGGACGGACATGCTCATGTATGTCCGATCCAAGTGGACCGTTGTCCACAGGACCAGCAGCAGCCTGTGGATAAGAAGAGTCTATATAGAGAGACAAGGTTGCCTCAAGAGGACTCTGATGTATGGCCCTGCTGTAAGACGAAGTTTGAGGACAAGAAGATGTCGCAAATGCCCTTTATGTTAAGGGCATATTAACATAAACCAAAGGCCCTTTTCAGGGCCAGCCATATATCTCGAAAAGAGATAGCCTTTCCATTGCCTACCCCCCCTTTTTTTTTAAAAAAAAAAAAAAAATCCCATGTTAAATTTCCCTTGACGCTAAACCGACCCACGATTTTTTCACCATGTTAATTTCCCTTGACGCTAATCCTACCCACGATTTTTCTCCATGTTAAATTTCCCTTGACGCTAAAGTGACCCAAGGGTGTTTTTAATGCTAATTCCCATTGACGCTAATCCTACCCCCCTTACTACTACCAGGTCTGTTGGCAGACCAGTGCATTCGAAGATCTGAAACATGCATTCGGAACATTCAACTCATTTGGACTCAAATACAATATTTTTTTCGGATTCAATCCATTATACTGTAAATTCCACTTACATTTTCAATTTTAACTAAGATAATTAAATTATTTGTTAAGGTTTACAAAAGCTTGTTTGTTTTGCTTATTTCTGTTACTTAGTTCATAACCAATAATGACCAATAAACATTTGGAAAAGTATGACACAGTAATCCTGTCACTGCATACTTAGATCGAATTTCTATGATGAACTTACTTCTGTTATCTGCCTATAATGTTTCAGGTAAATAACATCCCGAAACGTAACTAAAAACGAAAGAAAACGCTTAACATTTGAGCGGTCTGAATCGAACTTCATTTTAAGTCATAAACCGAATTTCATTTTTTTTATCAGCTGACATGCGCATGAATAATTAGTTTTATGAATGACGCATGTTAAACAACAGTCACACCTTTGTACTACTTTCACTCTTGATAACCACGAGTTCTTGAATGAACGCCTGGGAGCAGCAGAGCAATACATGTCAAAATTTGCATCACTGAAGAGTTCACAAACTGAATAATTTGGAAAGTTTCTTCCGGCTGATGACGTTTGAACTATTTCTCTCAAGCACACTTTGAGAGGCCCCTGATGGGGGCTTGTTTTCGTAATGACATCATCATTTTAACAGTTATTTACAGCGGGATTTGACAAATCGTTGAAGCTTGATGATACAGATTTGTAAAAGAGAAAGCTACCCATTTCCATTTGTACGTCAAGTGAGGCTACAGCATAGTTTTACACGCTTTCTCAGTTATAACCTGGAAACTTCGAGACAAATTTAGTTCCAGTCTCGTCTGAGATTATAATAACAGAATAAGAAAACGACAGTATCGCTGTCCTACTTTTGGGAATTGACAGTACATTTCTGGCTCATTCTTGGATTGAAAATGTATACGTATTTAATCATCGTCATTTCCGTCCTTCAGCACAGTCGGGGCACATTGTTGTCAGGCAGCTCCCATTCGTACGTGACATTTTGCAGACGAGTTATTTAATCACGTTTTCCGACTGCAAGGCATCCTTAACTACACTCATACTAATCTTAAACAGCATTATGGCTATGCAGTCATTAGAATTTATTGTCATACCATATTTTCCCTAATTTGAGTCTTTTACCTTGCTTTAATTTGGCTTATGCTTTAGCTTGAGTTTTTAAATACTTGATAACTCAAACTTGCTTTCGCTCACTAGCTCGCGATTACTGTAGCTCATCCTGTTCCACTCACTTCGTAAGTACTCAAGGTCACCTTCTTCTACTACCCATGTGTTCTCTCTAGCCAGTCTTATAATCTCTGCAGGTCTATTTATGATCCTCTGTAGCTCTCCTTATCATATGTCAAGCTCACGCCATGGCCTCTCTATGACCATATAATCTTTCCAGTACGCCGTATGAGTTCCAGTTCGCTCTTGGAATCTCTCAATTTCCATCTCGGTTCATCAGCCCGGCCTTTGTCACGCGTGCTCAATTAATGTCGCTCGATATCAATATCTTTCTTCTGCGTCAAAAAAGAAGAATTTAGCGTTCCAAACATTTGTAATTTCACGAGGTCTGATGTTAAAGTATGTGAAATTATAGCAATCTGACCACGTTAGTTACACTCGGATGCAAAGAACTCAGAAAACATTATTCGTATTTCTCAAGTAGTTTTATTTGTATTCATAATGTAAACTCTTTCAATGAAGACAGTGTTTTTTGTTTTTAATTTAAAAAAATGCAAGATGCCAGAAAGTCAAAATTACATAATGAAAACATAATGATATTTAAAGTGAGAAGAAGAGAAACCCCACACAAACAAACGCAACAGTAAGAAAAGAATCATATTGTTTTGGGACACTCCTCCTCCTTAAATCATTAAAAAACAACCATGACTTGTAAAATGTTAATGCATGATCGTGAAAATCAAATTGCATTAGACATAAGTGAATTAAGTTTGAAATGTGGGGTCTTAAGTCCTAAAGTTGACTAGGGAAATTAGTACTTTATCAGACACGTACAAAATTAAATTAATGTTCAAATTAAAACTTAGTTTTAATGACAAAAAATCATTAACCGAATCTTTTGTGAATCAAGGCATGATGTCAATCATTAATTATGATTAATACATGTACATATGATTAATGCATGTACATATATGCATATGTAAGTCTATAAAGCCCCCCCCCCTTTTTTATTCTCAATACAATGTGGCGCAGGTTTAACAACGTTAACGCTGTACAGTGATTACAAAACTGGCGTGGATTATTCTAGTGTTTAACAATACATGCACAAATTGCACAAGATTGATTTTATCAGAATATTTCTCCTAGTTTTTATTACATTAAAAGTTGTTTTGAAAAATCTACCACTGGAAAATTATATCCCTGAATAATTTGTCTTTCTATATAGGGTACCACATTATGTATCAGTATTGATCCTTGCTTTAAAAATAAGGTCGTAAATGACAGATGGCCCCTAAACAGTAGTTGGGGCTCAGCATTAAGAGGTTAGTGTTAGGACTGGTCGGCCTGGTATCAGGATAATGTGACTTGGTGGGACATGATCTTGCTTGTCTGCGGCATGATGAACACTGAAGACATCGTATAGATATGACTGAAAAATTGTTAAAGCTACGTTCAGAACTCCAAATCACACACACACACACACACACACACACACACACACACACACACACATACACACACATTCGCCTTTAGCAGGTTTGAAAGCTAGCCTACATGCTAGCAAAACCCAATCTGATAACTTTTACCCTAATATCTTGTGTGAGAAGAAACTTTACTGCACGTGACCTGTTGGAGAATTAGACATGATGAAGGTTATCTTAGATGTTAGTAAGTCAGAAGAATCCTACACGTATTTATATACAGTCCAATCTGTCACTGAGGACACATGTATTTAAAACTCAGTCCATGCAGGCTGATCTGATTATGGAATTATTGCGTAGCTTGAATAATACTTAATTTGTGCAAGACTAATCCGGAATGGGACTCCTTATTTTGGGCGGAACACCCCCTCACCCCCTACCCCAAATCCATTTAATTAGATTCGTATGAAACACATTTTAAGGTTATTAATAAAGGAAAAAAGTTAAATCCCACCACTATGATTGCAGGTTTGAGAGAAAAAGACAAATGCCCATACGCCGCTATAACTAGGAATATAAGATATGTGGAAGATACTAGTCTATGTTGAGCATTTCTATCTCAATATCGACGGAAAACATGTTATTAGCTGTAACGACAGGATAAAAACATGAATGTGCTAAAACTTGTGGAAATAAAAGATGTCTATTTGTTTACAAGAAAGATGGACAAAGAAATATCCCCCCTTAAAATAAGTTAAACCCAATATACTCTAACTAGTGATAAGAACATTTACACTCGGCGAGCCCGACCATGCTGGCAAGCTAGGCGGTCGCCTAGCGCGCCAGACTTTAAGGGGCGCCAAATTTGACGGAAGTGATTTTTTTTCGGGAGGGGGGTGGTGGGGGCAAAGCTATAGTTCGCACTAGGAGTCAAAATTCTCATTATGCGCATATGTTCTGAAGTAGAAATAGAGTGCTATATTTATTTCACTGGAAAGACAAAGACATACATAGAACATTTTGAAAGTTTATTCAGAATGGTTAAATAGTCACCATTTACGTTGTTTTGATACAGCATTTAAAATTGGCGAAAATTGTACTAAATTTGCTCCTTAAAATGTAAGTGAAATTACAAACTGCTTCGCCTTGCTACCAGGGAACATTATAAATTCAGCAAAAAAGAAATCCTCTTCATAGGTGACCTGTTACTTCCATAATGTAGTTTGCTATTTCCACAGGTAACCTGTTATTTCCGTAGTATAGTTTGCATTCGTCATATGTGACATGCTATTTCCATAGTATATTTTGCTATTTCCACAGGTAACCTGTTATTTCCGTAGTATAGTTTGCATTCGTCATATGTGACATGCTATTTCCATAGTATATTTTGCTATTTCCACAGGTAACCTGTTATTTCCGTAGTATAGTTTGCATTCGTCATATGTGACATGCTATTTCCTTAATATATTTTGCATTCGTCATAGGTGGCCTATTATTTCCATAGCATATTTTATAGATGACCTGTTATTTCCATAATGTAGTTTGCATTCGTCATAGGTTAACTGTTATTTCCATAGTATATTTTATATTCGTCGTAAGTCACCTGTTATTTCCATAGTATATTTTGCATTCGTCATAGGTTCCCAGTTATTTCCGTTGTATAGCTTGCATTTGTCATAGGTGACCTATTATTTTCATAGCATATTTTGCATTCGTAAACAAGTGGCTAGATCCCAATATTCCCATGAGTATTTTTTCTTTTTACTAGAAAGCAATTATTTTTACTTTATAATGTCATCCAACTATCTGCCGTTCTCTTTACTATCTTGCCCCATCTCCTACTCACATGAGTGCAAAGGTTACACTGGTCAACAGTGAAATCATTACTGACTTGAAAAGGCCCTAATCTGTAGTATTTTGGTGTGCCGAACACGAATATAACCGTGAAAAATTTGTATTGGCTCTCGTTTTGAAGATATTCATATACCTCATTTTCTATGTTTCACTGTGTAAATTTCTCCAGTAGGACTGCAGCAACATCCGGAATAATGATGTAACATTGCATAATACCATCATGCTCACATCATCCACAGTTGATTGCATCATTTTCTGATGCAATGCAATACTAATGCCATGCGGCTGCTGAAGTAAGTTGACGTCAGCAGTGTACTATACATGTGTAGGCCTATTATACTAATGCCAGGCGGCTGCTGAAGCTGACGTAAGCAGTGTACTATATAAAGCCCAATCAGATAGGTTCAGCATTTAAAATATTTTAGACGTTGTGCGAGACAGTTCAAGCTACTGTTACATAAAACTTATTATTTTATCCATTTACGTACAATAAAGAACAGTAATGCCTCGAAAGTGTGTTAATACCGCGGACAATTTTTGCTATATTTGTGGGGAAGTGACATTTGCCAACCAGAAGAAAAGTATCAATTCTCAAGTGAAGAAGGCATATCATCTTTACTTCGGATGCAAGGTTGGTGACCAAGACAAGCCTTGGGCTCCGCATATATGCTGTGCTACATGTACAACACAGCTTTCACAGTGGTTGAATTGCAAAAGGTCATCAGTGCCGTTTGCAGTCCCAATGGTGTGGAGAGAGCCAAGCAACCACCTAAATGACTGTTACTTCTGCTTGGTTCCTCCTCTTTCCGGCGGAATAACGAAGCGAAAGAAGTCGAGAATAGTCTACCCAAACATTCCGTCTGCATTGAGACCAGTTCCACATGGTGAGGGACTTCCTATTCCAGAACCTCCAGCAGAATATTCTCTTGATTCATCTGACGAAGACAAAGGTGAGTCGACCTGTTCTTCTCCTGGTCCATCAGCATGCAGTGATCCAGATTTTCACTGTGGTGCATCATCAACCCCACACAGAATAACACAGGAAGAACTAAATGACCTGATTCGTGATTTGGACTTATCAAAGAACAAGGCAGAATTGCTAGGATCAAGACTCCAACAATGGAATCTTCTAGAAGAAGATGTCACAATTACTGCATATCGAAAGCGCCACCAGCAATTGGAGCCTTTCTTCAGAAAGGAAAGTAATCTGATATTCTGTTCCGATATTGAGGGCCTCATGAATGCTTTAAAAATCACTCATGACCCACAAGAATGGAGACTATTTGTGGACTCTTCGAAACTGAGTCTCAAGGCTGTGCTTTTGCACAATGGAAACATTCTTCCATCTATTCCAGTAGCGTATGCTGTCCACATGAAAGAGACATACGATAACTTAAGGCAGCTACTGAATTCCATTGAGTATAACAAGTACAGCTGGCACCTCTGTGGTGATTTGAAGGTAGTTGCCCTTTTAATGGGACTGCAGCAAGGATATACAAAATACATGTGTTTCTTATGCGAGTGGGATAGCCGAGCAAGGGAAATGCACTACATGAGGAAGGAATGGACTCACAGGCAGAATGTAGCCATTGGAGAGAAGAATATCCAACACCCAGCTCTGGTTGAGGCTCAGAAAATCTTGCTACCACCCCTTCACATCAAACTAGGTTTGATGAAGAACTTCGTGAAAGCCATTGACCGGACTTTGCCAGCATTCCGATACCTGCATGAAAAATTCCCTCGACTCAGCGAAGCAAAGATTAAAGAGGGAGTTTTTGTGGGTCCTCAGATTCGAGAGCTTTTCAAAGATGACCGGTTCAACAACTTGCTGGAAGGTGACGCGAAACAAGCATGGAATGCTTTTCGCCTAGTTTCTACAAACTTCCTCGGAAATGTTAGGGCAGAAAACTATAAGGTACTAGTAGAAGACATGTTGATGAAGTATAAGAAACTTGGCTGCAATATGTCTCTAAAGATTCACTTCCTTCATTCCCATTTGGATTTCTTTCCTAGCAACTGTGGTATTGTTAGTGATGAACACGGCGAACGTTTTCATCAAGATATCGCAACAATGGAACAAAGATACCAGGGAAAATGGTCCACTACAATGCTGGCTGACTACTGCTGGACACTCCTCAGAGATGCTCCCGAACAGCTGTACAAGAGACAGGCGAAGAAATCTAAGATGTAGTCAATGACTTGATTTTTTATAGGTAGGCTATTACAGTTGACCTTTTACTATTGGAATGCATTTCGTTATGTAAACATTAATTTCTTGCAGATTACAAAAAAACTAGAGCCAATTTTGCAATTTGACTGTCATATTCGTGTTCAGCACATAAAAATTGATAAGAATTGACTAATTTTATTTCAGTAACATGACTTTTGTAAAAATTTGTTGTCCAGTGTTATTAACCTTCTTGAGATTTACATTTTATGAGAGGTACACGTAGAGAAAAGACAGGTGTAATTGCTGGCACCATTTGTACACGCTTATGAGACTAGTACAACTGCAAACAACAAAGACCCTGATTTGCCGTAGCATAATGAGAATGTAGATCAGGGTCTTTTTTATTAGTCCTAACAAACTCCAGAGACCCAGATCTTCCGGCGTAGATCTGGGTCTGTGCAGTTTGCAGTTGGATTCGTCGTATAAACGAGTATAGACGTTAGTTCAATAGCTGAACTTAAATTCGTGCTCTCATTTTTATTTCTTTGGCTCTTCAACTTTTTAACCTTTCATTTACTGTTGAAATGTTACGTATCCTTGATGACATCAGCTGTCTTTGATGTCTCCATGGAGCCCAATGCATGTCCAAGCAATAAAGATGTTTTGAAACACAATGTAAAATTTTGCCAAATTATCCATATATGCTGCAGCAATCCACACAAGTACACAAATCCAGGACTGGATTCTTCCAACTTGAAATGTAATCAAGTTTCCATTTAAGGGACATAACTGTGAGCGTGTTCATAGTTTTGACCATAGTCATTCCTAAATGTAACAAAAACAGATAATGCGGACTTTGATTTTTACATCTGAATTGTGATTTTGTTAATAGTGTTCTGATGACAATAACACATATCATAAATGTTGATCTTTAGCAAACAAACATTATTCAAGAAATGCAATTTTAGAGGCAATGTCGCTGGAATCGTACTTGAGCATTATTCTGTGGATCGTCAGTGATATCTGTGGAAAACGTGATAAAGAAAGGTCCACTGTGGTGAGGCAATCGATAACAGAAGATCTAGAGAGTAAGATTTGAAGGAAATGTGTGCAACACTTGGGAACATAACATGCAATCAGCATGGGTACACTAAAAGTGTCAATATTAACACCCTTTTTCATGAACTAAAAATCAGTGGCAATTATTCCCACTTAACAAATCAGAAAATCGATCTGTTGCACAGGAGCTGAGAAAATGCAATCAGCGTGGGAACACCAAAAACTGCCGATTTAACACCGATGTTCATGAAGTAATAGCGGAACTGTTTCCAATATAGAAAATCAGAAAATCATTTAAAATGCACAAGAACTGGACATGACGTCTCGGAAGCGAACACGTTTACAAGGTAAAATTATTGGCGAGAACGAAGCTGGTGAAGCAGAAGACAAACATTATGAAGGAGATGGAGCTATTCCTTCATAAACCATGTCAAACGAGGATCTTGTTGTTGTTGTTGTTGTAGGGTTTAACGCCATTTTTCAGCACACCATAGGCTATACATGGCGGCCAGTATTAATGGTGGAGGAAGAACCCGGAAAATCCCCAGAAAGAACCACGACCCTCGAGAAGCTACTGGCAAGCTTTCTCACATACCCACATTGGCCGAATCCGAGACTCGAACCCACGCAGACAGAGGTGAGATGGCAGTGATCCGTAACGGAGAGCGCTTTAGACCACTCGGCCACTCGGGGCCCCCGAGGATCTTGAGATAACCAAACAAACGTCTGGGCGATCGAGATTGACAAAAAGAATCATTTCATCCCGAAAACCAAAAGTAACTCATGGGTGTACAGAAGAACACGACTACTTTGGAAACGCAGTTGTGGTAGACAATTTAAAGGTATAACCCACTGAAGAGATAGTATTATGATTTTATGGAAAATAGTGAGAATTAGTGCAGCAAGATTTATTACCTGTCACTTGAAGAATCACAAGAACGGAGATAATCCTAATAACTTATTAGCACAGCATTTAAAAAAACCAACAAAACAATCAAATATTGTTTTCTTTATATTCAGCATTTATTTCTAGATTATTTTGTTGATACTATTGACAAGTTCAAGGGAATTGGATGATAAATGAAGTCAATAACAATTACATTTATACCAGTTATAAAGCGTAATTAAGGTGGCACGCGTCCTGGTAATCGGAGAAGGCAAGCTCTACTCGTGGGGTTAAGTAAGGGCTCATACATTGACCGAAAACAAAGTTACCTACGGACAGTTGGATTTATTTTTAATCGTCAATCGACAAATAATGTGGAGGATAGGTGGGATATTCGTAAATTAGGATAGTATGTTACCTTAGAGACAAGGGTATCAATGAATGCATTTAAAATATGATTGAGGACAATTGAACCAAACGTTTGTCTAGATCATGTTAATTTACATTAGAAAGCAATCAGTCAGACATGTTTGAGCAGAAATAATCATAATCCGATTAGAATGGTACCATAATTACGGTAGGAAAACCATAAATGTCATAACTGACTGCGATTTTAGTAATTATCGAATAAGATACCCTTTGTACTTCACGGTGTAATAATAAATAATAATAATAATAATAATAATAATAATAATAATAATTATTATTATTATTATTATTATTATTATTATTATTATTATTCGTAGTAGTAGTAGTAATATTGCTGTTGTTGTTATTATTATTATTATTATTGTTGTTGTTGCTTCCTTGAACAAAACAAGGTCACCACGGAAGGAGGTGTTTCTCCTTTAAACGGCGATACGATGACATAACACATCAGGCCTGAATACAAAAAATCGACAAAAGGTAAAAATATAAATCAATAATAATTCCTTTAAAATAGACAGAACAAATCAAGATCAAATTTAAAACAGCTTAAATTACGTAAAGCTCCAGGTACAAATGGTTTACAGAATGCACGGTATAAATTATGTACAGAATGCACGGTATAAATTATGTACATAATGCACGGTATAAATGGTATACAGAATGTACGGTATAAATGGTGTACAGAATGCACGGTATAAATGGTGTACAGAATGCACGGTATAAATGGTATACAGAATGCATGGTATAAATGGTGTACAGAATGCACATACATATTCGATATATATCTGACGATAGAAGCTCAAAGGTATTCATAGGACATCTAACATCAAACGACAGTGTAAAATTTACAACACGTGCGGCAAAGAGAGGGATTCGTATTATTCAGTAATATTTATTAAGTGTTCACACAAAATTACATCCAGCAACAGTTACGGAAGCCGTATAAAAACGTAGTTCTATCATCTGTCTTGTACGGTTGTGATACTTAGACAAATATGACAGCAGGGGATACAAGAGAATTGGATACAAGAGAATTAGACATATTTCAACATATGTAAGAAAAGAGCATTCATGGATTTATATGAACGCCCGATCAGTCATATAGAAAAACATGCGGTTTTTATAAAGGATCTCAGTCAAAAGTGACGAAAGATAATTAAGTTTTCTTGAAACAGCTTTTTAACTCCTAAGTCATGACCTGACGAAAGAAAATTTTCTAAGACAGTTCATGAATGCATCAAATGGCAGCAATAAAAACTAAGGGTATGAATCAGCATATACAATAAAGAGTTGAAATAAAATCTTGTTACATATCAAGAATTTACCTTGAAGGTTACACACTTTCCCATATAAAACAAAGTGGAAACAAATGCACTCTGAGTCATCCAATCTTCTGAAAAGTCAAGTTTCAGTGACCGTTTAATGAGCATAGAAATCCCCCCCCCCCTCGGTACATAACAACGTATGTCAATTTTACTTAGAAAATATAAAACTGTTAGGATGAGTGACATTTTAGTTTGACTATTTGCCAGTATATTAACATGTATTCCAGAGTTAAAATATATTCAAAAACTTATATACCGTCTATTCTCTCTTATAAGACGAGACCGACTGTAAAATGTGCAAACTCAGATCTGCGACGCCGGAAGATCTGGGTCGGTGCAGATTTCTAGAAGTAATTAGTACAACAAATAACATAGACCCTGATCTTCAGGCACATTGTGTTATGGAAGATATACATCTTTGTTGTTTGCAGTCTGACTCGTCTTACAAGCGAGTAGACACGGTAGTGTTTTTATTACGAATCATGAGAAGTCATTACTAAAGATCGATGGGAATGTTGTTTTTGTCCTCATATAGCATTGCTATCATCACTCTCTTCGAAACTCAGTGAAATATAAAATGAATGTGTACTACAGGGCCTTAGTATGAGGCAGAATAGAGTAGTAGTTTGCGTGTGTGTGTGTGTTTTGGATTTTTAACGTAGCTTTAACAATGTTTTCAGTGATATCACTACGATGTCTGCAGTGTGACAGTTAATAGTGATGTCTAGCACTGGGGCATCATGCCGCAGACATGAAACATCATGTACCACCCAGTAACGTTATTCTGACAGCAGGCCTCCCAGTCCTAACACTAACCCCTTAATGCTGAGCGCCAAGGGAGGCAGCTGCTAGTACCATTTTTAGAAGTCTTTGGTATGACTCGACCGGGGTTCCAACCCTCAACCTCCGCATCCGAAGCGGACGCTCTAACCACTAGGCCACTGGAGCGGTTGAGTGTGAGTTTGCAGATGCTGTAGTACATATTTTGTCCGATACAGTATTAGTTCATTCTTCTGTCAAATAGTCCAGTGTTTTTATTTAGTCCAGTGTTTTTATTTATTATTAAACTTAAACTTTAATGTTTGCTTATTTCATCAATTATGCGTACAAACACACAGTATCATATTTGCAAAGATTGTTCTCACTATTCGCATAATTTGTACAAATCGAGTTTGCCATGAGACTTTATATATAAAGTTAAGCAACGTATGCATTATGTAGATGTACGATAATGACTTCTTTCAGGAAATCTGGTATTTTTAAACATTTTTGTAAATATATATTTATTTTAGTGAAAATACTACCTGGAATGATCATTCACCAGTAAGGAATGGCCACATCGGCTGTGTCTGTAATATGGGAAACTGTCGCGGCTCTCCGAATATATGCAACCATTCCTAAACAAGGTAATGCCAAGGTAAAACATCATATGCCAGGAAGAAACCATCATACAGCACAAAAATATGAATGTGATTTATTCTGATAGTGCATACTCAATAAGCAATATCTAATATGTTGTACTCAATAAGCAATATCTAATCTGTTGTACTCAATAAGCAATATCTAATATTTTGTACTCAATAAGCAATATCTAATATTTTGTACTCAATAAGCAATATCTAGTCTGTTGTACTCAATAAGTATTATCTAATACGTTGTACTCAGTAAGCAATATTTAATCTGTTGTACTCAATAAGTATTATCTAATATGTTGTACTCAATAAGCAATATCTAATATGTTGTACTCAGTGTAAGCGACCCACGGTCCACTTTGTAGAAACCGTGCACAAAGTCCCCTCTTCTTGCAAGAGGTTTGTGGGTTGGAGGATTGTACCTTCTTTCGAGGTGTCCGCTTAATTTGGTTCTCGTTATCTAGAGGTTGACCGACCTCTATGTTATTGCCCGGTTCGAGCAAATATAAATTTAAGTGGTGAAACTTATAGGTGGAATAGATAGAGATCTGATCACATATATAGAACAGACCAACACGAGCCTCCGTACAATTTAATCAATTACATGAAACAATTGTGAGAATTTGTTACATCAGGAATATACTCTGCTTCTAGAAATAAAACTTTCACCGGATTACAAAACACAAATATATTTTAAATAAAGTAGACGATCTGTTTTACTGATATATTTAGTTCATCATAGGATCGAGTGAACAGTCTAAGTAAATGCCTTGTACAATTGGATAACCTGCTTCTCCGGTTCACTCCACTTCCGCTGTAGCTGTTCCTTCGGCTTCCCTCTGTTTTTTCCTCTTTCGGTCCTCAAATCTGTGCGTAGCATGTATATTCACAGATAACTAGAACTCAGGATAATAGGTCTCACTATACGTCTCAGGGTACGTCTCAGAATACGTCTAAGAGATAATACGTCACAGGATACGTCTCAGAGATAATACGTCACAGGATACGTCGCAGAGATAATACGTCACAGGAGCTATTTTCTCCCTTTAGAAAAAATATAAATAGAGACAACCTAAATTTTCTGTTTATGATAACAGGGGTTTGCATTATCCCCGTTATCTCGTTATCAGATCTTACTATCGGTGCTAAACAGATGCTAAGGCTAGCAGTCGGCTCCACATGTCCTATAATGACCCTAGTTTGTTTAATGGCTATTTCATCATGCATTAACAACATACATTAACACCACACGAGGCATAACGGTTCCGAGCCAGCCTCAGTTTACACAAACACACAACCTGTTGCATTCAATAAACAATATTTAATATGTTGTACTGAATAAGCAAAATCTAATCTGTTGTACTCATTAAGCAATATTTAATCTGTCGTACTCAATAAGCAATATCAAATCTGATGTACTCAAGCAAAGTCTAATCTGTTGTACTCAAAAAGCAATATATAATCCGTTGTGCTAAATAACCAATATATAGTCCGTTGTACTCAATAAGCAATATCTAATTTGTCGTACTCAAAAAGTATTATCTAATATGTTGTACTCAACAGGCAAAATCAATCTGTTGTACTCAGTAAGCGATCTCTAATATGTTGGACTCAATAAGCAATATCGAATATGTTGTACTCAGTGAGTAAAATCTAATCTGTTTTACTCAATAAGCAATATGTAATCTGTTGTACTCAGCAATATCTAATCTGGTATATTGAATAAGCAGTATTTAATCTGTTGTACTCAATAAGTAATATATAATCTAAACAGTTACATTTGTATTAATGTATCTTTTGAACTGTTTTTCATCAGGTTGCTGCTCACTGTACAGCGAAACAACAAACATGTATCTCGCTGAGTTTACTATATGTTTTATGCAGTTTGTTGATACATAAATCGACTGAACGATACCAATTTTGGACGCAAGGCGTACTGATGCTCCCTATCCCCCAATTTATCAAACTATATCTGTCCCACAAAAGGACGGTCCTCAAAGAGGGCGACTCCCACCCTACGGCGACCACCCTGAGCTGCTAAAATGGAGCGTCCAGGGACGGCTTTACGCTCCTCCACTTTTTTGGGATATGTAGAAGGACCTACCCCTCTCTCATATCTTAAGAGAAACAAACTTCCCTTATTTCTGTGTCAATATCCAAAACCTTTTTCCCCGTTAATAAATTTTGTCCTTAGTAAAGAAGTAGTTCCAGCATATTTTCACAATGACAAATTTTCCTACCTGTTTGACAGGGAGAGTTCACACACATGGATGAACAACGTGGCATAAATCTACAGGTCAAAAGCTATTATGATAAAGTTCTTATGGTCTTGGTACAGGTGTTATCCAGGCATTAGTACTTAGAAATTACGCATTGATGCTCAAGTTACTCGCCGTCTGTATTCGCTTATAAGTCTAGCCAAATTGCAGACAACACTCATGACCGCCGTATCATAATGTGCCTGCAGAGTAGAGTTAATGCTAATTATTCTACTCATTTCTCCTAAGAAACTGCACAGAACCTGATCTGTCGACGTATTATGCGACGGCAGTTCTGGGTCTGTGCACTTTGCAAGGAGACTCGTCTTATAACTGAGTACATACGGTTTGTTTAAAGAGGCTAGTTTTTATAAAACGTAATTCTAAATATCAAGGCGTGCCGCACAAATGCTTTAGCTTTTTTACTCGTCTTATTTTTATGTCGGTTCTTTTGTTATTTCAGCAGCAACTTGGACGATAGTATACGATCGTACGATTTTGACACTCTTGTATGTTTTAATTACGATTATCCAAACTAATCACGGTAGTGAGAGATAAAAGAAGAGTTATTTTTAAGCTGCGATGCTATCATAGAAGGCGGGTCATTATCTCATAAGTAGGTAGTAAGTAGAATAGATGTTGATTCACCGACCCAACAGAGCAATATGTAAATATTTATAAGGTGCTGAGGTAAGAATTGTAAATGGTGGCGGTGGAATTGTACTATGAATCACCAGGCAGTTTTTGTGATGGAAGCAGAGCATGTCTTCTTCCGACCACGCTGAATTAGTGCGTTTTTCCTCATCTCGATTGTGCTTTGTGTGCTCGAGAGTGAGTTTTGGCTTTCATCAGGTGAAATTTTTTAACCACATCCAAGATTTGACAGAACTCTTCATTAGAGAAGGGTCCATTTTTTTTTATAGCCCTTGAACTGTGGTCTTAAATGATGCTCCGCTTTGCACACACTTGTTGCGGATCTCGATTTTGCTTTGATCAGAAGAAGTCAGATATAAAATTGACAGCAATGCCAGCCAATTCGCAGACTAGCGCGGATACCTCCGGTCCCAATACCAAAGAGGTGGCAATGGCAATAAAGAGTAGGCCTACACCACAGACTTCCGTATGACCACGTCTGTAATAATGGTGGTGTCAACGCCATCAGTGGCATTAATAGGCCGATTGTACATTTTATTTTACAGCGCAGTCCTTGTAGATTCTTATTGATTAAGTTGACTTCGTAGCTCGCTGATTGGTTGGAGTCTGCACATTCTATCTGTGCACGCAGTTGGGATAAATGGGAGCTCTTGATACTTGCCCAACCTTTGTACATTCCGCGCTGGATGCAGTCGCTCCGGCGGAAACAACTGTAACAACATACTCCAAGTGTTTCATTTTCTTAATAAAATCTTAGGAAAGAATTTAAATCTATGCCGGGTTAGTCATCCAATCCACGGTCATTCTAGTGGGATGTCTGAGTTTCCTCCAATCCACGGTCATTCTAGTGGGATGTCTGAGTTTCCTCCAATCCACTGTCATTCTAGTGGGATATCTGAGGTTCATCCAATCCACGGTCATTCAAGTGGGATATCTGAGTTTCTGACCTTGCAAGAATAAATGTACATAAAGGGATCTTTTTATTTGTTTGTTTGCCTGTGAGATAGAAACTGGTCTTTTTCATAGTTGTCAATAGTTGTGAGTGAAAAATGATCGCAATGTCGAAAGACACCCAGTCGTAACTGGGTTCAAGATATATTATATCAGCGGATTTAGAATCTATTTTTTTGCAGCTAGCAGTAAGGAGGATTGTGGAGAGTTCTTTTTGGTATCTTTATATTGCTTGTTTCAGTGATGGCTAAACCGAAGTCCTATTTCATTTCAGTGATATACGCTGTTACTGATATTTTAAAATTAACGTTTTTTCCAGACTGCTTGTATTGGACTCGTGTGGTTTTGGTTGCTTTCAAGCTACACGGCCAACCTAAACCACGGGAGAAACATAATGGTCACTTGCAGGGTTCAAAACATTAGAATAGGCACAGCCAGTTAATTGAATTCTATCAGCATAGGGCTTTCTATCAGTATAGACCATGGCGTTAGTATTTGGCCAAATTACTATACTTTTTGGCACGATCGGCAAATCACGCGAACGGCTTATGAATCGTCTCTAACGGAGGTAACTTTTAAAACGCTGAAAAAGATAAGCTACTCGTCTTGTTTTAACAAATAATCCCTTGTAGGTGCCCACTATAAAATCGAGCCTTGTGAAATTTCCCCATTTGCATTCTGTTGTATTTGTGCGTCGATAAAAAAAATAATAATTAAAAAAAAACTGGTTATGGGTCATAGTCTTCAAATGCGTACAGTTCAACATACGCATAATTCTTCTTAAAATACGTTATTTTTTCCGGTAATTATTTTTGAGCTCATCAACGACATTCATTCTTTAAATGCGGTATTTAATAGATTACCATACATATGTTAGTTCCTTAGCTCATAAAATAATTAACTGCATGTGACCTAATCTGGTGACAGCCAGATCATGGGTTCCAGTCATTACGTGGATTCTGTGTAGAAGAACAACCATATATTCTGGGTTTTGGTTTTGATTAAACATGCAGATGCGGCATCATTACCATCCGCAGTTTAAGACTCGACCTTTCAAGCGACGTTGAGGTATCCGCTCAGGGTGACATTAATTCTCAACAGCTTGGTGGCCACTAGTGTGTGTACGCATGACTATAGGAAGTTCAACAGCTCCTTTACGGACGTACCAAAGTAATTTGTTATGTCTTTGAAAGACAATCTATTGTTATCAAGGTTGTACTGTTGCCCGTCCGTGACCTGAATCGTTAATCCTTGCTGTGGGATTACCAAACTCGGCACTGAGTGTGTGATCGATTTTTAGCAGTTTAGAGAGATCATCGTCGACAACATTATCCATTGTCGAAAGCTGATCCATATTGATGAAAATGTCCTTTTGTGTGGATAAGTCAACTGGCTAGTCTCTGGTATAATGTGCGGCTTGAAGCTACCCTCATTGTCTAGTTCCAGGAATAATAGCAAGCCGAGATAAGTTGCGCTTTGAAAGTACGTCAAGACCGTATGTGACTGGATCAATGTTTTAAGAGCGTACTCATCGAACGACTAGTTGGTCACCATTGAAAGAACTTGCCGGGCTTAACACTGTGCCAGTCATTCCACTAGGTCATAAATCGAAGGCTAATCAGCAGCAAGATGATGGCCTTCCCGTTTTCGATATTCGTTATTGTAAGAAACATTATGTAAGATGCGGATATACACTGTAGCTTTAATAAACATATTTCATATCAGGCTGGTGCTAGAGGCTCTCCAGGTTGGCTTTTTTTCTTTTCTTTGGGTAGGACAGTACATCATCCTCCATCATGGCGAGCCTAGCTGTCTTTCAAATGGTTTTAACATTGCTTGTTGTAACAAATACAACAACAACAATGTTTGTTTTGGCGAAGTGTTCTGCACATGGCATGTGTCTGGCTCCCCTCTGCGAGCTAAAATACATTAATAGCTTCATGCTGAAAGCATGTAATGACCCTGTTTTTGGGCCCAGTCTCCTTTGGTCACACTGGTCAACAGTGAAATCATTACTGACTTGAAAAGGCCCTAATCTGTAGTATTTTGGTGTGCCGAACACGAATATAACCGTGAAAAATTTGTATTGGCTCTCGTTTTGAAGATATTCATATACCTCATTTTCTATGTTTCACTGTGTAAATTTCTCCAGTAGGACTGCAGCAACATCCGGAATAATGATGTAACATTGCATAATACCATCATGCTCACATCATCCACAGTTGATTGCATCATTTTCTGATGCAATGCAATACTAATGCCATGCGGCTGCTGAAGTAAGTTGACATCAGCAGTGTACTATACATGTGTAGGCCTATTATACTAATGCCAGGCGGCTGCTGAAGCTGACGTAAGCAGTGTACTATATAAAGCCCAATCAGATAGGTTCAGCATTTAAAATATTTTAGACGTTGTGCGAGACAGTTCAAGCTACTGTTACATAAAACTTATTATTTTATCCATTTACGTACAATAAAGAACAGTAATGCCTCGAAAGTGTGTTAATACCGCGGACAATTTTTGCTATATTTGTGGGGAAGTGACATTTGCCAACCAGAAGAAAAGTATCAATTCTCAAGTGAAGAAGGCATATCATCTTTACTTCGGATGCAAGGTTGGTGACCAAGACAAGCCTTGGGCTCCGCATATATGCTGTGCTACATGTACAACACAGCTTTCACAGTGGTTGAATTGCAAAAGGTCATCAATGCCGTTTGCAGTCCCAATGGTGTGGAGAGAGCCAAGCAACCACCTAAATGACTGTTACTTCTGCTTGGTTCCTCCTCTTTCCGGCGGAATAACGAAGCGAAAGAAGTCGAGAATAGTCTACCCAAACATTCCGTCTGCATTGAGACCAGTTCCACATGGTGAGGGACTTCCTATTCCAGAACCTCCAGCAGAATATTCTCTTGATTCATCTGACGAAGACAAAGGTGAGTCGACCTGTTCTTCTCCTGGTCCATCAGCATGCAGTGATCCAGATTTTCACTGTGGTGCATCATCAACCCCACACAGAATAACACAGGAAGAACTAAATGACCTGATTCGTGATTTGGACTTATCAAAGAACAAGGCAGAATTGCTAGGATCAAGACTCCAACAATGGAATCTTCTAGAAGAAGATGTCACAATTACTGCATATCGAAAGCGCCACCAGCAATTGGAGCCTTTCTTCAGAAAGGAAAGTAATCTGATATTCTGTTCCGATATTGAGGGCCTCATGAATGCTTTAAAAATCACTCATCACCCACAAGAATGGAGACTATTTGTGGACTCTTCGAAACTGAGTCTCAAGACTGTGCTTTTGCACAATGGAAACATTCTTCCATCTATTCCAGTAGCGTATGCTGTCCACATGAAAGAGACATACGATAACTTAAGGCAGCTACTGAATTCCATTGAGTATAACAAGTACAGCTGGCACCTCTGTGGTGATTTGAAGGTAGTTGCCCTTTTAATGGGACTGCAGCAAGGATATACAAAATACATGTGTTTCTTATGCGAGTGGGATAGCCGAGCAAAGGAAATGCACTACATGAGGAAGGAATTGACTCACAGGCAGAATGTAGCCATTGGAGAGAAGAATATCCAACACCCAGCTCTGGTTGAGGCTCAGAAAATCTTGCTACCACCCCTTCGCATCAAACTAGGTTTGATGAAGAACTTCGTGAAAGCCATTGACCGGACTTTGCCAGCATTCCGATACCTGCATGAAAAATTCCCTCGACTCAGCGAAGCAAAGATTAAAGAGGGAGTTTTTGTGGGTCCTCAGATTCGAGAGCTTTTCAAAGATGACCGGTTCAACAACTTGCTGGAAGGTGACGCGAAACAAGCATGGAATGCTTTTCGCCTAGTTTCTACAAACTTCCTCGGAAATGTTAGGGCAGAAAACTATAAGGAACTAGTAGAAGACATGTTGATGAAGTATAAGAAACTTGGCTGCAATATGTCTCTAAAGATTCACTTCCTTCATTCCCATTTGGATTTCTTTCCTAGCAACTGTGGTATTGTTAGTGATGAACACGGCGAACGTTTTCATCAAGATATCGCAACAATGGAACAAAGATACCAGGGAAAATGGTCCACTACAATGCTGGCTGACTACTGCTGGACACTCCTCAGAGATGCTCCCGAACAGCTGTACAAGAGACAGGCGAAGAAATCTAAGATGTAGTCAATGACTTGATTTTTTATAGGTAGGCTATTACAGTTGACCTTTTACTATTGGAATGCATTTCGTTATGTAAACATTAATTTCTTGCAGATTACAAAAAAACTAGAGCCAATTTTGCAATTTGACTGTCATATTCGTGTTCAGCACATAAAAATTGATAAGAATTGACTAATTTTATTTCAGTAACATGACTTTTGTAAAAATTTGTTGTCCAGTGTCATCTGCGCGCAACATGTTGGCCATAGGTCGCTTTACACTATTCCTCGAGCTTGAAGATAATAGGTATCCAGAAGCCACCTAAGTACCTTGTGCTCTCATTTATTATGCGAATACCTAGCCTGCTCTTGTGCGGTTGATTTTCTCGACACCGAAGACGCCATTGAGATGGAGGGATGATTCTTCGGTGTCAGACTTGAAGGCGGTGGAAATTGATTTGTCTGTAGTATACTTTAGCCCAAAATGCTACTGGCACAGTATTAAATCAATCAAGGAAAATTTTGACGCAGTCAAGGTCTCTCAAGACGTCTCCAGGGAATGGCTAAAAAGCGGGCCAACTGGCAAATCGACCTTCCAACCCCAAAGCACATTCCAGGGTCACGATTGAAGTTTCTACACCCAACGAAATTCACCAGGCCGACCTGCTTTTTCTTCCACGATCAGGTCGGCTGCAAGACATTTAAGAATATATTATGCACTGACCGTTGTCGTCGTCGCCAGTCCCTATGAAGAAGTTGAGAGTCCCTATCTTCAAAGGTGGCCGCAGATATCAGTAATACCCTAACGCGAATCAAAAAGAGGGGACCACTGAAGGGATCAATTGGTTTTAGGTTGACCACAAGAGCGACTTCATGGGAACTCTTTGCAATTTCTGACTAAGTCGAGTGTTTAACCGAACGCTGATCAGGAGACTCTTTGACTATCAGCATGCACAATGGACGTGTCTTCGTTCTGGAGTACGATTCAGTGAGTAGGCCCAACCGCTATCCTCTTTTGATGCCTCCTTGAATGGTGAGGTCATCTGGCTGACATGCAAAATTTCCCCTAATGAAAACCGCGATCTTTCATACGAGTAAGCACTGATCATTGTCAGACCTGAGGCCTGTTTGACGCTTCATTTCAAGTCTCTTACTTAGCCCGATATTCGGTTTTTACCTCGTTGTAGGGTATCGTAGTAGACGGTACTAGCGCAAGATAAATGTCAGTCATTTCATCTAAGATTGTCAAGAAAAATGGAATGCAGATTTCATCCCCAGTAATACTCCAGTGTTCTCGTTTGGACATGTAGGCCGCATGCTCTTGTGGGGCATAAAGCTGCTGGTGCTTGTCACGCCACTTGGCTGCAGCTGCTTATCATGGCGGCCATTTTTCCCTTTTTGTGGTAACAGTAGCAACTGTAACATTATCCCTGCGGCCTTATGCTTTGCTCTACACGTGTTTGTGAACTGATGCGTTCGTATGCAGCCAAGTAGATGACGCCCGTAGACAAATTGATTGCACCTGTAACATCAAAATGTTTAGCATGACGAGAAGCTTGATGTTGGCAATGGTCAGCATACTGGATGGCAGATGGGAATACCGCGGTTGACTGTTGTCGTAGTAGTCTAGGACGTTCACTGGAATGATAATTTAACAGGAATTATTAAGTGATCAATAATATTATTGGACTGGAGCATTAATTTGTATTCGTAGTGAATACAGACGAGAAAGGTTTGGATTTTATTATTGTGATCTATCATACCGTCACACTCCAGGCCATAGTACATTAGAGACTACATGCGCATAATCACATTCAATATAGGATTTTATTTGGAACACTACTGGAATTTAATTGGAACATCATACATTATGACTTGTGATAGAATGTTTAGGACTTTTGGGGATTTAATTCACAATACTGTAAGTTCTTATTAAAGTTTGGTTTTTGCTCTTTTCTACTACTTAGGTTAAGACCATAAGTCGTAACGCTTAGTAAATAAATAATTCATTGCTGTTTTAAGATCAGTCTGGTGGAATCCTTTACAGTTGTGTTCAGATATAATGCGAGAGGAATAATGTGTTTAAATTATTCATTGGAATTACTAAGTATTCATTGACTTTGGATTAGTGCATTTATTTTGGAAATATTGTGCGATCATTCATAGACGTTTTGGACTGCATCATTGTGGTACATCAGAACATTCAAGGATATTGGTAATGATTCTGAACATTCTATTCTTTTGGACTTGTGATAGCACGTTTAAGATTATTTGGGATTTAAAAAAAATATTATAAATTTCTTACGTTTTCACTTTGTATCGTAGAAAAATAACTAATATGTTTATTTATAAAACTGGCTGGTTTTGCTAATTTCTTTTGCATGCTTTAAGATCTAGAGTCGTAACACATGTAAATGCTAATCTATCAGTTAGAAAGCGGAAGCCCTCAAACCAGGCGTGAGCGTTGCGGGAAATAAGCTGTGCCCTTTACCATCGTCTCCTTTGCCGATGTTGTAAATAATTAGCTCCGAGTATGTCTTTCAAACAACTGGTCGTTTATGGATTTTGCCCTGCCTAGCAACATCGTCCACGGTTGCTCGTCACCTGTGAACTTTTTCTTCCATTATGCAATTTTTTTGCGGCGAGAGGGGGTAATAGCTAGCCACTTTAAAGCGTCCTCAAAGTATTCAAGCAGGCACTACTTGCCCATTCAGTTAAAGTCGGCAACCTGCAGTGGAGTAAAGTTTTTAGGTTAGCATCCCGGATAGTATAGAACACATGCACAACAGCACTAACTGAATAGGGTTTCATGCGGCAGTGCCAATCAATACCAACAAGACAGCAGGGTGGGTTGGGCGTAAAACAGTGAAAATCTGGGTACCGTGGCGCATTACTATCATCTGCGGATGAAGTTTTTCCTCTACCTAATGATCACTGACCAGCGGCATTGTTGCCGAGAAACGTAATTCGAAGTGATATACTCCTCATCGTCTGGGAAGTATTAAGAATGGTCACGCATGTAAATCCATCATTTGGGCGTCCAAAATCATTCGCCTGCCGTTTAGCCAATATTTAAGTATCCGTCATTCAAATTCAACCATTGATGTAGTAAAGACCGCTGAGGTACATGTAACCTCCAACCTCCGCTAAGATTTCAACAACTGTTAGCCTGCTGTAGGTGCTACTGAGGGAAGGCCTTGAATATTCAAGTCAGTAAATTGCTGCTCGTTGACTGGCAAAGATTCAGTCAGAAACTAGTCGATAGTTTCCATGGTTTGCGTCTGTGCAAAAGTGAACCACTTTTGTCTAATTGAGCCGTTGAGTGTGCGTAAGCCTAATACTCGAAACATTTTTTAAAAATTTTTCTCGATATAATTCAGTTTCAGTACTCGCGCCGAGACCAACTTTTATTGTTTTATGCAGACCGTACAGAGTGTGCTCTGCACAGTACATACCTACTTTAACTCTCTTCTGCATTTTACACAAACCCGGCCCTAGGGCAAGGCCAATGTGGCAACCGCCTTGGACCCCGCGTTTTCAGGAAATCAACTGCAAAATGCAGTTTGTTTGCTCGGGGCTCAGCTCATCGCTTGCTGCCTTGGGGCTCCACATGCTGCCTTTGGTTTCGCACATTATAGGGCCTGGCCTGTTTGTACACTCCTTTCTAAGCCTTCGCAGATGGATTCCGCAGTATTTGCAATATTGTGCTTACTACCCATGGCCCCCAGTAATGCTCCGACAAACTAGGGTCCACAAATCTTGATCCTACGGAGCATAATGGAATGGAGTATCTGGTTGAATGCGTTCTTATACGGATAAAAACATACTTCAGTCGTGCATATACTTGTTGGTAAAGTCGACATTTACAGAAAAATATGGGCAGCCAAGGAAATCTGTGTGTGTGTGTGTGTGTGTGTGTGTGTGTGTTTTAACGTAGCTTTAACAATTTGTCAGTCATATCGCTACGACTGGGGCATCATGCCGCAGACATGTAGCATAATTATCCTGACACCAGACTGACCAGTGCTAACACAACCCTCTTAATACTGAGCGCCAAGCGAGGCAGCTGCTAGTATAATTTTTATAAGTATTTGATATGACACGGCCGGGGCTCGATCTTGCAACCTCCCGCATCCGAGGCAGATGTTCTAACCACTAAGGCCACCGGAGCGGTCCAAAGGAAAGGCAATCACTTGGATTACCTAACTGGTTTTATCTATCTTTTATTGGTCACGGTTTCCTTTTTGCCTCTGTGTTTTGACGTAATGGACTCGAATCCGGCCCAGGCCAGAATGGTCAGCTGCAATGGCGTGTCCTTGGGCAAGGCACTTTAGTAACAGAGCTTCGGCACTAAATAGTCTTTCATGTGCTGATATGCCGTTGAACACCATTTTATCAACCAAGAATCGTTGTCGTCGGTCTGAACACGTGTATAAGGCTCAACGCACGGCAGAATATTGATCGACATCTGCCACAAAATAATACGTTGAAATATCGTCATCGGCGCTGTTAAACGGTATGAAATTTTAGGTACAAATATAGCTAGATCTGTCGGCACATTATATGAGGCAGATCTCGGCTTACTCTCTTTACATGTCGGAATATACGTTATGCACGATCATACATTTCCCCAATTGGAACTGAGCTGCAAATTTACCACGATGCATCCGAAAGGCAATCAATTTAGTGTTTACGATCATTTAATTATCTAATTATATTAATCAGCAACATTCATAGCTTGAGTCTATTTGATTACAACAAATAATACCTTATCAAAGTGTAATACTGAATCGTTGTCAACAAATGACATTGTTTTAGATCTACTGCAACGTGTTTCTCAATTAAACAAAAGCAAAACCCGACCTCTACAATTAACTACAGAGCAACCATCGACGTACCAAAAGGGCTCGAAATTTTGAGTTACCCCTACAGTGGTATGTATGTATGTATGTATGTATGTATGTATGTATGTATGTAGCGTTGGAGAGTACTCCATCACAATAGCGGCAATATGGCGCTAACTATAATCTGAAATGACTTGCAAACAAAGTTAGGAAGAGAAACTTTTCCAAACAAATGATAAATGTATGTCAAACGTATATATAAAAAGATAAAAGTGACATGCAAAATCTTTAAAACTTATAATACCCCATCTATGGTATAGCAATCTGAATTTGGTATGGTATTATAACTGAGTGTACTAACTTCGAAAAGATATGTTGGAGCTGCCAACTACCCAAAGAATATCTTTTCTTGACTTGTCTCCAGGGCAACTAAAACAATAATGTGGTAATGTAATGCTAAAGGTGCCAGATCAGTTTTAATCGGTAATATCTTTGTTTTGTTGTTGGTTTAACGCCATTTTATTCAGCACATGATAGGATATACATGGCGGCTGATATTACTGGTGGAGAAAGAAATTGGAAAAACGGAAGAACCACCGACTTATGGGAAGCTTCTGTCGAGCTTTCTTACCTGTAGCGTACTAACGGGGAAAGGGGACGGGGCGGTTGCCCAGGATGCCCCAGGTCTTGGGACGCAGAAACAGCTGATAATTAAAATTGCATGAAAATCGTTGGCGGAGCCATCATCGTCGCCCCGGGCACCATTTACCCTTAGTATGCCACAGTGTTTAACATACATACATTGGCCGAACCGGAGACACGAACCCACAGGGACAGATATGAGACGGTAGTGAATAAGTAAAAGGCACGCGCTTTAGACCACTCGACCACGTGGAACCCTGATATATTTGTTATTTTGAATCAGAATATAAATTTTAAGAAGACCAATTAAAAGTCAAAATGATTAAAATAAAATACATCTGAACGGTGATAGTGTAATGCTGAACTCTCAGATCTACACACAAATAGCTCAGATGATGACAGCGATTATTGTTTTTGTTTTACATTTCGCAATATATATGAGATACAGCCAATGTGGCAGATACTAGGAGAAAAAGTAACTTTTGGTTTGCCTGGACATGTTACTTCGTTAACGTCTATTTCAACCAACCAAGGTTTCGGTTCATCAACCTAAATCCTAAATAACAAAGTAGATTTTTAAAAAAAAACACACCAAGCCCCCCCCCCATAAAATCCAAACAAAACAAAAACAAACAAAAACAAAAATACCAAATCAAAACAGTCATGCTAATGGGTCTTGCCCATGACATGTTCTAATTGATCTTCCGTTCATACTGCTTTTTAATCACTCAGTAATTCATTTACTAACTCTTCAATATCTTCTTTTAATTCTTCGTTTCTGTTTTCCATTTCATCTGCACATCTAATTGATTCTTGTTTTTGTTTATGCCGTTTGATAGTCTGACTTATTTTTTATTCAAGTTTTTGTTTATGCCGTTTGATAATCTGACTTATTTTATTCAAGGTCTTGAACGCATCTGAATTCATACTGTATATCTAACTAATTTAAATTTAATTCAAACTGTGTATCTAATCTATTTAAATTGAATTCATACTGTATATAATCAATTTAAATTGAATTCAAACAGTAAGACTCATCTATTTAAACATTCTTGTCGATATTGATAAGACTTTCCTCAACAACATTTTTATCTCCAACTGTTTTATTATATCCTGATGCATTTATTCTGTTGCCGTTAGCATAACAAAGTTGTTGCAGCTCCTAATCAATTAAAGTACCAAGATTTAACACGGTGGTTGATCATTATATGCATTGCTAAGGTATACATATGTCTAGACCCACGAGGGCAATGTGGACATTGCTTAGTCAATATTTAGAAGGAAACAGTTGAGTACCAAAATTATACATAGCTGACGTAATAAATCGTACTAACACCAACAATAAGTAAATTGTTGCTTTTTGTCACTAAATGTCGTCAAATGACACTAAATGACACTAAAATGATGAACTGGTGAGTATTTCTCATGTAACTTAAATTCACTACAACAAGCACAAATTAGGCAGCATCCTCGAACTTCTATAACTTTCATTCACTAGAACAATCACAAATTAAGCAATATCATCGAACTTCATTGGCGTCAGCATACTTATTTGAAAGACTTCTTGCATAATAAATATGTTACCCAAGATGCCTGATGGTAGTGTATGCCTGATGGTAGTGTTTTGTATATCTATCATGCCAGACTAATGCTGCTTCCACGCACCTTGTCTTTGGCGTATAGGTCTGTCATTGGAAGAAGGACGGAAAGCATTTGTGCGATATGCTAAAAATTTAGTCAATATCTGTGCAATGTGCTAAACATTTAGTCAACGTATGTGCGATGTGCTAAAAATTTAGTGCATAAAGTGTAACTAGGTTCAATATCCTTCTTAATTTGAGATAGTAAATGATAGTTGTACGAGGGGTAAAAAAATGTGCAACTAAAAAAGTTAAGATTGCATGACAAATGTAAAAAACCATAGAAAGCAGAACACTTAAAATTAAATGAAGCAGAATTATGAAAAGTAATTAACGGGACATGTAAAGTCGAAGATTCACAATAGACTAATGATTTAATAAAATCATAAATATGTTTGTTGATTATTCAGTTTTAACTCATCTAAAAATAGTAAGATTTTTATCTTAATACATTGAAACATTTTTACCATATAAACGCCAAAGTTAATCAGGAATGGTAAATAGGGATTTACATTAAAAATTGTCGTAAATACACTGAAACACTTTTTGCATTATAAACAAAGGAGTTCGATAGCGATGGAAAACAATATTTATGGTCTAATATTTCTGTTGCAAATGCATTGAAGAATACACTAAAACATCACCATATATTAGCATATTTAACGGTGTTTTTCGATCTGCGTAAAACTTAAAAATATTTCATTGGTTGAGACTAAGAAATCGAGATTGCTGCAATTAAATCGTAAAATATTTTCTATATTTGACAAAATCAAAAATAATTTCCACAACTTGAAGTATTAATAAGCATAAGAAAAAAGGGAAAATGTAAAAAAATATTCTCACAACGAAGATATGCATAAAAGAAATACAATACAGTTTGAAAATGAAAAGAAACTTCGGAGAGAGAGAGAGAGAGAGTGGCATAGAGCATTCAGATTAGAAGAATAACTGCTTTAATAGAAAGGTAAATTCATATAAATTTAGAGGATGTCATAACAACGATTTTGTTTCTTTTAAATTAGGTAGAACCTGATATCGTCAAGATTGTACAAAGAAATTCAAACAATTTAATTCTGTAAAGGTACATCTGAAACTTAATGTTAGTTGGAAAAATATTCTACATTTCCGATTGATCACGAGAAAAAATAAATTTAACACTGCATTACACAACAAACTGTATTGGAATGTTTAGGAGTTTGATCATTCAAAATGTATCGGGGGATGATGGGTTTGACAATCTAAGCACGACGTTTGACCGAAAGATCACTGATAAATATAAGTGTTATTTTGACAAAATCGATGCCCTTAACTTAAAAATTGATGAATGTAAGCAATTATAGGATGGAACATATATAAAAATGTCTCATTGCATTAGAAACTAAAATATGCTTGTATCAGTACTGAACCAAGGAATATATTTCATTACGAGGAAAATCAGGATTTATCTAGGCTTGACCCTTACCAAACAATATAAAGTCAGATTTTCGTATTTAAAATGTATTTCAGCCACTTTCACACAGTGGAAAACGTAAGCAAGCACACAATACTGCTGAAAATCGTGCCAGAAAACGATTCAGCTAATTAGAAAACTATAAACATACGTTAAATGTTTGAAAATAATTAACAAAGCCGCAATTTGAAGGAAACAAACCGAACACTTTCCGAATGGTTTGTTTGTTGAAAAAGTGACTACACCGGAAGCTACTTTGAAGGAAACAAACCGAACACTTTCCGAATGGTTTGTTTGTTGAAAAAGTGACTACACCGGAAGCTACTTGCAAGCTTGCTCGCATGCTCACGTTGGCCTAGCAGAGACCCGTACTCACGGGTAAAGAGATGAGATGTCAGTAATCTGTGAAGCTGGTCGCCTTGGACCGCTCGGCCACCTGTCCTCCATACTTAAGTCAATACACAAGACATACACACCTATTGTTTACATAGGAACATATTGCATTCAGGTGTACTTGATCTAAAATATAGCATGAATTGAATGCAATTAACTGAGGTCACAAAATGCTAAACAAATCATCTTCACCAAAGAAGACAGAAGCCATTTTGTTTGAGTTAACATTTGTTACATTTGCGATGTAAAGACTGTTACCTATTGAGGTCCTGCACATATCAAGTGTAAATGAAGTTTTTTTTAATCAAAATTAATTCCACTCTTCATTTATAATGTTGTTAAAACAACGTCAGAGAAATGAAATAAAAGTCGTTCTTAACGCGGATGAAAAATATATATTTTTTATACACACATGATTTCGGGGTTGATTGGATAGGAAAGGATGGCAAAACTATTCTCGGAGAATAGGACTGTTAGATTCGTCGGAAGTTATGGTTGCATGTGGCAAGCTCTTTAACAGTAAAGAATTTAGATGACACGGAATTTATAGACACAACTGAGCATTTGTAAAACACAGGCAATACATTTATTCGAAAAGACGTTTACCAATTTAATACATGGATAGTTTTAATGAAACAACATTAGTTTGTGTCGATAATTTTTTACTTGATGTATAATTGAAGTCATTTTAGACCGTGTATATCAGTGTGCACATATGCGATGTTTCACTTTAAATTCCCCACATTAGGCGACCTTCAAATGACCTTCACAATAATGAAGAACATATCACGGTCACTAAATAATTCGATTTGCGTTATGTGCTAAGCCCAAGAGTGATGCAGTAGTGTGATACGTCAAGTTCATTAACACGAGGAGTGTTATATGTTTTATCCTCTAACCTATGCTAAATCATTGCACATGTTACTTCATTGCATCATAAACTTTGTTTCAACACTGTTAAACAGAGAATCCTAGCTTTAGAACACGACACTTGCAGGTAATCGGTGTAGAACTTGAATTACTAAGTGTTAGGGTCGTCCATTTGTTATGTGGCGTCTTTGTTTCTTTATCTAGGAGATGATCGACCACTGTGTTATTCCCCGTAAATAATAAAAATAAAATTTTAAATTAATGGATGGAATAACAGAGATCTGAGGAGAGCTATAGAATAGAACATGTGAAATACAACAATTTAATCAACTGCATAAACAACATGAAACTGAACATGGCATTTTAATGATACACTTTCTCTTAGAAATATAATTATACACTTTATTAGAAGTGCAAAAAGCCGTTCTGTTATATCAGTAATGCAAATTTCATCATTAAATTGAGTGAACGATCAAACTCATCTTGTGCAGCATGCCTGCGTTATCTGCTTGCTTCCGGTCCTCTCAAAGTCAAAGTTGGTGACAGGTCTGAGTCGCCGGATTCCTTTCCCTCTTCTCCCTTTCTATTTAGCCTCTACGAGTTATCAACCGTAACTTGATTGCCTTCTGTCTCTCACCACTGCGTGGTGCTGATAAGGTGCTATTTTCCCCTTGTGCTTTTCGATGCTCGCTTTCTTTTCAATGAGGCTGAATCTCTCTTTCTCTAAAGTCCGTGTCCTTCAACTTCCGGACCCGTCCCTTGGATAATATTTAAGAAGAAAAGATGCTTTATGTTTTTCCTCGGCGTCATCCTTCCCCTTCAACAGAAAGATTTGGACTGACTAATTTCGCGAGGTAGAATACTTAATACAATTTATTTCGCCTGGAAAACATACACCACTCGTTTAGCTTAGCCAGTCTAGCTTAACTCTATCTAACCGCCTGAAATTTTACAAGCTCATCAAAGTTAGAATAATTCTATCTCTTCCGCCTTTATTAATAACTATGTCTGGAAAAAGTTATGAAACTTATTTCAAATGGCACAAATCGTCTCTGGATTGTCTCTACTTTGATATATCACGCTGCGTAACCCCAAGTTAACATTGCCCTCTATCTGTCTGACCGTTATCCCAGCGGGTCATAACTGAAAATGAATTGTGCCCCAAAACAAAGAAGGTTAAACCATCGCGGGCTAACGATTTGTTGTGGGCCTTGCCCATACCACAAAGTTAATTGTTACGTGTCAAGCTGACCGCGATAGGGTTAACTTCATTTATCGTGCAGTAGTAATTTTCCTTAAAATTCACTCTGTTCGGCTATTGATCGTGATATGTGCTTCGTAATATATTATATAAATATAACACTTTACCTCGAATTAGGCTTGAAATTGACAAAAGAATACAAAGTAATATTTTTTTATCAACAATCGTAGTTGATATACTTTATTACATGGCTGATCTGGCGTTCGATACAGTTGTTCGATCCCTGATAGTATAACAACTTTCCGTATCGCACACCCAGTCCGGAACTACTTTAACAACTTGAAATAGTCAATAATAATCCAGTTATAAAATATCGGGAATAATGTATTGCTATACATTTTATAATATTTACAAATGTTACGTTTTTAATTTTAAGAAATGCAGTAATATTGGGTGAATAGAGCCGCTTGTGCCGATGGGGATAGGCAATAGTACCGTAAGTAGCGATGAACAGTCGATGTGCATCAAAAACGAGAGAGAGAGAGAGAAAGAGAGAGAGAGTATTTTTATCGTTGAAATCTTGTACTGACATTTATAAAAATCCAGACAAAGTAAGAAAGACTCATTGATTCATGTCGAGATTCGAGGCATGGTTAGAAAATATACCCCATATTTAATTCCCAAGAGAAAACAAAAATGCCAAATTTAGCTAAAATCCATTTCAGCTTAAGAGTTTCAAACACAGTCTGCGGATTTATATTTCTTAAGGAGCAAGTTAAAGTGGAGGGACATACAATTTGTCTATTAAAGTTACCGAGGAATTGAATTTGTTTAGTAAATCTGATTATAAAACCAACAAACATTTGCAACGTAAAGGTAGACGTACCACAGAAAGCAGCAGATTTGATTATGTCGCAACTTTAAAAGAATTACATCTAGTTATAATTTTGTCGAGACATTTTCAATACTGGGGCACATGAAGGGAACTGCATGTTTACACTTTAAATTCTTGTGACTGTTTAGGTGGAAAATATGGGGATGAAAACAGAACAATGCTGTAATATTGTACAAACACTGTCTCGCTAAATTATATCGAAATAAATATGAAAAATCTAGTCCACCTTTTTAAGAGACAGAATCTTCGAATTCTTAACAAAATATATGCTTGAGGTGTTTCTTGTATTAAATAAAAACATAAAAATAGCGAGTTTGGATATATAATACATTAATTAGCATTCTGTATAAGCCTGAATGTATTTAATTACTGTTAGTCTGTAACATTTGCCCTGAAATTTGCTTGAAGCAGAGTGTCTATACAGTAAGTACAGCGTAAGAACAGAGGTCATTGACTGGTCTGAAATCTATGATTAATTTGTAAAGTAAGGAAAATATTCACTTGCCGTGACTGCAGTTTAAATTCATTCACATCACCCATACAACATTTAAATAAAATTCAAGGCAAAAGAGTCAATCTATACTGGCAGGGCAAACATACTGATTTCGCAACTGCACGGTATACATCCAGACCTAGCCCTGATTATGTGTATATCGAGGGTTGTACAATATTTTTCATAAAACGCCAAATGCCTAATTCGTTTTAAAAAATACGCATAAAGGAGATATGTAATGAATAAAAAATTCACATAAGTGCTTTGGTCAGTCGGATGGGGGTGGGTGGGTAGCGGAGGTTGTGGTAGAGGAACGCGTTTGATAAGGTGTAGGAACGAACATACGTCTCAGCCTCGACATTCCTACGCCGTATCAAACTCGTTCCTTCCGCCCACTCGGAAGAAAACACACATGTAGTTTTGTCTATATATCAGATTTCAAATCTGAGGCAAAAGACAGATGACGATTTTGAGAAGAATTTCTTTACATTGACGAATATGAATAATTGTAACAAGATCTCTCAGATCAATCAGATAGAAACATAATTGATGACAAAAGTGTGCTTGTGAGTGTGAAAACAACACTATCACAAATGCCAAGCCAACATGTGAGGGATTTACATTACAGGAGCTACCAAAATGGCTAATATATGAATTAATCTACCAAAAATGAAAATATTGGTAACCGATACTTATTCCCTCTGTATCGGTGATGAAATAAACAAGAAAAAGCTAAAGTTGAAATAAAAACATTACCTTACATCTGGTACAAAGTTTCAAACCAAGTAAACAATAGCCTATGAAGACCAATTCTGCATGCTGGTTGAAAAAAGCTGAGCAATCTGGTTGAAAAAGTCATTGATGAAATGAAGGAACTCAGGAAGAATTTGAAGATAACACGCAGCGAATGGAACACGTTATGCCATATGACCCGAGCATCATCAAGACAGCAGCTAAAAAAGTTAAGGAATCAACTAATGAACGACTTCAAAGAAGGATCTTACGACAAACCAAACAATACGACATAGAAAGCTGACCATTACTTATCACAATGAATAGTTGATGTTTTGTCTTCTGAACGGGAAATCAACAGTAAATAATGAAGACTTTCATGCTTCATTTGAAAATAGATATTAGGACTTCGTGTTTAAAAGTAACAAGACATTTTGAGGAGCAACAAAATTTTAAATTCGATTTAACATTGAACTACTGCTATTCCTCTATTTTGTATTACATTTGTTTACTCACAAAGCTTGGGGAGCCTACATTAGACTTCTTTTGTACCTTCATTTTCAGCTCTACAAATAATTAGATTTCTAGACTGCACGCTATATAAACTAAGTTTCGAAGAGCTAATATTACCTGCAGGTTTCTCGGAGTTATCCCATTGACCGCCGATTAGTAGAGGTTTATTTCCAGACAAAATTCATCCAGATTTTTAAACAAAAATGGTTGTTGTTGCTTTTGTTGTTATAATGCCAGCAAAAAAAGTCTCGTTTTATTATAAACAACGTCGTCTTGGAGTGCTTGACCAGTACCATTCCACTCATGATGTGAATAAAGTAATGCAGAGTGTGGAGTGCGTGAACACCGTAAGATCGCTCTCGATATAGGGCATTTTTATAGTATGGGTCTCAGACTTCTGGATTACCCAATGTTGCTATTCACTATGCTTTTTGAAAATATTTTCTATATCAGTTAAACTGCCACACCATCGTATAAAATTGGTAATTTAGTGGATGTTTTCGATATATTTGTTAGCTAAAAGCAGTTAAACAAAAGCTATTGATACGTCCAGAACTCTCAGACGTATGCTACCAAAGTACAACGACTAAGCGCCCGATGCCTTTTGGACGTGATGGCAATATCTGTCATTATTAAATACTCATTTTTTCACCGCTAACTTTGCAGTGTCAAAACCTAGCAGTACTGCACAATTCTATACTGCACTACACGTTTGTCCTAAAATAGTATAGTGTTTTAAGAATTACTTTGATTGTAAACAAACAATGTACGCACACATTGCAGATGCTTTAGCTTTTTGATTAATTAGATTTGTTTGTTGATGAATTAAAATAGCTGTTTCATTCATTTGAAAGGAGACTATAAAGTTAACGAAGTGTACGAGTTCACTGTATCACAAAAGAACCTTTCAACCAAGCAAACGAATGAACGCCATATCCATAACAAATGCGAGACACGCAGTAATGAAAATGCCATTCTGATCAATTAAACAGTTATTTCAGAGAAATATTCATATCTTTTGTAAATCGAATCCTTCAGACTCTGACCGTGCTCTCTAAGATCTATAAATAGCATAGAAAAGCATATTAAGATGAAGAGTTATCGTTTCTACCTCAGAAACGTCATATTTTTCAAGATAGTCAAAACACTAAGTTCGAAAAAATATGCAAGGGAAGAAGGTTTTGGTAGCCTCAGAGAATACAAGCCATCGCATCTGCTTTGCAATTTTCCCCGTCAAGGCCTAACGTTTTGATACAATGTTTTAAATTATAATAGCGATAGAAGCTATACGGGTCATGTACATAGCTGGGGTCCCTCCAACAAAGAGCGTGCAAATGGCAGAGTATAAACGTATAATATCGTTTTCAGCTGGAATAAGAATAGCAACAGATATATTTTGTTTTTCCATCTTGAATTTCCCCAGAATATGCTTTCAAAGTTCAGCAAATCCAAATTATATGGGTTCCAAAACTTAATACACACAACGAAAGTGTACTGCCGACTACATTTCCATCAGAAATCAAACTATCCTTACTGCACTCAAAACAAAATGAATGTGGTATTCAATAGCGTCTTTTTGAGAATTTCAATTAAAAGAATTCGCATTTTTTTCCACATTATAAATCCAAACAATCACTGACAGAACAGAAAAACACAGATACAGACGAATCAAGACCAGTCCCGCCACTGCCCAAGTCACATATAAGTTACTTCGTACGGAATTCACCCAGCTAATAAATCCAGTCCAACACAAATAGGAAAGCAGAATTTAGTCGGATAGACAGAAAAACAACACCCATCCATTCCAGATCAACTGAAAAAGAATTATTAATGCGCATTGATTTATAATATCAGTATAAATTTTAATTTTATGTAGACTAAATCGAGAATTGTTTTTAAACTAATGCCTGAGCGCGTGACCAAGTTCAAAGTCGCTGGGCGGTGGTCTGTACGTATTAATATTGTTACTGTGTTTTGATGAACCTACGATTGTGCATTTACTTTGGCTTCCAGCATAAATTCAATTAATTTGTTTCTTGTAGTGTATTTTTTTTAAAATTCAGCAATAGGTAGAAAAGCAAAATGAATATATAATAAAACTTTTACTTTATTTGTATTGGAAATATGAATTCAATTTTTCATGAATAACACTTCACTCCTAAAGTCGTGCAGTATTGCTTAGAAAAACTTGTTCATATTTTCTCATACAAATGTGGTAGCCTAAGAATACAACCGATTTAATTTATTTCCTATTGAAATGAATGAATGTAAACATTATTGTATTGCTTTTCTGAAAATTTTAATTAATACAAATATTTGAAGAAAAATTGTGTAATATCTATTTATAAGACTAACCTCACATTACTAATCATCATGAGATGACGCAATCCTAGGTAATGCTACCTAATAACAGACCTATATTAACGTCACGTTACGTAGAAAGAAACATACATGGTCCTGCGTGTGCTTCACTGTACCCAGTACCGTGCTTACTAGGTCTAATAAGTGGAAACTTTATTGGGTCATCCGACCCATTGCATTTGTATAGGAAGTTGTTAAGTTGAATATATTGTAAGTGACCTGTACTTCCTGTCTGCTCAGGTGGGTTCATTAAGGAAGTTCCACGCAAAAACGTAAAGTCAACAAAAATGTTTAATGAGAGTTGCGCAAGTAAGACGCTGGAAAGCTGTCATCAGTACAAACTATTCACTTGGATCAGACATGCAAACTCTTGCAAGGAAACACTCGTTACTTACAGTCTTGTAACGTAACAATTAGATGCTGAAGTTACTTTTTTTCTCTCGATGGCTTTTAGCTGGATCATTTGAATAAGATGCATCAGAACACAATAGCCTTTATCAATGTTAACAAAAATGAAATAATGATTGGAAATCATAGAGTGACCCCAACAGACGAGAGATGACGATTTACTTTGCATTTGTTGTAACCCAGGTTACCAATGTGGTGGGAGATAACTGCACGACAATTTGGAAGATGAATTTACTTACTAAAGCATTTCCTACGTAATTACCAAAATGCTTGCCTCTGCATGCTGTTAAAAATACGGACGTTCAGAATATTGATTCTTTTACTAGCTTTTCACCTAAATAATCTCCAAATAATTTTTGTTGTTATTATTACTTTACTAGTTTAGTTCCGTATTATTATTATTATTATTATTAAACCACTTTCTTTATATCATTACCTAAAAGGGGCGTTGGACTTAAATATTCACTAATGTTATTTCCAGTTTTGAACTTCGCCGCGCTCTGCAGTTATCGGGCAAGTACTGTCTTCCACATCAATATATAACCTTCGGTTTTAAACCAAGTGACAGTACTGAACCAACCAGAATTGGCAGAACAAATTCACCAACGAATCGAATGTGGCAAACTGGCAAACATCGGTCTAGCGCAATTCTTACGGTGTCAACCACATATAAATAACGTTTCATATATTAGAATATATAAAACATTCTCGCATCTTACGCTGTAGAAAACTCTGAAACAAAACTCTGTATCCTAATTTGTCTATAAAGTTTTCAGTAGCAGAACAACAGTTCTCTAATGGATAAAACGTGGCTAACCAAAGACAGGGTATAATGATACTTAAAGAATTGCGGTTTTAAGGGAGATTGCAGCTATGCGCATAAAAAATTGCATTACTCAATGAATCTAACGGTTTGTATATAGTCAGTTTGTTTCAAATATTACTGCCGAGAATAACTTCACTGTGACTTCATCTGAGTGTAAATACATGTGACTCACATACCTGTAATATCTAACCATCGACGTCATGGATGACACACGAACAAAACTGAGTTCATAAGAACTTGACACGATCAATAAAACGTTCGGTTACCGCGAAACACAAGCATCCTGAAACTTCATATTTTAATACACGTGTCATGATGTTCCCTTCAAGCAACCACATAGTGGAGAAAACACATTTGGTATATTAAATGGAATAATACAGGCACGCGATTTGTGCAAGAAACTATGCTGAATGCAATATGTCCAACCTTGACAAACCAAGCGTGATATAATGATCAACATGGTAATAGCTAAAACTTATTGACAGAGATTTCCTACAGGCATAATAAATATGGGATTAGTCAACTAGTAATTCAGTATAATTTGACTCTATGGACCGCAGGAAGTGTGAGAACATGTCTATGCAGTGGCGCATTATCAAAAATCGAGAGAAGCTGTACACTAAAATGTATGTTACCACAGAGCAACAAATTCGCCACAACTATATGCTTTTGCACTGCCCAAGATGCAATGAGCTAAACATGTAACACTAATATCTTAAAAGAAACATCTGATAACATATGGAGAGTTCACATGCTGTAGTAAATATCCACCCAAACCATATTATGGTGTACAGCTGGTTAGTCTACGATAATAAAATTGTGACACCTGTCTTAAGCCCTGTAATACAGTTTTTGAAAGCCACGTGAATTATATATCATCGGATATACGCAACTGAAATTTTGGGATAATATTGTTGTGTCTAACGTTTGTAATGCTAGTAGTTCTTTTCATGTATGAGAAATCAGAACGTTGACCAAATCATTGTCGCAAATATTCAGGTACTGTAGGATAGTTTTAAAAGTCACGTGTTCTCTGTACATCAAAACTTTGGGATAATATAATTGTATGTCTAAGTTTTCTACCCTAAGATGCTACGCGTTCATTGCTATATCTCTCTTGATATGAATCACTGAGACTCGCATTGTATTGATTTGGCCTTACTAGATGTTACGTACAAAGTAGCTTCCCTTGTCGATAGTTTGGGCAGCTTGTGCCAAAAAAAAAATATTTACAAAAAAGTAATGAAGAAACTGAAGCTGAAACTTTCATTTTTTTAAAAATTCTTTTTACAACCACTACCAGCGTTCCTAAATAATGCTATATCATGCCTTGCCTTTCTAAGCAGAAAGCCATGTCATAGTATCGCTGTCACGGAGGATCACCTTTGTATTCTTGAAATGAGTAGGTCACCGAAAGGAATGTTATTGGATGAAAAACAAGATTAAGAAGCAAATGAAACTAAATAAATTCAATTACGTTTTGCAAGGCTGAACCAATTACATCCAAGTAATTTGAAAACGTACTAAGGCAACAATAGAAAGATAAATGCCAGTATATGTATACTTGCACAGTGTATAACTATCATAACGTCATTTTTGTTGGAAAATAGCCACTGTATAGCAAACTATGCCATCCGATATACCGTAAGCTGTACTTCTAGTGCGATAAGTATTCCAAAATATGGGAAAGCATAAGAATTGACACTTGCGTCCGACCTCCACATACTAGCAGATTCTCCATTTAAGAGTACTGCCATTAGAAGAAAAAAAAATCAGCTTCTTTTCCTTTACTGCCTTGGCATCATATCAAGAAGAGACTTCTTTTTTGACTTCTTTTTATACACTGGCATAATCTCAGGAAGAGATTTCTTTTATGTCTTGGCATAATATCCAGAAGAGATTTCCTATTTGTTTATATTAGCATAATCTGTAAAAGAGACTTCTTTTTCAGCTTTGGCATCATATCAAGAACATACTTTTTCTGCCTTTGCATAATATAAGAAGAAAATTCTTTTTCTGCCTTGGTAGAATATAAAAAAGAGACTTCGTCTGCCTTATCATAATATCAAGAAGAGGCTTCGTTTTCTGGCTTAGCATATTATGGCAAAAATGGACTTTTTCTGCCTTGGCATTCTATCATGAAGAGAATTACTTTTCTGCCTGGTAATACTATCAATAAGAGACTTTTTCTGCCTTGGCATAATATCATGAAGATACTTCTTTTTCTGCCTCTGCACACACACACACACACACACACACACACACACACACATATATATATATATATATATATATATATATATATATATATATATATATATATATATATATATATATATATATATATATATATATATATATATATATATACATACATAAGACAATAAAAAATTGCTCTGTATTTGCCAAGAAACAGTCAAAAACGTCTCAATTGGACGTTCCATCACACAACTACAATATTACATTGCGTAAATCAACAGGTCCATAGCTACAATATGATAGAGGTTTTAGTTTGCTTGATTTCGATATTTTGTCAACACATGGTTCCCATGGCAACTCTAATACTCGAATTTCCGCTTTTGGTGTTGACAGATTAAGCTGGAAATGGATAATATTAGACTGTTTAAAAAAAATTTTTAGACTGCCATTCCGACCTACCCTCTGAAACCTCCTCGAGTGCAATAACAAAATGCTCTCTAAATTGTTAGCTTGTCAAGAGTTTACCACTGTGAGGTCTGATTGTAGGAAATACCGAATGTGTCCTACGTCATGTTGTAACATAGGGTTAATTAAGGTAACCATTTTGACCTGGTATAGAACATTTTGAGCAGGATTTATATATGCATTTTATTGTGTAATTTACTGATTTTACTCTTCGACGATGTTATCATTATTTTGTACGCCATTTCTGGGAGTCCCAAACTTACTTGGCACTATATCTGCAGGACTGTGCTGGCGTGCTGTTAAGCCCCATGCATACATATTTGCCAAGGTTTATTTACGCAAAAATATAAATTATAGCATTTCAAAATCCATGGAAACAAATATCGGCCTTCTGCCATTGACTTGATTCTGTTTGTGTTCAGCACTGTTTTGTCTGAACCGAATTACCTATTCCTTTCCTGCAATATGTTTTTGTATACTGTCGATCATACGCCACATATTGTGGAAATGATATTTAAGAGGATGTAAATTTCATTCAGCAAGTAGAAAGGTGTATCTAGGTGTAAACGATTTTCCAGCATTGGATAAATATGGCGCAAATGTTTAAAAATATACTATACATCGCATGTGAACAATCAACGAGAACCTTTACAATATCTGCAACACACTCCTACCGCTTCATCCCCCTACGTAGTGTAGCAAAGACATATTGTGATGTCACTAAACTTATTGCATAACATGTGATAACTAATGAAACGTGTATTCCAATGTCAGTGCATTATGCCATACGTATATAAATTCACATTTCTGATAAAGTTGACTTTAAGTCTTTTCTCACAATAACCATTTATTAAGACGATTTTACGCAGTTTAAATCTTTCGTGTTTTAATACACTATCTAGATACGGTCTTTTTTCACATCACTAAATACAGAGGTCCCTCATCCGGGTTACCTTTGTTTTGTTTTTTTCATGCGCATTTAAAGAAAACAAAACAAAAGGTCAAATGTCAAGGTCTTACCGAGCCACTGCTTGACGTGACAGAGAAGATAGAACTCCCCAAGGATGGAAATCCCTGAAGACGACTGTTCCATTTGACGTATCGCAATATGTCAGCAAAACTGGAACTCATGTCAGTAGTGATGGATTGAGGACTGATAACGTTGCTTGCAGGGTGTGGGGCATTACGAACTAGGGAGCAGTCCTCAGCTTACTTAATTCAATGCATGGCGTTTGCAAGTAGTTTTCACGATACCTATGTTTGACGTAAGCACTATCTTTGTACATGCTTTGAGTTTCAACAGATCAATTACTGGCCAGCGTGGAACCAAAAGCCCACATTATTAATGCTTGTTAATGGACATAATTGAATGGGAGGCGTATACAGGACAATGCAGAAATAAAATGTTTTTAGGATAGCACTCTGCATACAGAATATTAATGATTATTATCTAGGTTGTTTTGATAAAATACCTGACACTTAAACTCTTTATCAGAGGTGGCATTGTCAAGCAGCGCCTTATATATTTGGTCCGATATTGTGTTGAGTTTTGCTTCAGCCAAGACGCGGGTTTCGTCTCGCATTCGAGCCGTCATGGAGAGCCGACGGTAATCAACACTCCGGGCATTTATAAGCTAGCATCCTCTGAAACATTGCGTTGAGACCAAGGATCTCTCACGTTGGGAGGCTGTTAGGTTTATGTGTGCCTCTTCCTTGAGCGCTGTATCCTTTGATTCCGCGGCAGACAGTATCACATTATATGTAAAGACGTATCCGTTGGTTTCTGATGGGTTCTCTTTCCGAGCTATGGCAAGCTTTACTCGTGCTTCAGCCGAGAGCAGCTCCTCTTTGAGGCACAACGCTTGAACGAAATAATGGAGAAAATAATTTACTTCAGTAATTTTTATATGCTAGCAAACTCCTGTTCCACACCCACTTTACTGCAAGGCGGCCGTCCTGCTTTGCCATACACTTGAGATTGACGGTGCGCTGCAGCCTTCCCAAGAAGTTTTTTTTTCGTCTGAAGCTCTTCTGTTTCATTGACATTGGTGTTAAATGTGAATTCAGCTGTTTCGGCGTCTTCGGGCTGATAGGCCTCACGAGGGGGAAAATCCTCTATCCCAAAGCCGCCTTCAACCATAAATATGTAGCTATGTTAACTTGTTAACTAGAAGGTATGTAAACATCAACAGCTATGTCACTCAATCAAAAAATGTTGAAAACAGTAAACTTGTTTAAGCATTCTCAATACGGAAAAAGCCCTACTCATTCAGCTCCATCATCTGCTCACATAGTGTCAAGGAAGCCATATTACTATTGATGTGATCTACAGCCAAAAACACCATAGACCAAAAGCAGATTCTTAATGTCAGATTTCCCAACCTCGGTGGCAACGATGTTATTGTGTCTGGCACCGCTGTACTGGCATTCATAAGTGCTTTTAGCGACGGCTCAAGAGATCAGCCTCAGTCCGTCTCACCAAAGAGATGGCTTTCAACGATTACGGCAATGAGATTTAGAACATGAACAGATGGACGAACAATACCATCAGTGGTATCTCGTTTGAGTTATGATCATCAGGTACTTGCACGCATGGTTATGTAGCAATACTTGGGAAAGGTGACGAAATTGTACATCCGAATGCTGCGCCACCGCAGGGTGGTACTAAACAAGAGCGAAGCTACGTGGGCCATAAACCTGAACTCGCCCGGGAAATGTAGGAATGTCATGCTCTTTGAGGACGCACAAACCTTTGATTTCTTTTTGGAAGCGATCGTGAACATTTGTCCAACTCCATTATCAACAAAGCGCCAGTGACGATCAAGGGAGTCCCAAACCTGGTATATACTAACAGGCAGACACACTATCAACATTGGGTCTAAGGGGTTACAAATAATCGCATGGGGATCTATCTGCCGCTGATAGACATTCATACATTTTACGAAAACATATTTGATCGTGTCATTGAAGTTAAGTAAACGGAGACCGCACGCTCCATGAGTCAGAAAGGCGCATCAAACACGCGGGCGGAATTGGCAAGAATTACGCATGTGCGCACAGGAATTAGCAACATTAAGCATTAAATTCTTTCATAAACACGACTTAACGAGATTATCGTTATAATCACGTTCGTACGCGAATATATCTTCTACGAGTGTAGTCCGATTGGATTAAAAACCTCTAACGTTTCTAATAGGTTAATGCATGAAAGATTGAAATTAATACACCTTGTCTGTTTATCTATATGATGTCTAACTTGGAACCTACTGCTATATATTCTGTCAGAAAACATGGGGTTATTGTGACATAGGTTTGACCTTCTAGGGCATTTATAATAACTTCTCAAACAGTCAACATATTAAACCATTTCATCAATATAACAGATAGCAAGGAAGAATACATTTTAATTTTCACATACGTCTTCAGCTGAAGAGTGCTTCTTTTCAAGCCTTATTTGTATTGTGACGATAAAGATAATTTTGGGCTGTAAGTACTCTAGCTGTTGTCATATCTACGTCACGAGAACTTAAAGTAAACACAGGTTCCACACTGCCTACGCTTTGTACGAGCATCAGTGAGTGAACATGAATCAGTATTTCTAAATCATCAAAATTTAAATTAACAAACCCAATGGGCAAAGCTGCGCGCAGCAACAAAACCCATCTTCATTTTCGTTCACATATAATCCATAGGCATTTTCGTACATCAATTCCACAACACTGCTACTGCACGGCTCTAAATCGGCATGAATTGATATGTGTAATACCGTCCTATCATGTTTATATACTGATGTGTGTGATTTGGATTTTGAACGTAGCTTTAAAAAAATTTCAGTCATATAGCTACGATGTCTGTAGTGTGGCAGTTTACAGTGATATCTAGCACTAGGGCATCATGCCGCTGACATGTAGCATGATGTCCCACCCAGTCACATTATCCTGACACGAGGCCGACCAGTCCTAACAAATAGCTCTTAATGCTGAACGCCAAGCGAGGCAGCTGGTAGTACCATTTTTGTAAGTCTTTGGTATGACTCAGCCGGGGATCTAACCCACGACCTCCTGCATTCGAGGCGGACGCTCTAACCACGAGGCTACCGGAGTGGTCTATATACTGATGTACTATTTCGTTTAATTCATGAAAATAATTAATCGTCCACATGCTGATAGTAAAACAGCATTTTCTTGGCTACCAAATAGTTCCAAGGTCTTCAGCCCATTTAAGGGTGTTGCAGAATTGTGTGTACTTAATATAAATTGAATATATGAAACAAAAATGTACTCAGGTTTCGTTGCCATTGGTTGCTGTTTTTAGCTGCGGTTATTTCAAAATAATTCATTTCACCCACTGGCGCATGTGAAAAGTATCCACGGTGAGAAACCCGATTAATTCAAATTCTCTGAATGTAAATTTTCACCATAAACAAGCTTTATCCGGAAAATCTGTCCACTTTAGGGAAGCAATCTTCAGCTATAGAGGTATGTGAAATATAAAATTGTATTCTTTCTTGGTATCCATTTATGTGATAGAATTGTTGTTGAATGGTTGGGAATTATCGTCTGCTTCACGTGAGCCATTTTTATAACTGAACAAATTTAATTCAGTTTTACCTTGCAAGCAATAACTGATGAACAATCTTTGCGTTCTTTTAATTCAGAGAGATATAAGTATTATCGGACACAGCTTCATGTAAGAATGTGGTTATTATAATAATCATCTCATACAATAATTCTGGTGAAACAATTTAATGTATAAGGGAGCCAATTCAGGTGCGCGCGTGCGTATTATATAACATTTTATTTCGAGCCTAACCGTGCATCTTGTATTACAGGACTTAGTAATTATATTTTAACTGTTTAACGGGAAATCGTAGGATTCTGCGATTTCGTGTAACCCGGATACTGCAGTGGATGGTTACGTTAGCTCGGAGGACAGTATTGGATCCAAAGCTCGTGGACCAACGAGTCTGCAGGAATAAGAAAGTTCACGAGGGATCCTTTAGCAGACTGGGAGTGGCGAGTCGTGTGTGGTTGCTCCTGATCATTCGATGAGAGGTCTAGAACCGGAAATGCTTTGTGATCGTCGACTGGACAGAACGAACGAAATACATACATGTATTCCATTTTTTAATCAGTGTTATTCAATATAACTATATGGGTGAAAATATAATTCAATATCTATCTGTGAGTGAAAATCAATAATACATACATTTTACTTGATGACAAAACTATACACTGTTTGTGTCTGTACTAAATAATTACATTGACCACTCATGGCGATTGATCTGCATATCAGTCATAGTTGCTGATGAGTTACATACGTGGATTATCGTTTGAGTAATCCTCGCTATAGTTACGTATATTATGATTAGTTCTAGTTAGCAAAAATTATAATTTTCTTATATCCGTTGTTAAAATATGTATGTATCATTCTGTTAAATCAACCGGTGGGCCTTAATAGCACGCTCATGGTGTGAGATTCATGTATCGTTCAGTTACGTTATAAATAAACATTTCATTCAAGACAGTATGTTCATTCTCTTCGCAAGATTCAATCACAACCCAACTTCATCCAGTTTGGTTGCTAAGGTTTGCGGGCCCCAGCACCCCCCCCCCCCAAGGTAGATGGATCTGAGATCATTATCACTAGGTCACCCTTCTATAACGTCATGCCGTGCATCTTTTATATTACAACAAAAGAACCGAATGGTATCGCATTGTAACTATATCGCATTGCAACTATATCGTATTGTAACTATATCGTATTGCAAATATATGGCATTGTAACTATATCACATTCCATGTATATTTTTATCTTTACATATAATGGGCTTAATTTAAACTGAGAACTTGTATTTCGAACCCATCATTTTATTTATTTGTTTGCAAAAAAAAATATGCTTAAATTAATCTATGAAGCCATTTCAAACGTAATTGAACTGAAAGTAATCTCCTCATGGACATGACGTAACGTGACGTAACAAACACGATTAGATATGACGTAACGTGGCGTAACAAATATGATTAGATATGACGTGTCGTGACAGATAAATAATCAAACCCACAACCATTTTATCTTAAATATGACATGTCGGTCCTCAAGCCTCGCTGTCTTCGTATTCAAACAAAATTCAGAGGTCCATCGGATTCACCTTTGTCCTTCAAATACATGTAGCTATAAGCATCCCCAGCAATTGACAGAAATATTTAAATTATTGTTTAAACACAAGTGCGAAACAGTGCACTAAGCAAAGCAAAGAAGAGACAAATGTTTACACTTGTATCATCCAGAAAGTTAAGATATAAAGGTATGCTTTAACGATATTTTTTTAGCAGTCTCACATCGTAACGGGTGTACCGTAAATAAAGGTTAAACACTGAGAAGGTAACTCAAGATACAAGGATGAACATACGAACAAGTACATCCAGCGTATGACCCAGTTGTACATGCGGTTGGGACATAAAAATGTAATGAACGAAAACATTTAAAGTGCAATGGAATTAGCATCACCAGGAATGCTTTAAAAAAGGTACATTACACTTTAAAATATCTTCTTTTTGGGGTTTGTGGGTTTTGACGCTATTTTGTATTCACATCAGAGGGTACACATATATCTCGTGGAGGAGGAACCCGGGCAAACCCAAGGAAGAACCATCTATCCACGAGAAGCTACTAGCAAGTTTTCTTGCAGACCCACGTTGGTCGAGCCCGAGTCTCGAATCCACATGAACAGATGTGGCATGTCAGTGATCGTTGAAGGTCATTGCCATATATATGATTCCGTTTACCAACGTTCATCCTCCCAAAAGTAGGAAACAGGTTATAACAAAAGGGACCCAGCTACGCAATAACAACTTCGCAAGATTTGAACAAATTATAAATTTTGAGTCATTCCGCATTATATAGAACTGCAAACGTCCATGTCAACCACTCGAATAAACATTCTTTCCCAGCATGAAGGATGAATCATCATTTACTTACACTGACACCGATTATATGCAGTGTAAACATATTCTTGATATCATACATACATTGTATCCAGAAATAGTGCCTCGTCACCTATTAAAAATTCTTTAAGTCATATGCAAATGCATAATGAGTACCGTACGTTTATCGGGAAAGCTTCACGTCATGTGAGATTTGCTGATTTTCACAAACTCATTCCATATTCAGCTCTCCTATTAAAAGTTACGATGTCAAAATGCGTTTCTTTGGCTTCCTGAGTTTAACGACATTTAAGTACATGGTAGGCACCGTAGGCTATACATAGCGGTCAGTATATTTGGTGGAGGAAAAAGCGGGAAGAAAAAAAAACAGTAAGAACCATAGACCCACGGGAAGCTAATGGCAAGCTTTCTCATATTCCCACGTTGGCGAAAATGAGACTTGAACACACGCTAACATCGGTGAGATGCCAGTCATCTACAAAGGCGGTCGCCTTAGTCCACTTTGCCACCAGGGGCACCAAAATGAAGATTTCTCCTTTCCCTCTTGGTGAATACAAAGACAACTTCGCAAGTAAAGATGAAAACTACAGATCTGCGCCAGAGCGGTGACGCATCCTTTATCCCCATGTTTGTTAAATTGTTTTCAATGTTATCCTATTTTCTCCTGTACTACTTATAGTTTTGCCACATATATTTTTCATAACATGATGCGACTGCAGAGTTTACGGTGTTGCTCTACTCAGACCCTGTTCTGTGAGCGAATTATGCATTTGCAAATGAAGTCTTCTCGCGTTCGGTTTTGTTGTGCACGATAAACATTGGTAAACACGGTAGAAGCGAACAGTACAGACCGTGTCCTGACAACCAATTATGCAATGACCGATAAAAGACTATTCTATGTTATATTTGGTGGGTCTATGGACCCTGTTCCGCCAACCGCTTATGCAATGACAGATATAAAATTATTGTATTTCATGTTGGGTGGGGATATAGAGTTTGTTCCGTCAACCAATTACGCAATGACCGATAAAAGACTTCTATTTTATGCTTGATGGAAGTAATGTATTGGCAAATACGGCAGTCTGGATGAATACTTGCTTTACGGTTATTGTATTTCAACCAAACATTTAATGAAAACCTGAAATGTGAAAGGTTTAGATCCGTTAACTTGCATCTTGCTCTATGATGACTTGAATCTGTTCATAAAATTCTTGAAGTAATATTGACATGAACAGGTAAAATCAGAGTTATCGCAATTCCTGTCCAAAACCAATCAAAATGGAACCAATATTTAGTGAAACAATTATTTCTACTTTCTTCCGTGTCACTAATTTTAATTCGGATGTAAATCATACGTCAACTTCAACTTGTCAGTTACAACCCTAAAATTGATTTTCTCTGAATTAGTGCTTATTACTATGGTAACATTGATAGGTTATTGGAGAAAATTTGCATCCCGTATAGTACTAGAAGTTCATCCTCATTCCTAAGAGCCAATGATTTCAAAACAAGCAATGCATATATGTTTAACACGATTTTAGTTCTGGGCAAAAGAGACGTACATGTATTTGCCTAAAACAGCATAATTTAAAAAAAAAATCCAAATCAAGTAATCGAAAACAGGGAATAGCGTTACCGACTGTCGTAGTCCTGCATTTGACTATTTTAATCTGCCCGTGATTTCAAAATCTTGAAAAAATAAAAGGAATTATATAGAGTGCCATCCTATATCAATTTTTTGCAATACGGAAAATAACCATAACTCGAATAACTTGTATAGCGCAGTAGTTTAGCCTTCTTGTATTGCCTGCGACCTTGCAACTCGAACAACCGGATTACAGCAATCTGAGTTTTAAAAGTTTCACTGTACTTAAATTCCATTTTAAATTTTGTTAATATGCCATGTACTTTAAATTACTGCTATTCGAGTTATTCGTAATGCATTCATCATACAGAGGGGAAACATTAAGCCGAAAATAAATCCGAGTTTTAAAAGTTTCATCGCACTTAAGGTCCGTTATGATTTGTTGCTTACTTTTGCCCTGTACTTTAAATTACTGCCATTATGTGCTCGAGTTATTCGTAATGCATTTATCATAAAGATTGGAAACATTAAGCCGACAATGAATCTATTCGCCATGATGAAACTTTGCTTAATAGAAAGAAAAATCATGGGAGTTTTATCTTGTAATTTGACAAGTCCACTCCACAAAAGAAAATGCTGAACTGGAAGCCATATGCTGAAGGTACTGGAAAAATATTGACTGATGTCTCGATTCAATTAACACACTTCCTGTATGAAAGTGTTCATTGAGAGTTCTGTTTAAGCTTTATTTTATGGTCATAATATTTTCTTTAAAGAACTGAGATTCATAAATCTAATGATTCCGTTACAGAAGTTGCAACAGCCATAATTTTATTCAGTACTAGGGTTTACCATGTCCTTATTACCCACATTGAGGTACTCAAAGATTTGCAATCACAGAATGCACTAGTAGATCAAAGTTGAAGCTGGTTGTTCGTTTTATGATTTTAAATATAAACGTTGTAGACCCTGATCTTTTGTGCATTATGCGATAGCGGATTATACGATTTTACACAGTTCGAGATGAGCGTCATAGACATAAATCTACATCTTCATATATATAAAAAATCGCATATATTCGATAAAAATCCCAAGTTGGATTTTTGAGTATTCGTTTTAAATCGATTAAAACGTGGCGCATCTGTATATAAAAGTATAAGAGAAGTTATATATTTCAAACAAAGCTCCAAAGGTAAAAAAAAATATAAAAAAATGCAGCTCTAACATATGTCTATCAAAAGTGAATACAAAAAGAAAGTTTATAATTGTACGTTTTAGATAACAGATGAATGCATAAGGATATATTTTGTACTGATTGGTATTTAGGACACATCAGCACACGAAAGACTATCGTACCAATGCAATGTGAATAAAGCACCTTGCCCAGAAACACTCCATGTCAACCAACCCAGGACAGAAAGGGAATGATTTTTAAACTGCAATGCAAAAACATTTAGTTCAGTACGTTATCCTCTGAGCCTTAATTGTTGTAAATGCATTTTTTCCAGATTATACAGGCTGGTTCTATAAATGGATTCGTCTTCTATGCTTTTATACAACGTACAACCATTTTGAACTTATATAATTCGAACACAAAGATATTGTTGAATAAGGTTAACTTGCTCGTGGGAAGGCATAATTCAGGAAAACCTTTAAGCAAAGCATCTTTATTTTGGGTATTCCAGCAGTCAAATAGGTTTGTATTTGCATTTCTTGTCGTGAACATTACATATAATTTTAGAAAATATAATAGCCCACGAATTCCTGACAGTATAAAAAGAGCTTCATGATATGAAGTGCACCAGTTTACCCCAACTCTGACTGACTTTCCGTGATCGGCCACTAAACTGGCCAGATTTAATAATGGATGAAATGTTTGATTTATTAACCCCAATAAATCGGATTGTAAACCATCATCAGAACTAATCTCCTACAGTGTTTCCTCCAGCAACAGCGGTATCAGTGATTTCGCTGTTGTGCAATCGTTTGCAACATACAAGCGCAATCGATAACTAGCTTTTGAAATTTTGTATATCAGTGCAATAAAAGAATAAAATATTTGAAAAATATGTTAGAGTGATGCCCCAGTAGATTATTTATGTCACTCATAAAGCTACAATTCTGAAGCAAAACAGAACGTTCTCCGCCCAAAAAGTTTCCACTTTGTGCTACTAGGTTCCGTAATGAAGACTTTCGTTCCCGAACGTTTCTAACTTTTTTTTAGGACAGCAATATAAACGTCCGCCCACCAGCCTTCAAACGGTATATACCCATGTATACTCCTCAGGCAATTAAAACTGCATTAAACCTGATTTTGTCGTCATATAGTATGCCTGCATATCGGTCTCCACTGTTTACTGAAGCCCATAAATAAATAGTTCTACCTGTTATTTAACTGAAACAGTTGTATGCGAGGTCGGACTTGGGTTTAAGAATGCCCATAGTTGGGTGTTACTTATACGGGGGTAAATATGGTAGAATCTAGTTGAAAAATCTGGTATGAAAGTGTTTTCCAATAACACACACACACACACACACACACACACACACACACACAACAAAGTTACAATAGGCCCCATGCTTTCAAAACTCTCTCTCTGTAGGTTGGTAAGTAAGCTTGTCAGTATGACACTATGATGATAAAACAGGTAGACCAACCTTCCGACAGAGAGAGAGTTTGTAAGTTAGATTTTATTAACGTAACTTTAACAATTTTCCAGCCATATCGTTACGATGTCTGCAGTGTGGCAGTTTATAGTAATGTCTAGCGCTGGGACATCATCACCCCAGTCACAATATCCTGAGACGAGGCCGACCAGTCCTAACAATAACCTCTTAATGCTGAGCGCATAGCGAGACAGCTGTTAGTACCATTTTGTTAGAAGTCTTTGGCATGAATCGGCCGGGGTTCGAACCCACGACCTCCCGCATCCGGGGCCTACTCTCTAACCACTAGGCCACCGGAGCGGTCATCCGAGAGAGAGAGAGAGAGAGAGAGAGAGAGATGGTAGTAAAGTATAATATTTCATTGGATCATCTGTAATCAATTTGTTTGTTCGTTATTTCGCATATATGATTGACCCCCACTCGTTTCGAGGGAATTTTGGTCTTCGAATGGCCGTTTTTCACTGATCGGGGCTAAAACCATGCAATGTTTGCAGTGCTATTCTTTCTGGATTTAAATCAACTCTTGTGCTTAAGTACTAAGCGCCTCTTGTATATTGTAATCAATAGGAATGAAAACAGAAGCTGAAGAAAGAAGCAAATTAACCATTTCCAAAAGGGCTGTGAATTGCTACAATCACTTCAGAACAACCACATTTTACATTTTTATTGCGGACACGCTGGGAATGGATGTGGAGAGTTAACTCCCAAGTCAATGCATGGTTTCCTGTAGTCAATCTTGAACTCCGTTGGAATATTAGTAAGTGTATGTGCGTCCGAGATGGGGATGGTTATGTAGGAGATGATCGAACGCGGTGTTATTGCCCGGATCGAGTAAGCAACTGATGAATGGAATGACAGAGATCTTAGCAGAAATTTAGAATAGAACCTCACTAGCCCTCGAATGTACACTATAACAATTTAATCAATTATATAAACAAAATGAAATTGTACATGGCATTTGAATGATCCACGTCCTTATAGAAATAGAGTTTAAATATGATGCGAAATTCAATCAGCCGTTCTGTTATACCGATGAAACACACTTTATCATATATTCGAGTGATTGCTCGAACTCAAATTGCCGGCATGTCAGCATCACCTAGTTGCTTCCGGTCATTTCCGAATCACTGTTGGTGATAGATTGGAGTTGCCCTATTTCTTTTCCTTGTCTCTCTTTCTTTTGCTTCTTCAGGTCATCGTGCGTTTTGGTTTTCCACTGTACAATCCTGGTATGGAGCTATGTGCCTTTTCCGAGATTCGCTTCCTTTTCTGTGAAGTATAATCTCTTTCTGGTTTCGGATCTCATTGCCAGACCCTCCTCCCCTTGGAAGATTTATTTATCGAGAAGATTACTTTTTACTGATCTCGGAGCCAGGTTCCACTTTCGGCTTAAAACTCGGACTGCTTAAAACTTCATTTAATGATACTTAATCCATGAAATTTCGTATGGGGAATACACACACACACACACACACACACACACACACACACACACACACGTTTAGCTTTGCCAATCAGGATTACTTTCTCTAGCAACCACATTTTCTTTTGCACACTCATCAAAGTCAGAATAATTTTCTCTAGACCGCTTTCAGTAACAACTATTTTGGAAAACGTAATTGTATGACACTCGTTTAAATGTCACAAGATTTGTGAAACCTTTCTCTGGCTTGTCTCAATTCTGTCATTTTCCTCTCTATGACCTTTTGTTAGGATTAACCTCTTCCATCTGCCTGACTATTATCGAACGGAATCTAATTAAAATTCAAGTATGCCTCCAAACAGAATACACCCCATCGTTCGCAGGCAGAAATTTATTGTGAGCCTAGCCCATACTTCAATCTTAATGTTTACATGTCACGTTGGCCACGACATAATGTAATGCGATATTATCACAAATTTTTTTCTCTCACCATTACATAGGCCCCATTAAAAATTTCATGGATTAAGTATCATAAAATCCGTGATTTTAGTCTCCAAAATTTTGAAGATGCAAGCGGAGCTACAACCTTAAACGTCCTCAGGTAACCTGTATCTAGTTTTACTTTGAGACAGGGGAGCAATCAATGCACTTATTTTCGCGACAGCTTATCACTGATGATATAAGAAATTATCCCGACTCAGACTACTGAGAAAAGGGGTTGCTGCGCCGACCTGGTTCGCTAAACGAGACGTTTCAACAAGACATAAAAGGCCAATATTTCCAGACATTTGGGAATTCTTGGATCCTGCTTGATTGACAAAGGTAGAACAGGGCAGAAATCGCTTCTGAACACCATAGAGAGAGTGGTGCGGTCTATTTAGATATTTTAAGATTGGTAAAACTCCAAAATCTACACAGCCGTAGAGACCCACCTAATGGTACGGGGATTTGTCTGATACATTCAAAACTGACTGCGTGGATCAATTTGTATAATTTCGAAAGTTCCTAATTTAAGGGACCATTCAAAAGACGGTTCTCTTGCTATTTTAAAGAACATTCAAATGATTTAAGATCATGTTTCCAACTGATGAATATTTCGCATAAACACGGATAGTGTATAAGAGTATCGTCTGTTCAACCGAGTTACAGTACTTCATTGAAATTCATTATCACAGTCTATTTACCCAGTAGGTTTGCCAGTGAAAGATGGACTTTCTATAATATTACATTAACTACTTAATCACGGGTTTGGCATTAAAAATTGAGAGTTCTGTACATTACAAATAAAATGTTCCATACCAGAAAAAGACGCCAATATCATATACAATATTTACAATTATTTTGTAGTATTTGTGGGCATTTCTTAATGATTGTGTGTTATTTATACCTGAATTCTGTACTTTACCTTGTCCAGAATCAAGTTCATCGTGTACCTGATCAGGGATATTTATTTTGTAAAGAATATATTTTGTAAACAACTGAATGCATAGCTAAAATGTTTTCTGTGATTGTGCATTGAATATTTAGATCATTATTAATGTAAACGTGTTTACCTGCATTTGACGTGAAGGATACAAAAATCTAGATTCTTACCCGAGAAACTTGTTTCTTTTAAATGAGAAAGTATTTTTAGAAAATGTTGATTGTGAACTTGGTATAGCAGAGGGTATATGCTATTGTTTATCGAAAAACTACTCAAACAACTCATTTTTGCCTTAACATCTTTAATCAGGATGAGTTTTATTGTTGTGTTCAGTTTTTGTTTCATTTGGGCGGATTTATTTATTGAAATTTTTATTACTGGAGTTACCAAGTGCTTAATAATATTCTTAGACAGAAACATTAATTTGGAAATATAGTGAATTCAGACAAGGAAATTTTTGCATTATATTATTGGGACACACCAAAAGACTGTTAGCACATCGCCACATTCCAGGCCACTATCATATTCGAGACTACAGGCACAACAACACATTCAATATTGTAATTTAATTAGAACACCACTGGAATTCAGCTTGAACTTTATACTGTTAGACTTGTGATGGAACTTTTACGACTATCTGGGATTTATTCACAATATTGTAAGTTCTTTTAAAATTTTCACTTTACTTAGTTTAAAACCATATAGTTGTAACAGGTGGGGGTTCGTCCTTGATACGAATTTGTCTAATATATTTCAGAAAACTTCAAATTTAAATTCACGTTGTTTTGGTATTTTCTAAGTCACAGGTATTTTAATTTTCATATTTGAGAAATTTATAGTGAAACCAGCAAATTGTCACAATGTCATATAAAGTGGAAAACTTTATTTTAAATCCTGCTCATGAGGGGTTGGAGTCATTGAAGAAGGATTAATTACTCCAACTTGATATACTATATGATCTCTTTGAGGGGACGACTTCTTTAACGAAGCAAAAAGTAAATAAATATTTGGTAAAATATTTGGTGGAAAAGAATTTCTTTGATCCTTTAAAGTTCTTTGGGTTTGCGTTAGTCAGTCGCTATCTGATTCTGACATGAAATTAATGGAATTGAAATTAAAACACCAGATGGAAATAGAGTTAACAAAGCTTCATCTTCAGACAGAAAAAGAAGACAGACAAATGCAATTGGAAAAAGAGGAAATAGAAATACATATGCAGCTACAGAAAGAAGAACGAACTGCAATTGCAGAAAGAGGAAAGAGACTGATAAAAAGAGAAAGAGAATAGATGTAAAAGCAAATGCAAATGCAACGTGACAAAGGAAGACAGCAAAATAAAGATGCAGAGATAAAACGAAGAGACGGAAATACATATGCTGAGAGAAAAAGAAAAGGAAGAAAATGAACTCAAAATTGGATTCAGCGGAAAACACTGCCCCACCCTCCCCCGATTTACAAACGAGTTCAATATTTAACGTTACCGGAAATATTAGGTTAGTATCCCATTTTAGACAAAATGATGTAAATAAATATATTCCTCATTTTGAAAAACAATTGCTGAAAATGTGAAGTGACCAAAAAAGCATTCGACAATATTATTACAAAGTGTATTTATTGGCTAAGCTCGTGAGGTCTATCCTGCACCGTCGATACAACGGTTTAGGAACTATAACAAAAACAAAAAAAAAAGAAACTCGACAGACCCATTTCATGTCGAAGAGGAAACTATTTGATAAGTGGTGCTGAGCTAAAAGGTTGGTCAACCTCAGACAACTCATTAATTCAAGAATTTCATCCACAATGACGTTTAGACATACAATGATGAGCAAATGTCGAAACTCTAGAAAATGATGTTCGTACAGTTGATGATTAATCGTTGACTCACAAAGTTTCCTTTGTAAGTAAGTCTTCCAATCAGCCGTTTTTTGTTCCAAATTCCAAGTAGGCACAACTCTTAGGATTCAAGTTTTGTATGAGACTGATCAGAAATCCTTACCTCTTCCTATGTGCACCCATAAGAAGTAGAAAGGGCACGTTATTTCTCATTGCTATAGATTAAAATGAGCACGAGAATTTATTAAATGCAATACATTTGTTGGGTCAACCAAACCCAGTCTGATTTTATTATGGAGAAGTATGAACCATTCATGCCGAAATGTTCTATATCACTCATGGGAGATTCTGTCAATCCTATCCCTATTAAAATTTTAAGGGACACATGAGCTTCTAAGATTATTTAATTATCAGGTATTTTGCCTATTTCTGAGAAGTCTTCTTCTAACGGGTGTGTTCTTATTCAGGGAGTAGATCGCGGCTTTGTTAATGTTCCTCTCCATTGTGTAAATCAAAACTTAGTCTCAGGACCAGTGACAGTCGGAACAGTGTAGTTTTTACACATCGAGGGGAATAATTTATTGCTAGGCAATGACCACATCCTTTCATTTGCAAGATGAAAAACAAAAATTAAAGATTATTAAGGTTGAGTTTGATGTTGCAACAATACAATATAGACAACAACAAATGTACTTTCAAGTATATAGAAAGATTACATTGTTTCATGTACACTTTGTGTCATTCATAAGATTCGTTTTATGTAAATTGTTATCACACTTTACTCAGCTAAAAGAAAGCTTTATTTCATAAATCTTTCTTTTTATGAAGAGAGGTGTTATAAATATTAAATTTGCATTGTTTGTTAGTTTTCTTGTTCATTATATGCAATGGATAATTGTATTTTTTGACTTGACCTAGTCCAATTGTAAATACTGTAGATCTTGTCACACTTGTAAAATGGTAGAAGAATTCAATTCAAAGATACATAAGGCTCATCTGTAGTCTATTTTGACAGCGGAATAATGGTACACTATGTCGGTCCCTTCCCTAAGACCATGTCAAAAATGAAAATTAAGATCTGGCAGAAATACAAGGGAAAGGAGTTTTCAGCCTGGTAATATAGTTCTGGTTCTCTTTCCCATAGCTCAAAGTCATCTTCAAGCCATATATAGTGGTCCTTATAAAGTTAGAAAGAAAGTAAGTGACTTAAATTATATTATTAATACTCCATGAATGTTAAATATATATGTTAAAGACATATGTTGATATACATAGCCCTGTTAATCATGCAGTCACTTTAGTTGTACCTGTCCCATACAGTGAGGTCATATACATAGCCCTGTTAATCATGCAGTCACTTTAGTTGCACCTGTCCCATACAGTGAGGTCATATACATAGCCCTGTTAATCATGCAGTCACTTTAGTTGTACCTGTCCCATACAGTGAGGTCATATACATAGCCCTGTTAATCATGCAGTCACTTTAGTTGTACCTGTCCCATACAGTGAGGTCATATACATAGCCCTGTTAATCATGCAGTCACTTTAGTTGTACCTGTCCAATACAATGAGGTCATATACATAGCCCTGTTAATCATGCAGTCACTTTAGTTGTACCTGTCCAATATAGTGAGGTCATATACATAGCCCTGTTAATCATGCAGTCACTTTAGTTGTACCTGTTCCACGCTTGTATATTTAAGCGATATAATGCAATCGGCCTGTGGTGACTTTGGTGTAACAAATCTTCGGAATTGGGAAATATTTAATAATCTGGACCAGAAACTTTCACATTTGCAGCTACAAGAAAAGAGTGATCAAAAGAGTATTTCAATACGATCACTTGCTTCGAGATGTTCCCACACGAACAAATAAAATCTACTATGACGTTGAAATAGTAGATTCCCCACTAGTGAAACAGCATCTGTACAGGATGAACTCTCTAAAACAGGAATGTTTGAAAAAATGAAATTCTGTATTTGCTAGAGAATCATTTCGTATAACTAAGTAAAAGTGACTGGAGTTAAACATTTATTCTTGTACCTAAACCAGGCAATACTTTCGCATGTGCACTGACTAAAAAAGATGAACAGTGAGAAGAGAAAAAAAAAACATATTCATTTCCATTGCAAAGAATCGATGACTGCATTGATAAAATTGTAAATGTTACTTATATCTGTATATTGTGCTTTACCTTGTCCAAAATCAAGTTCATTTTGTACCTGACCAGGGACAATTATTTTATAAACAACATAATACATAGCCAATATATTCGCTATGTTTTTGGATTGAATATGATTAATTTAAATACGTTTACCTGAATCGGAGTTAAAAGATACAATCTTTATTCATACCCTAAATACTTATAGAATGGAAGTTTCCATTAAGTGACAGAGTATTTTTAAAAATTGGTGATTGTGACCTAGGTTAATTAGTGGGATATATAATCCTGTTTATGTAAATAAAACTCATTACTTTGCCATCTTGTTGCAGAGTCATTTATTGTTTTCTGTAGTGCATTCATTTGGGCGGATTTATTCTTTTTTAAATTAGTATTCACTGGTATTAGAGTACTCAATATTATTCTTGGACGGAAACATTAATTTGGAATTATAGTGAACTCAGACAAGGACATTTTTCTATTATATTATAGGGATACATCAAAATATTGTTAGCACATCATCTCATTCTAGGCCACTGGCACATTAGCATGTTCGAGACTACAGGCACATCGATACAATCAATATTGGAATTTAATTTGAATATCGCTTTTATTCAGTTGGAACTTCATACATTTTGACTTGTAATAGAACCATTAGGAATAGTGGCATTTAGTTCGCAATACTGTAAATTCTTTTTAATTTTCACTTTATATTTTAGAGTAATAAATTATTTGTTGAATTTTGCAAAACTTGTTGGTTTTCGCTATATTATGTTAGTAGTGAAAGGGGTCACCCTAGCGACAATGGGAATTAGCATTACAGAGACCCCTGGGTCACTCTAGCGACAATGGAAATTTAACATGGAGAAAAATCGTGGGTCAATCTAGCGACAAGGGGAATTAACATGGGAAAAAACCCTGGGTCACTCTAGCGACAAGGGAAATTGAACATGGAATTTTTTTTTTTTAAATTTTTTTTTAAAAAAAATTTTTTTAAAAAAGGGGTAGGCAATTCAAAGACTATCTCTTTTCGAGAAATATGGCTGGCCCTGAAAAGGGCCTTTGGGTTTTATGTTAATCTATTCATTAACATAAATGGCACCGCATTGGTCTTCTTCTTGTTCTTAGGCTACGTCTCACTGTTGGTCCGTACATCAGCACTCTTTTTAGGCATCCTTGTCTTTCGACGTAGATCCTACGTATCCACAGGCTGGTGTTTGTCCTGTGGACAACGGTCCACTTCGATCGGACATACATGAGCAAGTCTGTCCGAAACATCATGGAAGACACAAGGGTGGATGACTCAACTGTGGTCCACATCTTGAAGCGACGAGAACAGGTGAATCAATGCAGTCAACGGCGCTTATTTATAGGTACAGGTAGGACTGAAACGGATTGAGTTCATTCACCAATCCAAACACGCGTTACAAAATTCAGCCAGCCGCATCCAATCCGAAGAGAGCAGTCTGTGACGTCACGTAGTCAATATAGATCTGCTAGCGCTTGTGTGCAGTCAATCTATGCGACAGTCATTCAACATGACGGAAACTCAGAAAACGATCCATTGGGGTGCACCAGCAGGGGAGACTGCCCAAGGGAACTCGGACTTACTTTCAGAAGAGGTGAATTGGGATTTTGTGGATTTTCTCTCTTCGCAAGAATTTGTTCCGGAACCTGCGTTACCTTCTTCATTACCGCAAGTGGAAAATTTTAGACAGAGACAGAAAGAAGAATTGGAGAAATTTATACAACGACAAAAGGAAGCGGAACAAACTTTTCTCCTACAGCAACAGCAACAAGAAGAAGAGGTAAGAAAAAAACAACAGCAGCAACAGCAAGAAGAAGTAGCAGCAAAGAAACAAGAGGGTGAAAATCAAACGGTCACGGTACTGTTGGACATTTTAGCGGAGTTAAGAAGTCTGAAACAAATGTATCAGACTTCTTTATCACGACCAAAGAGAATACGACCTTCCCGAGCTAAACACGTCAACCCTGTGACTAAGCCTACCGTACCACCCTTAGTGATTTCAACCCAATCATTATCATCATCATCATCAACATTACGCAGTCCAGAAGTAGGCCTTGGCTGTGGCAAAGGCATAAGGCAGTTAAAGCTGATTGCTTAAACTCACCCCTACACCATGAAGAAAAAGGCCCTTTTCAGGGCCACCCACATTTCTCGAAAAGAAATACAATTTCAATTTGCCAATAACTCAAAAAAAATAAACCTCACCCATGTTACCTTTATAGTACGTGTCTGTGTATGAGTGCGTGAGTGTAGCTTCTTATTTTAAAATCAAAACTCAAAGACTCTTACCTTATATCATTCATTTATTCTTTTCTCCATTTTTTACAATCCAATTCACAATTCACATCACAACACTTTAATCAAAAGTTCATTGATTTCTTCTTTTCTCCTTGTTTAGTCTCTCTGTTTTTTTAATTTCTTCACCGTCACACTCTTTTCCTCTTCTTCTTCCTCCTCGCTTTCTTCCCTTCTTCTTTTTTTCTCCTGTTTCTTTTTCTTCACCTGTCTTCTTTCTTCCTCAGAAGAATCCCTTTCTTCCTCCGAAGAATCCCTCTCTTCTTCTGAAGAATTCCTCTTTTCTTCTGACTCCCCTTGTTTCTTTTTTGGGCAATCCGGAGACCAATGTCCTTTTTCTTTACAATAATAACAGGTATCTTGACTTTTGTCTTTTTTATCCCCTGTTTTTTTTCTTTTTTGACGGTCTGGACACTCTGAAGACCAATGCCCTTTCTTCTGACAGATATAGCAAGTATCTTGACTTTTATCTCTAAAGGAAGGAGAGTAGTCCGTAGGCTGGTCTGAAGAGAATTTTCTAATGACCCCTCGCAAAGCTCTGACGAAACGTTCCATCTGGTTAGTCTCTTCCATCGTTGTGCTCGGCTTGAGAGTGAAATGAATAGTGAAAGGACAAGACACACACCCTTTTATATACGCTGGTCTGCCATGACTATAAAGTAGTTTATGGTGTTTGAACTTGAGTCATTTGACTTTTTGCTTTCAAGATGAAACGATCCCATTCATTCGAGAAGAAAGAAGAAGAAAGTAAGAGGCAGAAACGTGATCTATCGCCTCGTACCAGGGCTGAAATCTTGGCACAAATTCATGCCAGTGATTTTGAAGAGGACATGAGTGAACCAGAATCCGAACCCTCTAAACCAAGTTCATCACCCTTAGTTAACCCTGAAAATTACTATTCCATTCGAGAGACGGAAAAGCGCTCCTCTAGAAAATTTAGAACCACGGCTTACAAATACACGGTGAAGTTTAAAGATTTCAAGGCTGAAGTGCCGTTAGAGAAAGCAAAAGTGTTCATCACTGAGGTGTGGGATTCTTTGCTCACTGCACTCAAGCGACAATGTCAACCCAAAGAAGACGATCGCTTGAGACTTTCCATACAACACGACGGTTTGAAATCCCCTGTTTGGATCGAGTTTAGCACCCCTGCAGAATTGACTGCTTCCAAAGTCATGGACAAGATTCAACACGTACAACAATCTAATGATCAGTTTGACATCACCGATGGTAAAGCCACACTGGACATGACCCACGTCTCTCCTCCTCAAGGGACAGGACGCAAAAAGATGTTATTGGTGGACGACCTTCGCAACACCAAAACAAGTCTCGTCCGAATTCACAACCCTCAAGACCAGATGTGTTTAGCCCGTGCCATCGTGGTGGGACGAACCTATGCCAACAAGAACGACACGGTAGAATGGAAAAGAACCTGGAAAACTATTCAACGTTCCGACCGAGCCAAACAACGAAATGAAGCAGAACTCCTGTTACAACAAGCCGGACTGTCCAAAGACACACCCTGCGGCATTCCCGAGATGCAAAAATTGCAAGATGTCCTAGCTCCACGCTACACCTTGAAAGTGCACCCTCAAGAAGTGCGCGGACCTCTGTTGTTTCGAGGCCAAGACTTTAAGGACGGAAAATACATTCATGTCTATTATCACGATGAACATTTCGATACCATTACCAGTATCACTGGATTCCTGGGATATGTTTATTATTGTGAGAAATGTGACTATGGTTATAATAATCGAGAGCAACACAAACATTGTGGATGGAAATGCTCAGGATGTTTGGCCTCTCCACCCTGTCTGAGCGAAGAACCAGTGTCTTGTTCCACTTGTCTGCGCACGTTTGTCAGCCCTACCTGTTACCAACAACATCTGAAAACGCAAGGTTCACAGAAGAAATGCGCTTGTCAACTGCTGAGATTGTGCCCTACGTGTGGACAAGGCATACGTACCAATAATACCAAGGCACACGTATGTTCAGGAAAGAAAAAATGTCACATTTGTCACCACATCGTGGACTTGGAACACGAATGTTACGTGCAGAAATACCAACCCCCACCAGAGAAAGAGGACGGTCACAAGAAGAAAGGCAATTTCATCTTTTTCGATTTCGAATGCATGCAAGAGACTGGCATTCACATTCCTAATTTCTGCGTGGCTCATCGAGCGTGCGAGAAGTGCATTCAAGAACCTATCTTCAGTCATTGCCCTCACTGCAGCAAGATTCCCGGAGGGCGTGAAAAAATCTTTCGGGGACCCAACACGTTAGCCGATTTTGCCCAATGGGTCTTAGACCCCATCGACAAGACATGGAGCCAAGAGGACATCGAACGTTACCGAGATTGTCATCGCCATGCCACAGTGATGGCTCACAATTTCTCCGGATACGATGGACAGTTTCTTTTGAGGTACTATACGGAACATGGCACCGAACGTCCTAAAGTGACTTTGAACGGAGCCAAAATCATTTTCATGCAAGTGGGACAAGTACAGTTTAAAGATTCGATGAGCTATTTGGCCATGCCTTTGAGTCGAATGCCTAAAACGTTTGGAATGACAGAAATGGCAAAAGGGTACTTTCCACACTTTTTCAATACGGAAGCCAATCAACACGCCGTTCTACCCCATTTACCTGAGGCTCACTATTACGACCCCGACAACATGCGTACCGAACAACGAGAAGCTTTCTACGCTTGGTACCAGGCTCACGCCTCGGACCCTTTCGACTTTCAGGAAGAAATGCTAAAGTATTGTCGTTCCGACGTGGACATTTTACGGCGTTGCTGTGGAAAATTTCGAGAACTGTTCATGGAACACGGAGGGGTGGATCCTTTGAAAGAAGCTTGCACCATTGCCAAAGCGTGTTCCTTAGTGTATCGACAACGATTCATGCCTGAAAACACCGTGGCTGTCATCAGCCCTCAAACGACCCACTTTGTCAAACGTCAATACTCGGTCAAAGCCCTACGTTGGTTACATTACTTGTGCGACAAGGAAGACAAGTGGATTCAGCATGCCCGCAACGGAGGAGGCGAAAAGACCATCGGAACGTATTCGGTCGATGGCTGGGACTTAGAAAACCCCAAGATCGTGTACGAGTTTAACGGTTGCTTATTTCACGGATGTCCCGTCTGTTACCCTGACCGTAGCACTAAAAATCAGTTTTTGCAACGAACCATGGAAGACTTGTACCAGGACACTTGTCAGCGACGCCTAAAGTTGGAACAGGAAGGATACCAAGTGGTGGAAATGTGGGAACACGAATACGATCACCGCTTGAAAACCGATCCCGAGTTTAAACGTGCCTTGGAAAGTTACCAGTTCATGGACCCGCTGAACCCGAGGGATAGTTTGTACGGAGGAAGGACCAATGCCACCTGTTTGCTGTACCAAGCCGACGAAGAGATAGGAGAAGAAATCAAATACTTGGACGTGTGTTCGCTGTATCCCTACGTGTGCAAATATTGTCGCTTTCCTGTAGGGCACCCGCAATTGCTGACGGAACACATCGACCTGAAAAACATTCGACAATACGAAGGCTTGATCAAGTGTAAAGTTTTGCCTCCCACGAACCTATACCATCCCGTCTTACCTCACCATTGTCAAGGCAAACTGATGTTTCCCTTGTGCCGTACTTGTGCCGAAACGTGCAACCAAGACCAACCTTGTCAGCACACCCAGGAAGAACGTGCCTTGACAGGAACCTGGGTCAGCGTAGAATTGTTCAAAGCTCTGGACATGGGATACCAACTGTTAGAAGTGTACGAAATTTGCCACTTTCCCAAGACACAACAATACCACAAGGGTGATCTCAGTCAGAAAGGCATTTTCGCTGACTACGTGGATGCCTTTCTGAAACTGAAACAAGAAGCCAGCGGCTATCCTTCCTGGTGTCACACTCCCGAAGACCAAATACAATTCAAAGAGAAATACCGGGAACAAGAAGGCATCACTTTAGACCACATCGAGAAAAACGAAGGCAGGCGATCGTTTGCCAAAGTGATGTTAAATTGCTTGTGGGGTAAAATGGCACAACGACCGTGTTTACCCAAGACGGAATATTTGACAGAACCTTCCCGCTACTTCCAGATGATTCACGACAAAACCAAATACATGAAACACGTGGACGTCGTTCGAGAGAATTTGATCTTGGTCAATTACGAAGAAGATCTGGACTTTGTACAAGACGACCCTTTTGGAAATGTCATCATTGCGGCTTACGTGACAGCCCATGCTCGCTTGAAATTGTACGAAGCTTTAGAACTGTTAGAAGAACGCGTCCTGTACTTTGACACGGACAGTTGCATTTACATCCATCACCCGATTCAACATCACCCTAACATCGAAGGAGACCGTTTAGGAGCCTGGACAGACGAGCATCCCGACGACAAGATTCTAAGTTTCGTCAGTGGCGGTCCCAAAAATTACGGTTACGAATACCGGGACAAACAAGGAGAAGTGCACACGACGTGCAAAGTGAAAGGACTGACTCTGAATTATCGTACCAGTCGAGTGGTCAACTTTGGGGTATTGAAAGAAGCCTTGCAATCGGGAGAGGATGGAAACTTTAAAGTGACCACCTACCAACCGAACAAAATTGTACGTTTACCCACTCACCACATCGTCAGTCGACCCTTGGAAAAAGTCTATCAAATCGTGTACCAGAAGCGAGTTCGACTTCCCAATCATTTCACCTTACCGTACGGTCACGTCGGTATTGGTCTGTATATAAAAAAGGAACCCTAGGCAAGATCGATAGTTCATTGGGACTACCAAGACCGAGCGAACAAGATGAATACTTTGAAAGAGGCATCGTTCCAGTTTGGGGATTGTAAAAAAGTTGTATCTTCCTCTAGTGTGACTAATACTGGATGGATAAGACCCATGCATTGCGACGGAAAATGTCCGGAAGGAAACTGCGATTGTCCATGTGGTTACCATTGTAATTGCGTAACGGAGTTTGCAGATGAGTGCGATTGTGAGCCTTGCGAAAGGGACCGATGCTGTACCTTGTGACCTGAGCGATGCCGTAAAGCATCATGGGAACTTTAGTACCCCTACCCCTATCATGGAAAGTGATGCTGTGCGTGTCAAACCTGTGGGATGCGAAAGTGATGCTGCTCGTCCTCTTGGACATTTTACTGGGTTTCGTTTTAAAGGGGAATGTCCACCTTCACGTCTACCCCCTTACGGATGTCATCCAGCCCTGAGCAAACTCCTACCTATGTCACTTAACCCTCATCGAAACGAACCTGTGAAAAACGAATATTCGTTTCCTGTGCGTTCGTCGGAATACTGCGACTTTGAAAATCGTCTTCAATCGTTCAAAGGAAAATGGCCAAAGTATCTGGGAGGACCGACCCCTGAGGAATTAGCCAGAGCTGGATTTTTCTACTTGGGCGAAGGAGATAAAGTCAAGTGCTTCAGTTGCAGTGTGTCACTTCACCACTGGGAACCGCAAGATTCGGCCTACGTAGAACATGCTCGATGGTCACCGAATTGTCATTACTTACCCTTAGTGGGACCGAGACATTGAAGTAACTTCTTACCATAATAATCTGTTCATGGATACTTTACAAGAGAACATTCGTGCTTTGCCTGTGGAGTTGAGAGAACGCATTTACCGAGAGCTGGTCAAAATACAAGTGAAACGTAAAGAACATTTGCATCCGTTACGTCACCAGATCTTTAACCACTGGTACCTGAAGGGTATAAGAGAACTGATTCGTCAGAAATTGTTTCAGTGGTCAGACCTTGTTCAATACTTCCAGGCCCCCGATGATTCACGTGTTGATCATTTTGGTTACTTCGAGATTCACCTAGAGCAACCCATTGAGGAAGACGAGGTAAAGGATTACCAACATATTTTACGTGGAATCTACTTAGCGGAAGAGGAAACTTCTAATCGAACTCTGAAGTTTCGGTTACAGTATGCAAGATTTACATTACCCACTGGAAAACGAACATCACTGACTAGAAAGTACGTGTATTCTTTTCGAAACAAAGAGACTATAAAAACAGGCAGCTATGCCACGACTTATGTCGTATGTAATCCAACAGATTCCGTGGAAGGAACTCAATGACCATATTCAAACCGTGGATCATTACCATCGATTATTGCAAGAACTGTATCCATTCAATTTGGGACGACAAGTGGTGTGTGTCTTAGTGACTTGTTTTCTGGGATTTCGTTTACCAGCCGATTCTTTGTGGACTCTTTACGATCAGTACTTACCACCTCCATGGCCTTAAATGGTCACGAAAAACTCCTTTTGCTCAAAGCCTTGCGGTTTCATCTGGATACTTCTCGACCTCAACAGGAAAAAAAGATTCGTCAACTTTTAGCTACCCAAGACGTGTATGACGATGTGTGTGTAGCTTGTGACTTACACCCTCATTGGACAGATGTTCGTGACTGGAAAAAGGGGGGTTTTGAGGTTTGGACCCAAGAAGTGGCCCAGTATGCACAAGAGTTGTTCAAGGAAAAAAGTTACTTTTCAACCTGTGTTAGTGACGGTGCCAGAAGAACCCGTCACCGAAAACAACCACTCGCTTCAGGACAGGACTGTCATGGACATTCCTGAAAGGTCATTCCGGGAGGACACTTGTGTGACAATACCTCATGTAGAGACTGTAAGAACATTACACACTGTCCCTAGGACATCTTGGTTAACCAAAACATGTTGTACAGACACTTGTTTATATTCCACTTTGATCGCTTTGCTGTGTTTTATATTCCTGTACATCACTATTTGGGTTGTATGTATTTTTGTCTTTCGTGTTCATATTTGAAACATTCAATAAACGTGTTCTGAAAAAGTATATAAACTCTTGTCTTGTTTGTTTTTCGTGTCACAAGTGACATTTCTCATACCATGGCTACCTCTGCTGTCTCTGCTCCCTCTTCCTCTACTGTCAAAGTCATCGACGAACACTTAGATCGTGCCAGTTGGGAGGCTTTGTATCTTCGCCATCCCTTTAACATGCTCATTGCTGGACCTAGCGGTTCAGGCAAAACCGAATTCGTCAAACGTTTGATCGAACATAAACATCATTTGATCGATCGGCCCCCTCAACGGATCGTGTGGTGTTACAAAGAGTGGCAATCGGCGTACAGCCTTTTGCGAGAAAGTCAAGGCGATTCCATTGTGTTTGTGGAAGGCATTCCTAAAGAAGACGACGGCATCGTCTCTGACTCCCGTCAAACCCATTTGGTCATTTTCGACGACATGTTAGGAGAAGACGAAGAAGAAATTAAATTGTGGTTCACGCGCAAAGGGCATCACCGTAATGCCAGTGTCATTTACATCACCCAAAATTTGTTTCAACAAAGTAAAGCCCATCGCACCATTAGTCTCAATGCACATTACGTGGTCTTGTTTAAAAGCCCTCGAGATAAATCGCAAGTGCAAGTCTTAGCCAAACAGTTAGGAACGCCTTGGCTGACTCAGGCGTACGACGATGCCACTCAAACGCCACACGCCTATTTACTCGTCGATTTGAAACCTACGACTCCCGAGGATTTGCGATTTCGTACCCACTTGTTTCACCACTGGTGCCAAGACGGAGGGCCTGTCCTGTACACGTCTCCGTCCTCGACTTCATTTCACTCCTCCCATGAAAAAAATCTATAAAAACCTCAGACCCTTTTTCGTCTGTCTCACACAGTGTGAACATGACGTTCCTTCAGTCGCATCTTCCCGTCAAATTGATTCGTGCCTTGTATGGCATCAGTCGAGAAAAAGATCCACAAACACGAGCCCGTGTCTTAGAAGCTAGTCTCAAAGAAGTCTTACGATGGTTCACGGTGACGGCACGTCAATTACTCCAAGGAATCATTCAGATTCCTCATCAAACCCAACGCTTTTTCGATCGAAACAAAGTCGCTTTGGTCCAACTGGCCGATCCCCGCATCGACACTCAAACCAAAAAACAAATCATTTTGAAACCTGGAGGGAGCGGTACTCTAGGAGGGGTCATCATTCGCTCACTCTTAAGATGGGATCCTAATGCCCCCAAAGTTATCCCTAAGACAAAAGTTCAACGAAGCCCCAAGAAGAAAAAGAAAAAGACCAAGTCCCCAAGAAGAACTTCTCCAGTGGCAGGACCCTCCTCTTACCAGACACCACCACCATCACCCCGGAAAAAGAAAAGAAGCCCCCAGAAAAAGAAACAGAGAAAAAGTCCCCAGAAAAAGAAAAGCCCACAGAAGAAAACTAGTCGCAAGAGAGGCACTTCGGTCAGGACGCAACCTTACACTCGCAAGCCACGACCTGCCACAGCGTCTCCGGTAGCCTCACGTTTGTCCACTTCTCCGTTGATGTCACCAGGAACTGAAGAGTACTTGGAGACGTTGATCACACCAAGAACTTCTCCGTTGATGACCCCCAAAAGAACTTCCCCAGTGGCAGGACCTTCCAATTTAGCGGCAGTGGCTGCTGCTCACAAAGTACCTTCTCCCAAAATCAAAGTCCAAGAAAGATCGGGCATGTTACAAAGTTTACTGGATTTGTCCAAGCAAGAACTGGCTCGATTTAGTCCGTTACGTACCCCTGCACGACGTGTCATGCCTGTCCTCAAACTGATACGACGTAAAGACAATCAATGGCGACGCGTTCCAGTATAAAAAAGACCTGTGACCGAGTAGGGTATCAGTGTTTTTAGGTGCTCCTAAAGACTCAAAGATGTCACCCTCCAGAAAACCCCAAGGAAAGAAAAGGAAAGGACTGCCACCACGTTTAGCCAAACATGGGGACCTGTTATCTGTCCTGTCCAAAGCTTCTCCACCCCTACGAAAAAAACTCATTCAAACGGCCTCCAAAGAGGTCATCGATACCGTGTGCGAATGTTGTTTGAACGTGTTGAAAGGCACGATCCCTTTGTCCAAACACCAGAAACAATGCTTAGGCAAACATCGTCACGTTCTTCGGAAAATGGTTCAAAAGAAAATTCCCATTCGTCAAAAAAAGAAGATGTTGGTCCAACGTGGAGGCATTTTACCTCTCTTGTTAGGCCCCATACTGAAAGGAGTCTTGGGAACCATGTTGGGAGGACTGATGGGAGCAAGATAAAAAGGCCTTCGGAAGTCCCAAGATCTCAGAATTCACCCCTGACAACCCCATGGAAGGACGAAAACTAGCTTTAGTGCCTTACAAACGATGGATGGAATACCATCGGTGGCAAGAACAACGCACCCCGCATTTACCTCCCAATCCCAATTTGAGCGAGATGTTCCAGTTACAACACGAATTGCAGTCCTTGATGGATCGCCAAGATTTGTCCGAAACAGAAAAATCGCAAAAGTACGGTCAACTCTTGCAACGACTACAACTCTTTCACCAGAAAGCTTTAGACGAAACAGCTCTACCCACTCTAAAAGATTTTAAGACCTTGATGAAAAGTCCAGCACCATCACCAGTACCAGTACCAGTCCCACCAGTACCCGTGACCAAGACAGAAAAAGGAAAAGAAGAAGAAGAAGAAGGGTTTCAAACTCCACCAGAAAAAGTACGCAAGTTAACAACACCACCTACCTCCAGAATTGGATGGATTAAAAAGATGATGGCCACCCCTTCTTCCTCACAAGAGAAAAAGAAAGTGAAGACAGAAGTGAAGACAGAAGTGAAACAAGAACCGATATCCCCTGCTCAGACATCCTCCTCTTCGACACCTATTGCTGGCCGCACACGCAAAGCCTTGCAATCCAAGAAAATACCCCAAGAGAAAAAGAGTAGCCTCTTCCAAGAGTGGGTGCCTTATTAAGACATCAACCAACACAAAAAAATGGAAAAAGTCTTAGCTAGCATTTACTACGATCCCTCGCATCCTGCAGGTTACGCAGGAGTTCAAAAATTGTATCGTGCTGCCAAAACGCGACTGAAAAGTCTCCGTTTACCTCAAGTGCAACGATGGTTACAAGAACAAGCTACCTACACTTTACACAAACCCATTCGACGCAAGTTTGCCAGAAGTCGCACCCGAGTGGAAGGCATCGATCACCAATGGCAAGCCGATTTAGCCGATGTCTCTCATTTGGCCAGCTACAATCGTGGTTACAAATATTTGTTTTGTGTCATCGACGTCTTTTCCAAATTTGCCTGGGTCGTACCCTTGACTTCCAAATCCAGCAGCGAGTTAGTGCGAGCCCTGCAACGGGTGTTGAAACAAAGCGGTCGTCGCCCTCTTCGATGGCAAACGGACAAAGGCACCGAATTTCTGAACCAAGCTTTCCAAAAAGAATTAAAGAAACGTGACATTCATTTTTTTACCACCGAGAATCCCGAAACCAAAGCCAGCATCGTGGAACGTTTTCAACGCACTTTGAAAGAACGCATGTGGAAATATTTTACGCATCACCACACTCTGAAGTACATCGACATCTTACCGCACCTGGTGCAAGCGTACAACCAATCTTACCATCGAAGCATCGGACGTGCCCCGCAAGACGTGACTCCCGACAACGAAGTGCTGGTGTTCGAGCGCCTGTTCGGTACGTCCCCGACGAGGGCTGTCCCCAAGAAAAGTGGAGAGTTGACCGTAGGAGATTGGGTGCGCATTGGCAAAACCAAACGCACTTTCGACAAAGGTTACTTACCTAACTGGACGACCGAATTGTTTCGCGTCACTGGACGAGTGCATGGCCGTCATCCTGCCGTCTATAAATTGGAAGACATGAACGGAGAAGTGCTCAAAGGAACGTTTTATTTGCCCGAGTTACAACGTGTCACCAAAAAAGAAGACGACGTGTACGACATCGAAAGCATTCTCGAACGCAGAACCCGTAAAGTGGGCAAACGACGTGTCAAAGAAGTCAAAGTACGTTGGAAAGGATATCCACCCAGTTTCGATTCTTGGATCGACGCTTCGCAAGTCATCGACTATAAAAAGAAGAAGTGACCATCATGCCCTTTCACACAGCAGACGCAACTACGTCAACCACTCCTTCTTCCCCTAGTTCTTCTGTGCAAGATTTACAAAAACAACCCTTGTGGGTGTGGTGCGGAGAACGTGTGCCTAAAACGCAAATCGTCTTTTTCTGCCAAATCTTCGTGGTGTATTGTGTCATCGGGGCAGCCATCGCCAATTTGAGTTTGCAACAAGGAGACAAACAATTGTGGACCATTTTATTGAGCAGTTGCATCGGTTACCTGCTTCCTAATCCCTCCCTGAAATTCTCCTCGAACGGGAACGTTGTGTCCAGTGCCAGTGTCAGTCACCACTCCAACAACAACCACAACCAGAACCCCATTTTGGGCGGAGACACACCTCTGACATCCACTAATATTCCCTCGGACAGCCACAGAACTCTGGAATTATGAGTCACCAAAATCAATTTTACTTAACCTTACCCAGTGACAGCTCCATGGAGGTGTTTCAAAACAACACGTTGTGCTGTTACACGGCCAAATTACCTCAAGCCATCCCCTTAGATCACGAAGCCCATTGGGAAGTGGCTTTAGTGGAAATGATTCACCCAACCCAAGTCCACAATGTCATTCCCAAACAAAATTATTTTAAGGTAGAAGTTCATGACCAACTATTGCAAGTGGAGTTGGATAAGATTGGCACATATACCAATAAAACCTATGATGACAAAACTAAAACGTGGACCTACCACTTGTCCATTCTCCCAGGCTATTATTTCAGTGGTCATCATTTGGTCAGCGCCATAGCCACCAAGTTTAATGGCGTGTTTCTGAAAGCTTTGGGGAATGTCCAAAAAAGTGTCACCCTGGAATACCACAAAATAGCTCGTCGCTTTCTGATGAAATTTTCTGAGGGGTCCAAAAAATTCATGTCTTTCTTATTTTGTCCTGAATTGTTTGACATGTTGGGCGGTGACACGGAGATGAGGAAGATAGGAGAACAAAAAAAATCCCCCGAATTAGCAGTCATTTCTGACAACGACTCTTTTGCCAAGTATTTTCGTTTCCCGGTAGAACTGAACCAAGGACTGAATTTGATCTTCGTGTACTCCGATGTGGTGGAATACAACGTGGAGGGACACACCTCCGTGCCGTTACTGCGTGTCATTCCTTTCAAAGTGGATTCTGCCACAAACGCTGACGAGGAAGGTGGAAACACTTATCACGTCCACCGCGAATTTGTCCATCCTCACTATTTACCTGTCAGCAAGTCGTATTTGGACACGGTCAACATTACTATAAAAGGAGATTTGGGACAAAATATTCCATTCACCAAAGGAAAAGTCACGGTGAAAACGGTTCTCTCACGACTCGTAAGTAAGTCATGTATCCAGTGTACCAAGGCGTGGCTCGACAACGAGGACACGGTTTAGGAGACATGTTAAAATCGGCCTTTCGTTCGGTGGCCCCGGTGTTGAAACCGATGGTGACACGCGGATTGCACGCCTTGAAAGATGCGGCACTGACGCAAGGCAAAGAATTTCTCCAAAATGTCATCATCGACAAACAAAACCCTAAAGAAGCCTTCATGAGGGCAGGCAAAAATGTCTTGCTGCAAACGGGCAAAGACATTTTGGGCCGACGAGACACACCTATAAATGCCCTGCACGCTACCGAGTCAAGCATTCAGCAAGGACAAGGCAGAAAGAGACGACGAAGAAGAAAACACCCTTTCACCAGACTTCAAGCGAGAAAGGCCAAGAAAAGAAGAACCGTTCGAGACTTAGACGTTTTCGATTATTGAAACACAGAACAAAATGATGCACCGAGAGTCTTGCGCCTGTTCCAAGACGGAACTGGATCTGTTTGCCATGCCCCCTACCATGATGACCATGCAAGAATCCCAATGGGTGGAATTTAATCCCGTCTCCTCATTGACCGATTCCGCTCCCATCGAGTTTGAAATCAAGGGACAGCCCGAAGATTACATCGATCTGAATAGCAGTTACTTGTACTTGAAAGTCCAAGTTCTAGATAAGGATGGTAATGGAGTAAAAGACGATGACGAAATAGGTCCCGTCAACAATTTCATGCATTCCTTGTTCAGCTCAGTGGATTTGTACTTGAATAACAAACTAGTCAGCAGCATGGATACATACCCTTACCGTGCCTACTTGGAAAATCTCTTGACGTACGGAATAGATGCCAAGGATAGTCATCTCAATGCCTGTGTGCTGTGGGTAGCTGACGAAACGGGCAAGTTAGAAAAAACAGATGTATCCAATACCAGCTTTGAGGCAAGAGCAGACAAAATCATAAACAAGAAAAGTTTAGAACTGATGGATCGTTTGCATTTGGACATGTGGTTGCAAGAGAAATATTTGCTGAACGGGGTGAATGTCCGCTTGAGACTGAATCGCAGCAGTGCCGCTTTCCATTTGATAGCTGCTGATCCTACTAAGCCTCCTAAAAGCATAATCCAAGAAGCCAAACTCTACGTACGACGCGTAGAAGTGTTACCTAAAGTGGCAAACGACATCAGTCAGACGTTGAGCAGAACGACCGCCAAGTATCCCATACGACGTGTGGAAGTGAAAACGTTCACCATTCCCAGCGGACTGCAATCCATAACCGAAGATCATCTGTTCCAAGGACAGCTACCCAAACGTTTAATCCTTGGTATGGTCTCGAATTTAGCCTTCAACGGAGTCTTCAATCAAAATCCTTTCAACTTTCAACACTTCAACGTGAAGAAAATCGAAGTCAGTAGGGATGGCAAGACCTTGTGTACCCGACCTTTCGAACCTGACTTTACCAACAACAATTACTTGAGATCGTACTTGTCCCTGTACGAAGCCACCGGCCAGTTAGGAACCAACACCAGTCACGGCATTGAGTACGAAGATTATGCAGGAGGCTATGCTTTGTGGGCTTTCGATTTCACTCCAGACCAAGGCAGCGACGAAGGACATTTCCACCCTATAAAATCTGGCCAGATTCGTGTGGAACTTCAGTTTGCAAAGCCACTGGACAAGACAGTGAACGTTATCCTGTATGCAGAATTCGATAATACCATAGAAATCAACAGTTTGAGAGAAGTCATTCTAGATTATTAGAAAGCCATGGAAGACTGTTATCCCTCTTTACCTAGTGGAGAAACTTTGGAGATGGAATGTGAGGAGACCGTGGAAGGAGAAGAATCTCAAGACAAAGACGAAGAAGATATCATGATGAAGTCGAGATGGCCAGAACAAGAAGCCCATTTAGTCTCCTGTTTTGCCAAACACTTGGTCGACAAAATAACAGAATTGATTAAGAAAAATTGCTATGGATGTCAAAACGATCATCCCAGTCAAATTCAACACGATAAATGCCTGATGTTGAGTCAAGAAGAAAAATTGGACGAGTATCTGGACGAAGCTTGGAGTCTCATCTCGAACAAAGACGTGTTGCACCAGTGGTATAAAGACTTGCGTGAACATTCTTGTCCACCATTAACCACTCAAGAGATCCATCGTATCGAAACTCTCCTGAATCAGAGTGAGGAAACAGAACGAATAACCGTTTATTCGTCAGACATTTTCAAGCAAAAAGTCAGGATCGAATTGACGACGTATTATTACCTGTGAAGAAGAAAAAAAACACAAATCAATGGATACCTGGGAACTTTATTACCTTTTGAACCACAGTTCGTATACGGCTTCTTGGAATCCTGTCGTCTGTGCTAAAGATGAACTCCCTCATCGCAAACCTAAAGACCATCAAGCTTACGTGATCAACACGGACGACAGTCATCTCCCAGGAACCCACTGGGTAGCCGTCTACTTTCCTCAAGAAGGATGTGTGGAATATTTCGATTCGTACGGATTGCCCCCTTTGGAAGACGATATCATCGACTTTATGAGAAGAAATGCTCAAACCACCCGATTCAATAACGTGAAATTACAAGGCACAGATTCCTTGGTGTGTGGACAGTACTGTGTGTATTTTCTGCATCATCGCAGCCTGGGCTATTCCTTAGAACATTTAGTGACTCATTTCGATCCTCGTTCTTCTGCTAGAAATGATGTGAAAGTAGACCGATGGTTTTGTGACCATTATGCTTATCTTTTGTCTCAAGCTAGGAAACGTAGTGTCCATCAATGGCCTAATGATTTCCAACAGTGGAAATCACAATTTCATTCACAACGTTGTCAGCCCTGTTCAAAGTAGTTAGTATTTGAAGAAAAAATGTTTGTGATTTGAAAAAAATTGTTTGATGTTATAATGTTGGATTATTGTTAAAAATGTTAGAAATGTTGTTGTTTAGTGTTAAGTGATTTTTGAATAAAAAATGTTGTGTTTAGAAAAAAATGCCTTTGTCTTTTGTTTAGCTATAAGAATGTTGGATTGTTGCTCTTTCATTTCTTACTATCCCTCTCATGACACTCACTAAACGTTGCGACTCAAAAACCGTGTGGGGATGTTTTCCTTCACGTCCGCGCTTTGACTTTAAGAACCGGGGTTGTTTCCAGTCTAACCATCCATTGTCGACTCATCCTCCTAAGAAGATGTGCTCCAAACTAGCTAAGCTCAACGAAGCCTACGTGAATTTGCATAGGGTCAGACACAGTCTGATACCGAAGCCAGAAGAAATAGAGAATGTGAGAATGTTAAAAATCACTGAAGACCTGATAGAAGAGCTCTTCAGAGAAGAAATGAACAGGGAAAAAGAAGAATGGACAGAGAAGTACAGACTTCAGAAACAGCAACAACAGCAGCAACAACAGCAACAGCAGCAGCAGCAGCAACCTGAACCTGACAGAGGCTTTGTCGATTGTCGTATCGACACCAAAGAGTTCTTCTTCTCTTTCCGAAGAAGCAGACCTATCGCCAGAAAGTCTATCCTCAGAGGACATCGCATTCTTAGAAACTAAAAAAAGAATGCCATAGCAAAACAAAAAAACAGCCCTTTTCAGGGCTACCCAATACTCTAGAAAAGAAATAACGATCGATTTGCCAATGTGAGAAGATAGAGTAGTGTGAAAATAAACACTAACTCTTTTTTTAAAAAATGGGAGAGTATGTATTTGTGTATAGGATTGTGTGTTTGTGTGTCTGTAAGTGATAAAGTAGGTTGGTGTGGATAGTAGATTAGAATGATATCTTTTCTTAGTGTTTGAGGTGTATATTTGGGGTTAGATTGGATTGATTTGCGTATGTGGATAGTCAATTGAAGTGATTTATAAAAAATTTTAAAATAGTAATGGGTAGAATAAAAAGTGAGTAAGTGTTTCTTTTAGGTCCTCGCGTTGTTGTTTTATTTGGTCATGATCTAGGTAAGATGAATTTTATGTTTTAGGGGGATGTTTTCCTTCACGTCCGCGCTTTCACTATAAATTGAAACTCGTTCGGCAGTCCAGCTACCCTTGTTGATTGATCAACACCAAAAAATGAACACGAGACTTGAGAAACTGTTGGAGCTTCATGTGCATCTGGAATATGCAAGGCGCATATTAAATGAACTGGCCGCGGAAGCCATTGTCGAGGAGGGAAGGATAAGAGAGGAGGAAAGAAGAAAAAAAGAAGAGGAGGAAAGAAGATATAAAGAAGAGGAGGAGGAAAAGGAGAGAAGAAAAAATTTCAGAATCCCTGAGAGTGAAAATTGGGATTCTGAAGCGACATATCCTGCCTCTGCTCTCTCCCCCCAAAAGGTAAAAAGTAATTGGGGGATAAGATGTGTATGTGGCGCCAGGCCTGGAAGGTGCCACCATTAACCAGGTGTCCATGAAGTTCCAAACAAAACAGCCCTTTTCAGGGCTACCCAATACTCTAGAAAAGAAATAACTATTAATTTGCCAATGTGTGTAGGTAGAGTAGTGTGAAAATAAACACTAACTCTTTATTAATAGTGGAAGTGTATGTGTTTGTGTGTTTGTAAGAGCTCAGGTATGTTTGTGTGAATAGTAGATTATGGGTTTTTTTTAGCAAATGTGGAGAGTATAGTTAGGGTTATATTACATGAAATGAGAAAGTAAGGGGATGTTTTCCTTCACGTCCGCGCGATGTTGGGTCATCATCTAGGTAAGATCCATTTTATGTTTTAGGGGGATGTTTTCCTTCACGTTCGCGCTTTTCGTATAAGAACCCACAGTATTCGTTGTTCAAACCATTCTGCAAAGAATACAAAGAAGATGGCGTCAAACCAAATGGACAAATTACAAACCTTGCAAGACGTTTTAGACAACTTAGGAATAATGGAACAGATGCTATTAAGACTGGTTGAAGACCATTATTCCTATAGTCCCCATCGTGTGAAGATGGAAATTAATAACTTAAGGAAAGCAAAGGACAAGATTAGTGGTGTCATGAAAGAGATCAAGGAGGAGAAGGAGGATGAAGAGGAAAAGATAAGAATAAGAACATGGAACGAAAAAATTGAAAAAGAAGAGGAAAATGAGAAGAGGAAGAAAGAAGAAGAGGAGGAAGAGAAGAAAGAAGAGAAGGAGAAAAAAAGAAGAGAAAGAGTGTTGGAGATAAAATAAGAAGTTGGTGGAGGAAAAGAAGAAATTAGAAGAAGAAGAAAACCCAAAGGCCCTTTTCAGGGCCAGCCATATTTCTCGAAAAGAGATAGTCTTTGAATTGCCTACCCCTTTTTTAAAAAAATTTTTTTTTTAAAAAAAATTTTAAAAAAAAAAATCCCATGTTCAATTTCCCTTGTCGCTAGAGTGACCCAGGGTTTTTTCCCATGTTAATTCCCCTTGTCGCTAGATTGACCCACGATTTTTCTCCATGTTAAATTTCCATTGTCGCTAGAGTGACCCAGGGGTCTCTGTAATGCTAATTCCCATTGTAGCTAGGGTGACCCCTTTCACTACTTATGTTACTTAGTTTATGACCACAGAGTCGTAACATTTACAATACAATGGGTTATGTACCACAATAGATACAAACATGAAAAGATGGTACTATATAATTGACCCTGAAGGAATTTATAGAAAGAACAGTGGACCTTTCTTAACAATACTTTGTTTTATAGAGGAGATTTAAGTCTAAATAGAGGAGTTGCATGTCTAAGTAGAGGAGGTGCGTGTCTAAAATAGGTGTTTATGTTGTAAAAAGTTGATTGTAAAACATGGTTGGTGTCAAACGCAGTCCCTGAGTTTTGAGAGTGGGCTTAAGTTGAGCAGACTATTTATTCTGTTGGAAACGTTGGAAAGGTAATAAAAAATATATTTTTTAAATGCATGCTCATGAACATAGCTTTTGGATGCATACAAATGACAAACTGACATTCCACAAATTATTTGAATAATATTTTGATGATTTTTTAATGTCATACTAGGCAGGTGATGCAGTTTTCAAAATGCGAGAACATTCCTGATTTTAATTGTTTGAGCGTGAAGATGCGGAGTGTACTCATTTTGACAGGTCTTTCAGCCGTTTTGATGCATATATACCCAAAATCCGTATAAGAGACGACACACGATTGGTTGAACGCAAACACTGCCATAATGATGCAGGATTAAATTATAGTCTTGTACTGGTGGTAGTCAGAACAAGAGCGGTTTTAATTGGTGCACATTTTAGTGGTTGAGGTCTTAAACGCAGACAGGTATAGATTCAAATAAACATTTAAATATTTATCTTTGGGAATGCTAATAAGGATTTTGTGCTGGCGTTCACATGTACAAAATCAGGTGATGTTCACCGAGGTTGTATTTCGTAATTTCTAAAAGCCCTATCTACTACATCCATAGGATCTTCCTTAGGTGTTTTTGGAGTCATTTTGCATTTGTACATATATTTTTAACGATCTTACATGTGTTACATTTAGTTTTTGTTTTATACATATTTTACAGAATTTTAAAATCTGAGTTAACATTGTATGATATTGTACTTCACGTTTACATTTATTTGGAATGGTTTATTTTCCTTAAGATTTTATTGTTTGATACAATTGTCACTTTTATATTTTTTGACCTCTATCATTAATTGGTAACATATTGCCACTATTGTCAAGGGGTGCTATAAAAACACCACGTAGCGCATACACATATTAGGCCTGTAACCTGATGTAGACATGTATTGATTTCAAATTACAAATTATTTACATTTATGTATGGCATCATATGTATTTTAAAAATTGAAAACAATCTTCAAAAATTACACACACACACACACACACACACATATATATATATATATATATATATATATATATATATATATATATATATATATATATATATATATATATATATATATATATATATATATATATATATATATATATATATATAATTTTTGAAAATACAATGGCAAAAATAAAACATACGTTTTGCTATCCAATTGCAATGGTGCCTCGTCAAAAATGCATGCAAGCATGGCGCCTGGAAGTGTCATTTTACCCGTCACCTTGAACCAAAAATCCACATTCTTCAGTTTAATGGGCTGTCTGGTGCCAGTGCCAGAGAAAAGCATTTTAAATGTCTGCCACTTAGGTACGCTTAACATCTAAATAGTACTTTCCATCAACCACTTTTCGACCGAATATTCGGGAAACCGCACTGCATTAGTTGCGTCCTACCAAAGGCACATGTATGTGACTAGAGTTAGGCCACGCTTACTTGCGAAATTTTCTTGAGAGGTAATCTAATCCACGCTCTGCTATTTCATGACATGGAATTTTCCCAGCCCTACACATACATATAAGATCAACAGTGACAAGAACTAACCACAACCACCCCCTCCCACAACCCCTTTTCCAAAAAGGCAAACACAAATTAACTTTATCCCACAAATTTCCAACGCGAAAAGGATATTCTTGCTTCAAATTTATTAATTGATCCATACCACCCTGCTATTAAAGTTTATTAAAAAGAAAACAACAACAAGAAAGAAAGAAAGAAAAAACCAACAAGAAAACAAAATCAAAACCAAACCAAAACAAAACAAACAAAAAATACCTACCCTACCCCCCCCCCATGTTTCCAAAAAAAAGAAGAAGAAAACGAATTGAAAATGGTGGAGCCGTCGAGCTCTTGGAAAAGTTAATACTTGTGAAATGTCTTAATTTATGGAAGTATTGCTATGGTTTTAAGCCGACCTCCGTTGTCGACTATTGATAATCGTTAATTAAAAATCCAGTGGCATCAGTTCATCGATATTGCCCTAGGCAGATAGTTACCTGTGTCATGTTGAATATTGACCGTTGCCTTTAATCTCAATGAAGATTTCTGGAAAACAAAAATAAACTTCGGGTGTTTGTTACACAGCACGGTCACTATCATACCTACCGGCATCTAAGTTTCCATGGTAACTAAATTCTATCCAATGAAAGGTGAGGCACGATGTAACAACTCTATGACAACAGAGATGTAGACTGTCTTTCATTACAGGGAGCTGTATAACACAGTTAAACCAGTCGTACGTTACAATCTTCTGTTCGATCCATCTTTCTACAGGTCTGTAATTGACTAGTCCAATCCCAGTGACGAGCGAAATAGATAACTTGTGCAGAATCATTTAGACTTCGAATTCTTTGGGAGTTACGTGTGTTTAAATGGAATGTTGTGTTTTTGAGCAGTGTTGTATGTCGGAAATAAGGATGGATTAAAAACAAAGTACATTGAACAAGCAATCAACTTCCATAATATTCAGGTAAGTTTCAGGATAAATCAATTAGTGTTTATTTGGTCTGTGGTTACACAATCATTATTGATTCTCTTTTGTATATAATTTATGTAGTCTGTTTGATAATATATATTTTGATAATGGATATTATCTATTGTGCTCCACTATTATAATTATTTAGGTGAACATTGTCATTTTGTTTTTGAAGTGTGTTTGGTTTTATGTAAAGAGTTCAACGACACATCAGCACAATCATGATTATGAAATCGGAGCAAATATAGGTGTCCCAAGAAAGGAACACAAAACAAGGATATAGACAGAACAGTGGTAAAATCGTTAAAATACAAAGTATAATTTTCGACACAAACCGCACTCTACAAAGAAAGGTAGAAGATATTCACAGCTGGAATATCTTCACGGAACACATCCCAGTGCAAAAAAGATTGACTCCACTCTTGCAACATGCTGTAAGGCGTATCGGGCTTGTTCTAATCCCGACCCCCCCAGGGGGGTTGAAATGAGTTTAGATCAACAAACTATGATATGTATTATAATATTTGCTAAATTTACTTATCTTGTATTTCCACACATGGGATATTTTCCAGGCGCCAGTCTCCAATATCTGACAAATTATCGCACGAGATTTGAGCTACCGTTTGTACTCTCTCATAAGTCTAGTCCAAACTGCATAGACCCAGATCTTCCGTCAATTAGTGCACCGTCAGATCTGGATCTGTGAAGTTTGTTAGGATCAATCAGTTGAACAAAAAACATAGACCATGATCTGCAGGTGCCTATGCCACATCAGGTCAGAATATGCATTGTTTGCAGTGTGACTCGATTTACAAGCTAATACATACGGTAGTGTTGTAAGTAACGTTTTTATTTTTAGATCTGACTCACTTGCAGGTTGTACGGTGTATTGCGGACAGTATTTACTGTGATGATTGTTAAAACATTTATCTACGAGTTACTGAAGTATTATTTAATCTACACATTGGTATGAAAACACATGTAAACCGTGATCAAAGGGATTTTTGGACATGGGTTTAAATACCACAGGTTAATAAATTTGCCATAAATATGCAGAAAAGGTGAACAAGTAAGTATAAGTGTTAGAAAAGTAATTGATGGGCGAATTTATACTCACGGTTCAAGACCACGAGACTGCCTAAAACTCTATAAGGTTTTACCTTACCCGACGATATATAATACGTATTTGTTTGAAAATATGAAGTAATCGTAAAAATTTACACCTACAATGTAAAACTGCGATTAACATGTGCGAAATCATTACAGACGCGAAGCACGTGCATATATAAACTGTAATTTAATATCTGTAATTAATATCAGCATTTTGCTCACGATCCTTTCTCCGATACCATATTTTTAACGTTATTTTTTAAAAACTCTAGTTACACAGCAATTTATTTTTCTCTTATCAAGTGCTCTTTATAGTTCAGAATTTTGCTTTTGGGGATTGCTTGTGAAATGAACAACTGTAAACGGCAGAGAACCTCGATAAAATCGTCAGCCTAACATGGGCAACCGTTTAGTATTGGACTTGTACAAAAAGATGTCAAATCAAGGTCAACAAAGGTAAAATCAAGCGATTCATTATCACGGTGCTGCCCAGGACTGACGTGCCCTAATTGTCTCATTAAACCATCGATCTTTATGCGGCTGCCTTATATTTATCTACTCAGAACTGACACAAAGTACAAATACAGTTTGTAGATGGTTTGTTCTTTTGCTATAGCAACAGATTTTAAAAGAATTATTTTCCTGAAATGGTGACAGGTTGGCTATTAGTGACGAGAAAGAATGAGATCTCATCGAATGGACCTTGATATTTTATGGATATCACTTACATGAGCTTTGTCGTTAATCAGTATGGGATAAAGCCTTTGTAGACATCAATGGTGCTTGAATAATTCCAGATGGATTTTTTTTTTTAGGATTAGTGACATTCATTACTACACCGGATAATTCGCAACAAGTTGAACTAGAGGTTACTAAAATAACACCTTCGTTCAATTTTAGCAAAGCAATCATCGGTTTGCGTTGATGATTGTGCTGTTATTACAAAAGAATAAATTTTAAAATACCTGATGTAGAAAGCAGATAAACTTTCTACATTAGTTTGCTAGCTATCAGTCTTTAAATAGTTGAAATAATGTTCTTGATAACAGTGTGGATTTCAGTTACGGATTCATGAATATAGTATCCGTTTATATATATATATATATATATATATATATATATATATATATATATATATATATATATATATATATATATATATATATATATATATATATATATATATATATATATATATATATATTGAAGACGATTATTCTCAACGGAACATGTATCGATTACATGCTCGACAACTGCTTGTGCTAAGTCCTACTAAACAGACCTTCTTCAACTGCAAAACACTGGCATCACACAGACGATACATTTATGACAATAAATCACGATTGACAATAAGCCTGCACAAAACCTGGTATGATTCAGGCAAGAAAAATGACATTTCTGACAATACCGCCAGCATTACTGGCCAGTGCATTACCGGATTTTGGTGAACACATTAGACACACACTAAATCACACTGGATAATAAACTTTATACCCATTGAAATAATAGTTCCTAGAACTTGGCAGTAAAGTGAATAAGTATTGTTGTCTGACTTGAAATATTTATAGCAACTGGCTTACGAACACGCTGGCAACGAGGAAGCTTATTGGTCTGACATGGTCTTTTTTATATTAACGATCTTATTTGGAGTGTAGTGTTCTGTCATCATGCGGTGTGTTGTCAGCGTATTATCCTGTCAGCATGCGGTGTATTGCCAGTGTATTGTCCTGTCAGCATGCATTATGTTGTCAGCGTATTGTCCTCTCAGCATGCAGTGTATTGCCAGTGTATTGTCCTCTCAGCATGCGGTTGTTGTCAGCCTATGGTCCTGCCAGCATGCGTTGTGTTGGTAGCGTATTTTCCAATCAGCAGGCAGTGTATTATCAGTGTATTGTCCTGTCAGCATGCGTTTTATTGTCAGCGTATTGTCCAGTCAGTATGCAGTGTATTGTCCTGTCAGCATGCAGTGTGTTGTCAGCGTATTGTCCTGTTAGCATGTGGTGTATTTATCAACCTATTGTCCTGTCAGCATGCAGTGACTGGCAGCGTATTGTCCTATCATCATGCAGTGTATTGTCAGCGTATTGTCTTGTCAGGCGTAGTATATTGTCAGCCTATTGTCCTGTCAGTATGCGGTGTATTCGTCAGCGTATTGTCCTGTCAACATGGGGTGTATTGGCAGCGTATTGCCCATATGTTTTCTGGCTTTTCTTCCGGTGAGTTTCTAATGCTGTTGAGTTTTCTTCATAGCAAAGCATGTATCTTAAAATTGCCTGAAAATAATTTGGAGACATGCGGTTTTCTGAAATTATTTATCCGAACCGACAATACTCATTTTAATTGGAAAACATCATTGTCTCATTACCTCTGTTATACATTTAATTTAAACTTCAGTTTTTATTGTTCCTTTGCAGTAAAGTATATCACATTACACTGTTATTATGTCACACAATCAGTGTAATGCTAGATCTAACATTACACTGTTATTATGTCACACTATCATTGTAATGCTAGATCTCACCTTACATTAGTATTATGTTCAACTAGATCTCACATTATACTTGTATTACGTCACACAATCAGTGTAATGCTAGATCTCACATTACACTGGTATTGTGTCACATCATCAGTGTAATGCTAGATCTAACATTACACCGTTATTATGTCACACTATCAGTGCAATGATAGATCTCACCTTCCACTAGTATTATGTTGAACTAGATCTCACATTACACTGGTATTACATCACACAGTCAGTGTAATACGAGATCTCACATTACACTGGTATTGTCATATTATCAGTGTAATGCTAGATCTCACATTACACTAGCATTACGTCACACAATCAGTGTAATACTAGATCTAACATTACACTAGTATTATATCACACTATCAGTGTAATGCTAGATCACACATTAAACTAGTATAATATCACACTATCAGTGTAATGCTAGATCTCACATTACATTAGTATTATATCACACTATCAGTGTAATGCTAGATCACACATTAAACTAGTATAATATCGCACTATCAGTGTAATGCTAGATCTCACATTACACTAGTATTATATCACACTATCAGTGTAATGCTAGATCGCACATTAAACTAGTATAATGTCACACTATCAGTGTAATGCTAGATCTCCCATTGCACCAGTATTATGTCACACTATCAGTATAATGTTAGGTCTCACACTACTCTTGTGTTAAACGGATACATATCTCATTTAGACTGAAAATAAATTGTAATCAATTATGAATCGATTTACAGATCTGGTAATATGCCTAACACGACACAGTTTCTTCACTGAAAATGGTACAACACTGACAACAAACTGGCATATTACATATTTCTTGATGATAGCAATTTTTCTGTAAAATCAGCATGAACTTGTTTTGAACATATATTGAACATATATTAAGATTAACAACGTCACATTGTTGTACAAAACGCGTATTTTCTTTAAGAAAACTGCTGAAATTAAAAATATGTTTAATTTAATAACTGTATGAGGATTTAATGATGGCCAATGCAATTTAATGATGGTCAATGCAATTTAATTTAATGATGGTCAGTGCAATTTAATGATGCTCAATGCTGTTATTTAGAGTAATTAGTTGACACAGTGACCACATACACAAAATGATTTATTGATTTCTACTATAATGGATATGTATATAATGACATCAGTAAGTTTATAATAAATCAATAAAGTGCCTGTTTCTGGGATACACATATATACGTGTATAACAATGTAAACGCATAGCGCGTGCCTTCAGCCATCTAGAGTTTGAGCTCAGGTATTAACAGAGATGAATTGAGTATCAGATCGGTTATAGGATGCCCCTGTATAAGTACTATCATTAAAAAAGATAAGCTGAGTATCAATCAGATCAGTTATATGATGTCCCTATGTAATTACTGTTACTAAAAAGATTATCCGGATATCAGATCAGTTTTAGGATGGCCCTATATAATTACTGTTACTAAAAATGTTAACCGAGTATCATATCCGTTATAGGATGGCCATATCTAATTACTGTTACTAAAAAGATCAACCGAGTATCAGACCACTTACAGGATGGCTCTATATAATTACTGTTACTAAAAAGATCAACCGAGTATCAGACCAGTTATAGGATGGCCATATCTAATTACTGTTACTGAAAAGATTAACCGAGTATCAGACCAGTTATAGGATGGCTCTATGTAATTACTGTTAATAAAACAATTAATCGAAAAGATGAACCGCGTATCAGATCGGTTATAGGATGGCTTATATAAATACTTTTACTAAAACAGATGAACCAAATACTGTATCAGTTATAGGATGGCCTTAAAAAATTACTGTTATTACAAAAGATGATCTGAATATCAGGTCAGCTATAGGATGGCTTTAAATTATTACTGGTATTAAAAGAGATGAACCGATTATCAGTTCAGTTATAGGATGGCCCTATATGATAACTGATACAAACTTTATTAATCGTTACATCTCGTTTTTCTAAAAGAACACTAAGTAGTGGTGACAACGAAGAAATCAGTAATTATTATAGGTTTACACAGAAGGAAATTCACATTAATTTTAATAATCAATATTTGATTAATAGATTATTTTCTGTAAATGTACGCATATATGAATGCTACACAATGTCCGTCACACTTTTTATATACTGTCATTGTCACTGTTTTTATTATTAATTTTTTTGCTGTCGTACTTAGATTACTATAGAAGTGTACATGATAAATAATACAATTATAATTATCTAATGATAACCATCATCGTCGTCGTCATCATTGTCGTCGTCGTCACCATTATGATCATCATCAGCAGCAGCCTCGATAACTTTGGAAAATAATTTTTTTCATTTGTCAACGATCAATTACAAATTATCATGAACATTGAAATTGTTCAAGGTGTTTATAATTTAATAGTTTTAAGTGGTTTACAAAAAATAGAACTGGCAGGATAAAAGGGTATAAAAATGTTCAAAATAGCATAGTGGGTCGACATTGCTTGCATGAGAACCTTCATATGGTCTTTGTGTTAATGTACATACAACATTAACTGATAAGCTTTTATTTCTGCCCGTGACTCAGCCCTTTCTGACTCGGTAAATTTAAATACAGCATATGTGCTAATGAAGTATTCTGCCCGGGACTCAGCCCTTTCTGACTCGGTAAATTTAAATACAGCATATGTGCTAATTAAGTATTAGATTTGTAGTTTCTTTTAGGAATTCCGTGAATAACGAATGTATTCCATTTTCACCCGTTAAAATCAGGCAATGACAATGTTGTTAAGTTTCATGAAATAACTAAGAGAAAATTGATAAAATGGTTGCATAGTCCAAAACAATGAACGTACGAGTACTTTCTTCTTAGAATAATATTTTCTACAGCGTTTTCATGCTATTACGTAAATGTTAAGTTTTGTTAATGAACTCTTTTGCATTCCATCTAAAAATATTAAATTCTAGTATAAAACAAAGAAATGTTTTTGCCTGTGCTTGTTTCTACAATTGTTAACTCTAACCAATTTTTTAAAAAGGGTATGAACTTAACACATTACACAGTTTGATCGTGCAATATCGTAAGAGACTTACAGCCAAATAATATGATTAATAATTGTAACGAGGCTCACAACTATGTTGTTTGACTGTGGGGCTATGTTGTGTGATTGTAGGACTATGTTGTGTGATTGTGGGACTATGTTGTGTGATTGTGGGACTATGTTGTGTGATTGTTGGACTATGTTGTGTGATTGTGGGACTATGTTGTGTGATTGTGGGACTATGTTGTGTGATTGTTGGACTATGTTGTGTGATTGTGGGACTATGTTGTGTAATTGTGGGACTATGTTGTGTGATTGTGGGACTATGTTGTGTGATTGTGGGACTATGTTGTGTGATTGTTGGACATTTGTTTTACAGCCATGTCATAGGATTGCAGGATATTGAAAGGAGACGACTTACAGCCGAGTAGTTTGAGTGAGGGAAATTCTAAGGGGGCTCACAGCTAGCTGGTGTTATTGTGGGACTTTTTGTTATAGTCATGTGATATGATTGTGGGACATCGTAAAGGGAACACTTACAGCCAAGTAGTATGATTTAGGGAAATGGTAAAGACGCTCACAACTAGTCTGTGTTATTGTTGGACTATGTTGTGTGATTGTTGGACTATGTTGTGCGATTGTTGGACTATTTTGTGTGATTGTTGGACTATGTTGTGCGATTGTTGGACTATGTTGTGTGGTTGTTGGACTATGTTGTGTAATTGTTGGACTATGTTGTGTTATTGTTGGACTATGTTGTGTTATTGTTGGACTATGTTGTGTGATTGTTGGACTATGTTGTGTGATTGTTGGACTATGTTGTGTTATTGTTGGACTATGTTGTGCGATTGTTGGACTATGTTGTGTGGTTGTTGGACATTTTTAAGAGCCATGTGATTCAACTGTAGGATGTGGAAAGGAGACCACTTAGAGCCAAGCAGTATGACTGAGGGAAATTGTAAGGTGGCGTACAACTATGTTGTGTGATTGTGGGACTGTGTTGTGTGATTGTGGAACTATGTTGTGTGATCGTGTGACTTTTCTTTACAGCCATGCGATATGATTGTAGGATATTGTAAGAAGACCCGCTTACAGGCAGATATAATGTTTAGGAATGGCAAGATATGCACAATGCCTAGCACAATGCCTAGCTATTTGCCTCCTTTCAGGGCAATCATGTTACCAGGTTACCAGAGGCACAGATTAAGGGTATAGCAATTGGAAACGTTTGTGACACTTTGCTTCATATGGTTGGAACGTTTTTAAAATGTTTTCAGTCTCACCGCGTATCCGTTTCAACCAAACATAAGCAAATCAATATCTGTTCGGATCAAAATTTGCCCCTAAGTTATTATCTTTCAGATCAATAGAGTTGAATACGTCATTTCCAGGAAAGGAGAGCATGGTGCCTTATCTGAAATTAAAAACAGACGGGAAAGGAAGTTCATTAGGATTATGTGAGATAAGCGCCAAGACTATCATGTCATTGACCTCTGATACATGACAAATGAATATATATGATTTAACGCATTGAACCGAAGAGATTGATTCCAGTCTGAATCGGTTCTTCGGTCTTGCAAGAGAAATATGTATTAGTAATACTTTCATACTTTCATACAAAATCGTGTGATCCATGTATTATAGCTGTAATTTCTTAAGGAGAGTTCGTGACTCAAATAACTATATGAAAATCATTGTTTGGGACTCTCCGTTTATGACAGTAGTGTTATTGATATGATACTTGTCGTGCCAAAGTTCTGCTGAAAATCATCTTTCATGCCATGCTCAGCTTCTAACACTGAATTCATTAGAATATATATATATATATATATATATATATATATATATATATATATATATATATATATATATATATATATATATATATATATATATATATATATATATATATATATATATATATCCGGTGGCCTTGTGGTTACAGCGTCCGCCTCCGATGCGAGAGGTCGCGGGTCCGAACCACGACAGAGTGGCGCTCAGCATTAAGAGGTTAGAATTAGGACTGGTCATTCTTGTGTCAGGATAATGTGACTGGGTGGGACATGAATCTACATGATGCCCTTGTGCTAGACATCACTATAAACTGCCAGACATCGTAACGATATGACTGAAAAATTGTCAAAGCTACGTTAAAAATCAAACACACACACACACATGCACGCACGCACGCACGCGCGCGCGCGTATCCGCAGGCAGAAAGACAGGAAGATAGAGAGTTTATGTGATATTTTCTTCTTTGTTGCGTATCCTAGTTGTTAATAATTTGGGTAAAATAAGGTCACAAATCACGCGCGCCTAACCAGCAAAAACCATCTTGATAATTTAAGAATATGAACAAAAGTGAACGATCAGGTTTTTTTTTTTTTTTATAAGGATGATGACAATATTATACGAAAAGTGACATCCTTATAAAACCGGCTGATTTAATTTCTGCAATAAGAAGAGCACGAAAAGATGTATCCAATACACTGAATCTGACTATTTGCTCAACTGCGCTTCTTTTGCATATATTTGAAGGTTCCGTTTTGAATCCAGCCCTGCAGTATTGATTCAATTCTGGCAGCGTGATACAAATTTCAAACGGACTCACATGGATACCAGTTCGATTCTGTTGATAAGGATGTCTTGACAAACATAGCCAAAACTGTGTAACAGGCTCAATGTATACATTTATCAATAAACACTCCCCAGTCAGACAAAATTAACTTTGGTAAAGCACTGGTCATTTAATGGAATGGGAGGAGGTCTGGATTTTCTGCAAAGTACGAATAATTTCTTAACGACTTTTGAAGGATTCGAAACGTTTTCATAAATATTGGGTGATGTATTACAGGGCTAGAAGAGTATTATAGTAATATCTTTCTTTTTTCAGTAAAAGAGACTACTGTCTTTGTTTTTAAAAATAGCCGTCACCTTCCTGGATAATAAATAGTTGATGTTTATCTACTGCAGATTCTAATGAAGCACTTATGAACAGCTCCTAGAGAATCAGTTACAATTTCTTAATTTTTTTCTCATAAAAAACCAGGTGCTACCAGAAGTGAAAATGAAAGAGAAATTTAATTCAACTTCATATATATATCGCTGCTTCACCCAAGGCATCTCTCGCAATTCAGTCATACAATTGTTGCCTAAATTAGTAATTTGCTTCAAATTTGCATTGAGAATTTGCTGACAAAAATGTTACGGAGTTCACTGGTTCACTAGATGTTATGAAAAAGATGACAGCAGTACCGTAAACTGTGAGGAAGCACCATCCCAATCCCAGCCGAATTCTTGTTGATACTTGAGGGTTGCTTGCTAAAGCTTCTAATATAAAGCACTGTTGAAAATCTGCTTCTATATTGGTGTTATTTGTGTTATTTATTTACCTTTACTGGAAAGATCAAATAAGTTTTGGTGCAAAATGTGCAGTGCAGTATATTTTGGTGATGCGAAAATCGGGATCTTTTTATGGTTACAGAAGGAAGTAAGATTAATTAGTTTTGATTTGAGGAGTCAAACCATCAGATGGCTGACAAAACAATAAACCATAGTACTGTAAATGAAACAAACAATATAACGGTATCAATTATGTAACTCACCACCACTAACACCCATTCTTTTACAGATTGCCTACGTTAAACTTTAAAAGCATCACTATTTTATTACGTTGAAATACTCCTTTCAGTAAGCCATTCTCCTTTGCCGAATACATTTAACTTTTTGACCCCATATAAAAATACCCTTTCGTACGTTTTGCTTATGGATAACAAGACTTCAAATTTGTGTGAGTTCCCAAGCAGAGATTGGGAGAGGATTACGTAGCGCTACGACAGACGATTGGAGCGACAGACAGGCAGTATCCATGACGCTTGACATATTGCGTGATTGGTTCTATTCAATGCTAATTCCTTGAGATTCCAGAACAAATGTTCTCTCTTTATTGAATAACCTAAGGATTTTCTTAGGCTTTTCTTCGTTGTAACGGCTGTTTATATTTAACTGAAACAACGAGGAACCTACAGTCCTCGAGAATCACATTTCAATATAACCCATATATCAGTGTTTAGATCGTCATGGAAATATCATGGTGGCCTAAATTCTACCCAAAGGACAAGTCTCAAAACTCTAGGTCTCCATTCAAAGACTGGAAAACTCTATTATCTCGAGGAATTCGAAATACTAAAAATGTTTTATCCAAGAAACGAAGTTTATAGACAACATCTTATTTCCAGCATTTGACCTATTCAGGCTTGTTCATCGTAATATTTGCAGTCTGAATGAACTGGTCCAGCATTTGTCAGAGAGATTTGTTTTCAATCATACAACAGCCATTCAGGCAACCTGATTACAAATCTAAGCCACCGATTTATTTCTAATTTGGCAAAGTAAGAGCAAACACTGGAAAAGGTAACAGATGTAGCAAAACTAATTCCCACCAAGGGAAAGTAGTTAGTATATTTTCGATAATTTAATTGTTGTCGGTGGCTGGAGAAAGCATTGGTTTACATACATGCAGGAAGGCACAGAATGAGATCAACATCATCCTAGATGTTATATTTAACAATATCTTCAGATGTTGAATATACAGCTGATTGGAGAATCTTGGTGTTGCATAGGCCCACGTGCTCCTTTTGTCTCAGTATTCTTTACATATGCTTATCTAAGCTCTCCAGACTTAACATATGCTCCTTTATGATCTCCAGACTGACTCTCTGCCTGTACGCTATATAGACTGACTCTATGCCCTCTAAGCTATCTAGACTGAATCGATACTCTTCTAACCTCTACAGACTGATTATTTGCCACAGTGTACTCTTCAGACTGACTCTATGCCCCTATACTGTCTTCATACGGACTATGTGTCCCTCAATGTTCTTCAGACTGACTCTTTGTCCTTCTATTATTTTCACTCTATGCCACACTGTGCTCTTCAGCTTGACAATACGCCCCTCTATTCTCGTCAGACGGACTCTATGACGCTTTATGCTCTTCAGACAAACTCTATGTCAATGCCCTTATATGCTCTTCAGACGGGCTTGGTGCCCTTCTATGCTCTTCAGACTGACTGTGCCACTCAAGCTCTTCAGACTGTATCTGTGCCGCTCAATGCTCGTCAGACTGACTGTCTCCATATCATATAAGTACCTTATTTTGCTATATCAATACCATCTATTTTATGTGTTTCTTTCCACACTTATGATACAAATGTCTGTTGTACTACAATACGTAAGGTACAGTTATGTCCTCCACATCAAGTGCATTTGTCTTTTGTACAATCAATACAGTAAGGTACAGTCATGTCCTCCACGTCAAGTGTTTTTTTCTGTTGTACTATCAATACAGTAAGGTACAGTTGTGTCCTGCACAGCAAATGCTTTTGTCTGTTGTACTATCAATACAGTAAGGAACAGTTATATCCTCCACATCAAGTGCTTTTGTTCGTTGTACAATCAATACAGTAAGGTACAGTCATGTCCTCCACATCAAGTGCTTTTGTCTGTTGTACAACCAATACGTAAGGTACAGTTATGTCCTCCACATCAAGTACTTTTGTCTGTTGTACTATCAATACAGTAAGGTACAGTTATGTCCTCCACATCAAGTGCTTTTGTTCGTTGTACAATCAATACAGTAAGGTACAGTCATGTCCTCCACATCAAGTACTTTTGTCTGTTGTACTATCAATACAGTAAGGTACAGTTATGTCCTCCACATCAAGTGCTTTTGTTCGTTGTACTATCAATACAGTAAGGTACAGTTATGTCCTCCACATCAAGTACTTTTGTCTGTTGTACTATCAATACAGTAAGGTACAGTCATGTCCCCCACATTAAGTGCTTTTGTTCGTTGTACTATCAATACAGTAAGGTGCATTCATGTCCTCCACATCACGTGCTTTTGTCTGTTGTACTATCAATACAGTAAGGTAAAGTTGTTTCCTGCACACCAAGTGCTTTTGTCTGTTGTACTATCAATACAGTAAGGTACAGTTGTTTCCTGCACAGCAAATGCTTTTGTCTGGTGTACTATCAATACAGTAAGGTACAGTTGTGTCCTGCACAGCAAATGCTTTTGTCTGTTGTACTATCAATACAGTAAGGTACAGTTGTGTCCTGCACAGCAAATGTTTTTGTCTGTTGTACTATCAATACAGTAAGGTACAGGTATGTCCTCCACATGAAGTACTTTTGTCTGATGTATCCTCCACATCAAGTACTTTTGTCTGTTGTACCATCAATACAGTAAGGTACAGTTATATCCTCCACATCAAGTGCTTTTGTCTGTTGTATTATCAATACAGTAAGGTACAGTTGTGTCATGCACAGCAAATGCTTTTGTCTGTTGTACTACCAATACAGTAAGGTGCAGTTATGTCCTCCACAGCAAGTGCTTTTGTCTGTTGTACTATCAATACAGTAAGGTACAGTTGTGTCCTGCACAGCAACTGCTTTTGTCTGTTGTACTATCAATACAGTAAGGTACAGTTATATCCTCCACATCAAGTGCTTTTGTCTGTTGTACTATCAATACAGTAAGGTACAGTCATGTCCTCCACATCAAGTACTTTTGTACAGTTGTGTCCTGCACAGCAACTGCTTTTGTCTGTTGTACTATCAATACAGTAAGGTACAGTTATATCCTCCACATCAAGTACTTTTGTCTGTTGTACTATCAATACAGTAAGGTACAGTCATGTCCTCCACAGCAAGTACTTTTGACTGTTGTACTATCAATACAGTAAGGTACAGTTGTGTCCTGCACAGCAACTGCTTTTGTCTGTTGTACTATCAATACAGTAAGGTACAGTTATATCCTCCACATCAAGTGCTTTTGTCTGTTGTACTATCAATACAGTAAGGTACAGTCATGTCCTCCACATCAAGTACTTTTGTACAGTTGTGTCCTGCACAGCAACTGCTTTTGTCTGTTGTACTATCAATACAGTAAGGTACAGTTATATCCTCCACATCAAGTGCTTTTGTCTGTTGTACTATCAATACAGTAAGGTACAGTCATGTCTTCCACATCAAGTGCTTTTGTCTGTTGTACTATAATATGGTAATGCAGTTAGGTCATCCATCAATAGCAAATGCGCTAAAAGCACAAAAACAAATTGGTTCAAAAGCCGTTCTACTGATTTAACATGTGACCATATTCCACTCATTTAAAACAATTCTTGGCGGGGGTTGGGGGTTGGCGGAAATTGGTATCTCTTGATGTAGAAAAATATGATTTTTTCAGAAACGTTACGTATAGAATATGTATCACTATTATTACTAGCGACTATATTCCGTACATATTTAACAGCGAGGCACTATTACAGATTCAGAGACATTTTTGGTGTTTATACAGGGTAAATTATTCAAGTGAACTAAGACAGCTCTAAAAAGATTTATTACTTTCATACAGGATGATGTATTTCCTAAGTATGCATACATACAGGATAATGTATGGAAGTGAACCATACATGTGTTATCTTCATACATGATAATGTATGGAATTGACCTACGACAGTTCTAAATATATTAATTGCATACATACATGATAATGTATGGAAGTTAATCATTACATGTGGAAATAAATGTATTCCGTTTATACTGGATGATGTACGCAAGTGAACCATACAGTTATTGCGTTCTTACAGGGCAATATATACAAGTGAACCATACAGTTATTGCGTTCTTACAGGGCAATATATACAAGTGAACTACTACAGCTGGAAATATATTTATTCCATTCATACATGATGACGTACGTAAGTAAACAAATTCAGTCGTAAATACATTTATTACGTTTATACAATATAATGTACGCCAAACTATCAGGGTTCCTTGAATCCATAAAAGCCTGGGGGAGGTGACACCATCCCCTTCCCCAGGAACAACTAGCAGGCTGCGGTGCAGTCAGAAAAAAGTGGCACATGCACAATTGTGCGAACGCTACTATAATTAAACTCAACAACAACAACAACGCTACAACCTTATAGACGGGTGAATTTCCATGCTTGAAGAAGATGTTCGAACAAACTGCATTCTTAGGAAATGTTTTAGAAGATTGATATAAATTGATTTTGAAAGGAATGTAATGATTTCTGTGAAACTTGTACCATTTTGATGTCTGTGCGTTTCTATGAAGCAAATGTTTTGTGATATCTGAACACATTATCAAGTTAACGAAAATGTAATCCTCCATTTTTACATAACAAAGGCAAGCGTAAATGTTCTTCTAGTCTTTTGGATTTTAAAATGGAAATAAGATTTTATCGTTGGGAATAGCTTCAAAATGTTTGACTATTTCCTGTGGAAGATACCTCGATGAGTTATTGCCCCTTGGTACCTTCTCTCACTCAACAAGGATTAGAAACAACAATATGTTAGCGTCAGAAGCTCACAAGAAAACAACAAATAAATACTGAAAAAAACAACCACTTTGACCAGAGAAACCAGTGATCATGGACAGAAAATAGTAGCGATGAAAGTAAACTTGTCCCGCTCTGCTAAATATATTAACAAATTTAGTCGAAATCTATATGAGGCATATCATCTTGTATTTATGTGGTAATGAAACGATGGCGATGTTCGATGAAATGGAAGACATCAGGCAAAATCTAACCGTATACAAGATAAATCAGTGAAGACATCAATGGAAACTGAAACTGTAATGAAGGCTATTCAAGAGGGACAGCGTTTTATCCGCATAGTATAACAGCTCAGGAAAATGATTATATGTTTGATGGAAAGATAAGCAATTTTCCACTCTCTTTCTCCTACCGAAATAATTACTTCCACACAAATACCGAAATGTAGTTAATAAATGTGAGTTGGTTCATATCATATACCAAGAAACCACAATGAACACGTGACTTTATATTAATCATTAGCAGATAAGTAACAATGTAAAATATATGATTTTATTTCAATGTGCCGTTACAATGCTTTCTGTGCCTATTACGACACACAAGCGTACGTGCGAATAATAGCAGTAATATCTACCATGTAACTATATTGCTTGCTAAAAGGAAAGCATACACCAGGTGGTGTTTGTTGACATGGCTGTGCTCGGAATGTAAATCAGGCATTGCCTACAAGTAGCACACGATTGCAACTGCAGTAAATCTAAACAGACGAAAAAACGAAACTGTTGACAAAGCAGGTCAGTGCATCATTTTTACATTCTTATAAAATATACACGGATGCTGGTTTTCTTAATAAATTGAGGTATCAGATATCTACAGATAAAATTGGAACAATATCGGATAGACGAAAAAGACTGTTGGTTTATGCGTGCCATGGGGTTATTGCTGTTGGAACGCGTGGGAACGGTGTTCCCTTACATTTTTTCGCGTTCCATTACTTCTTTTGTGCACACCGTTGTTCCCTCCCCCGCATCTGAGTAACATGTTTTCCCTCACTTCCTTATTGCGTTATCTCACTTCTTTATATAACACTACACCACTGCTTAGTGAGGATAAAACATAGGATTAAAAATATGTATGTATATTCTTCCAAGGATTTTAAAAAACATGTATATGTTTTAGAGTATATCACTTGAAGAAATTAAACAAGCGTGATTGTTATTCACAGAAACATATCTTTTTGCCTTAGTTTAGACATAACACCGTGCTACAGAAACGTTTGTCCATTATTTTTTTATATATAGCAAATACCAATTTCGTCATGATGCAGATTCTTTGAAATGTCACAAATAAATGCCAGTGTTTTTCACTTGTTGCCTACATATCACACAACATATCTATTTTAGAAGATGAACGTGTCCTTCCTACAACATAAAAATAAACTCTGTCTATAAGCAGACCGCGATAATTTGGCACATCCTAGAACTTAAAACCCCCTGCAGTAGTATATATGTATAATAAAGGACAATAATATGCTGAAAACACAGTTCAGTACTTCTTGATTACATTTTAATGGTGCTGGTAGCTTGTATATTTTGACTCATTACACACTGGATATTCACCTATACAAACCTGCGTTGCAAATACTTCAGACATGAACTTGGCTGTACTTATAAACGTGGGCAATAATGTTGTAGTCAACCAATAAAAAAGTTGGACACATCAGTCATATTTTCCATTTCTGTATTAAATATCAAACATCCTGATATTTTTCAATTAGCAATCAGATTGTCACAGCAATCAATACTAAATTCTATGGGTTTTTTTTAATCCGAAAAGGAATGAAATTGAACATTAGGCTCCATGGACAATATATTTATCAAAACAGTTGATATTTTGAAATCTGTTTTGGCATATTAAAAATGTAGGCACGATTCAAATTTGTAAATTTGTTTCCTTCTGGCAAATAAAGTATTCTGTTGAACATTAGGCCGATAAAGCAGCCCTTCCTAGAGATGATTGATTTTCGGTTAAGGGCTGATATCACCTATTCATTAAAACCTGCATATCTCCGCAGCCAATTCTGTGTGCACACATCGGTGTACATTTTATACACTTACCGGTATGTCTCGCGGCTGTGGAGCTACCGGCGGCTGAAGGGTTCTTTTGGTGACATGTACATTATATTTCCGGAGCAAATCATATACTTGGTGACTTGTAAATCCACGTGGAATAGCACAATCCTCTATCATTTTGAATTACCAATTACTGATAAGTGTCTGAAGTGTATGCAGGTTTGTTCCGGAAAGATCTGCATGCAGAAAAATTGCACATGTTAATGAACAAGTGACATCATACCCTCATATCGTCCATCATTATTAATACTGACTTGGGGGGTTGATTTATCAGACTAGTTTAACATGTACACAAAATATGAAATCAGCTTGCTGTTTAATGCAAGAATATAGAATATATAGATTTTCAAAGGACAAACCAATATACTCGACAGTGGTTTTATAATTTAGACTGCTTTCGTATTCTTGGACATGGTGCAAATCAACATATCTAAATTTGTAATATGTTGGTGATTTTCATTTATCACGATGTCTTGTTGATTTATTTCTTCTTGAACTTTAATATGTCCTTTTATTGCTTCTTCATGGACTTAAAATAAGTAATAGAAAAGAGAGAGAGAGCCAACAAGTTTTGTCAAATTCAACAAATACAAAGTCAAAATTGAAAAATAACTTACAGTTTTGCGAATTAATCCGAAACAATACTACAATTACTAACACAAGTCCTAATGAATAAATTTCTGATTAAACTTTACTTGTATTTAAATCCATATCTGAAAGTGTTGATGTGCCTGTTATGGCATGTGTCGTTGCGATGTGCCAACAGTTTTTTGTTGAATCACAAAAATATAATCGAAGAATATATCCTTATTTGAACTTTATTATAAAGCCAAGTCTCTATGTCTAACAATAGTATTTTGAGCACTTTGTATTTCCAGAGAAGAATTATCTGAAGTCAATAATTTCAGCCAAATAAAATCTACTGCACATCTTATTCTGCTCAGATGTTATCGCAGGAATTTCCAATAAACAAGATTTATATAAAAACTAAGACATAAAAAAACCCTGAAAAGTTCATTGTTCTAGAACAATTAGGATGTTTGTCGCAATAAAACATCTGACATACATCACGTACACAAGATCTAGCTATGTGATTAAATACAAATGTCCTTGACTCAGTTTAAGATAATAATACAAATAGTTACCCAATACTGTTGACAAAACTGTCACTGATTTTGAACAAGGTCAGCTATTATATACAATGTTACATTCCCCATAGCATGTAATGAAATAAAAATCTAAAACACATAACAAACAATGCAAATTAAATATACATAACACTTTATAATTAATATAATCGTTACATTTTATACTGAACATCTTAAACAAAAGATGAATAGATGGTCGTCAAGACAACCGACTTTGAATTAAGGCCTAGATAAGGATGCCTTTTTCTGTATCACTTTCATAACACAGAAAAGACACCGTTGCTTTACATACTGTTTGGAGTACATTTTTATGCTTTTCATGTATGTGCTGGAAGTGATTTAAAACAGGTATGCTAAGGTTGCCATCAAAGTACAGATAATAACACATCAGCACTAACTTAAGTACTTATGAACTGCTGGAAACGTTACGTATCTGATAACTGATGATAGAGTTCTTATTGCATGTAAGAAAATAATATTAGGTAAAAGAAAAATGAATTCCAGTCAAATCGAACCTTGTCACATGTTAACGAACAATCAAGATATACGTTACTATTTACTAACCAGACAGTAAGACAAATAAACAAACAAATGAAAACTTGCTGAAGTTATAAAACTTGCAAATAATGTTTACCAGACTTTAAATTATTATATACTTTCTGATTTTTAACCCTATCTTGAATCTCGAAAACAGCAAGTATGCATCTTCAATGAAGATTTATGATACTTGCATTTTAAAGTTTATTCAATTCATATGCATCGAATGACTTTAGAATAATTGTGATATAACCTCCACAGAGTCATGAATGATCATTACATGTAATTCGGCGTAATCTGCGAGGTTTCTTTTACATCACCATTCTATATCTGTAAAAAAATGTGACGTGTTTTATATCTCAACGTTTTCCTTGGCCATGAACATTAATTTCTTTTGCCATCTCTGAAATTTATTTGAGGAATACAAAAACACAAGGTAAATAACTGTCATTATATTATTGACAAATATGTATTTATGCACTTTGATTAGATGAAAAAGTCTGTTACAGCCTATTGCATGTCAAGATGATGTACGAAAAAAGAGAATGAAGAGTTACTATATCGACTGCGTTTTGATGTGATTTGCAAACTATGTGGTCACTTGAAAATCTTTATAAACTACAGAAATATAACACGAGCAAATAAAACCAGTATAATTCAGCATGTGATTTGCATTTACAAATCTATTATGTAAACAATGGTCAAGCTATATGCTATAAAATATGTAAAGATCAAATAAATGTTCCAAGAAGAGTTTGATTGTGCGTCAGCGAGATTTTTATAGTATTATACTTACTTTGCTTAATTTTTTTTAACCAATACATTTGGATAAGTACAAATAACTGTCGCTTGTGTGATCAGGACTGTATACATCTGTTCAAATAACTGTGATGAAATTTGCCAGGCATAAGTTAAAATGATAGATAGCCTTTCTGAATTATCTGATGGTGTCTATTATAACTGGTCTTGTATTTATCATGATGATAAAAGAAAATGATTAATACGTTATTGATGGGAAACAAGATTCAATGATCCGTTTAATGAATTTGAAAACAAACCGCGGACTGTATTGACGGTCTTAAAACTGGATTAGCAAGGAAAGCATAAAACATAATGATCTGAGGAAATCTTGTTCAGCAAATTCCAAGCTCTAGTTCAACACAATAGCGGCATTTGATATTTACACTGCTCGTGATTTTTGGCGTAATATATTTTCATTAAGTGTGGTTGCTAATGTTGTGTATGAATGGAGTATTTAATTCATTTTCTAACGCGGCAAAACGTATTCATTTGCTTGTCCAGTATGGACAATTTGTGCATCGATGCTTATCGGATTAATTCAGCCCCCAGATCAGGACAATAATCAATGTTATCACTGGTGATGAGCAAAAATATCTCAAAAAATATTTTCAAAATGCTGAGCTGAAAAATGCAGAGGACAATTTAAAACACAAAGCAATAATTAATAATCCATCGATGACTAGACTTTTAAATATGAACTCTCGCTAGATATGTCTGAAAGTAACAGCGTAGAGAATACTGCCAATTAGACGCAGCCAAACTCTAGCCGATATATTGACGTAATTTAACGCCATGTTTTGAAATATAACCATAGAGGATTGGTTACTCTCTAGAAAATACATATTAAATCACTGAATCCTGAAATATTACAGTGATGGAATAGCAGACGCAATACATATATCTTCTACTTGCTGAAGAAATGAAGTTTGCATAAGGACCAGATGTAATATTACAAAAGTTATCATTTGTCATAATGCATTCGTGATCGTCGTAGATGTTGCTCGTTTTGGTTTGCCGACGTTAAGATAGCATCCAGTCATTTGACAATATATGTATAGGTTCCGTACTTCATCAAAACAAAACTTTATCTCACAGATAAACGGTGCAATATTACTTTGAAAACATCCACTTTTCTTCAGTTTTCCTCCTGCAATCTTCAAAAATAGACAGGCGCTGTCAACATCAACAAAATCTGTTATTAAGGTATTGACTCAGAAATCGATGTATAGACCGTTAGAAATAAATTACGCAATTATGAGTCTTTGATTTCGGTCTGAATCCTATTATGCTTAATTTTCCATTCTCTGCACATCAAAGTCCTCTAGATTAATTCTCAGTTTAAATATGGTTTCTCTTAATAGGAATATTATCTAGCTTGAAAATCTTTGATAACCTCGCATCGTTTTTCTAAACATTCATGAATTACTATTAAATAATTTTCGATGACGTGTTAATATTCAGTATCATGTTCTTTTAATTCATACTTGAAACAGATGTAGAGGGTTATGGGTAATACAGTGTGCCATCAACACATTCTTTCTTAGAAGCGACCGAGACTTTTCTAACTAGCACAGTGTGCTGATTATTAAATTACAGGGAAAACAACTATCAAGACATGCAAAATCTCTTTTGGAGCTTGACACAAAACTAATAGTTCTGATTTTGATAATGTGTTGTTTTGTTCTTTTGAGTAAGATGCTTTGTCTAGAGGAAACAACTGTGAAATCAATCCATATCATTCTAGACGAAGGAGACTGTACAAAACCTAGTCTGTGGAGGTATGAGATTAAGGAAATTGAAACAAGAATGTAATACAAAGAAATAAAAATGAAAATGGTTTGTGATGTACGATATTTTTCAGTCTTCATACGATATTGTTCAGTTTTCATATAGCCCTTGTTAAATGGTTTATGATGTACGATATTGTTCAGTCTTCATACGATATTGTTCAGTCTTCATATAGCCCTTGTTAAACGGTTTGTGATGTACGATATTGCTCAGTCTTCATATAGCCCTTGTTAAATGGTTTGTGATGTACGAAATTGTTCAGTCTTCATATAGCCCTTGTTAAATGGTTTGTGATGTACGATATTGTTCAGTCTTCATACGATATTGTTCAGTCTTCATATAGCCCTTGTTAAGCTATATAGTTGATACAAATAAAAAATAAACTACAATGCAGTTTTAAAGACAAGGATATGATCCACGTGTTATATCCCATAATATAAAATCATTTGTCAAACATTACCAATAGAGGACATTAAATGACACAACTGGACACTTAAATCTGCTCAGGTATTTCTTACATGGTCCCATGAACACAAATAGTGCTTATCTTACTTCTCATCTCAGGGTGAAGTTGAGATATTACGTCTCATTTCAGGGTAAATTTGAGAGCTTACTTCTCATCTTAGGGTCATCTTGAGATATTACTTCTTTTCTCAGTATCAAGTTGAGAGTTTTCTTCTCATCTCAAGGTCAAGTTGAGAGATTACTTCTCATCTCAGGGTCAGGTTGAGAGATTGCTTCTCATTTCAGGGTCAAGTTGAGAGATTAATTCTCATCTCACGGTCAATTTGAGAGATTACGTCTTATCTCGGGGTCAAGTTGAGAGGTTACTTCTCATCACAGGGTCAAGTTGAGAGAATAGTGACCATTTTTCAATTATATTTTAAACTATAAATTTGCAAACTTGCAACGGTAATTTAAGTCATGGACGCACCTTACATTCTTACTCAATCACCAATTCTTGCCTGCTTTCATGTCGGTTTTCTGGAGAGAAAAAACCCCACTAACGGTGAAAACCTAAAATGCACGTTTAAATGAATGTTCTAGTCTCTGTCTTGCTAAAAAAAGAGCAGTATTTAGTTCTCCTGTACATTATTTTTCTACAAGATGCCTCAATATTGAAACAAAGGCTAGATATAATAAGAGACAAGAAAATTAGAACCAAAGACATTTTACCTGAATTGATCCGGATCTCTCTCGATTTCGCTCTCTCTCTCTCTGATAGTAAAATTGACTAACTAATCAACCAACAGAGAAACAAGACAGAGGGACATAGAACACACTTAATTTTCCTATAAATTCTCTACATTTGTTTATCAGTACTGAACATTACACTATGTGACAATCAATGAAAATCATATGTTGATCTAAAATACCTTCAATGATGACTTCACTGTGAAGTTCTTGTCAAAGGTTCACCTGCAATTGTTTTGAAAGGCTGGACTGTAAAAAAACCAACTTGCAATGGAACACAGATATCACATCCGGATCATCACCAAGACCTTATTACTCACTGTACACTATCGCCGAAACACACGCAGACAACCACACCATAAGCTTATATTCTAAAGAATAAACAATTGCCTTTAAATCCATAGCAAGAATGCTTAAATCTAACTCTTGTATCACCACCAAAAGGTGACAGGAAAAATGCCCTAAAATTGACTGGGATGGGACTGCATTCGTGGGCACTGAACCGGAACTATTAATTGTGACCTTATTCCTGACAGGTCCAACTTTTTATACTCAATTTTGGTCAAACTTTTATATTTGCATGCCACACCTATTTCAACTTTATACATGAAGTCTTTTGGAATTTCCTTGGAAACAAGACATGTGACAGCTGTTAGAAAGTTTGTAGTGCTGGTGTTCCACAGAATGCAAGTTGTGGACCAAGTGTTCTCAAGAAACTAAAACTAAATTTGCTATCTCTTCCTTAATTAAATGAATTTTTCAATGCAGTAAAAACCTAATTGTAATTCATGCTAAGGCCTGTCTGAAAATATGTTTGAAATTAAAATATTATACAATACATTTTGATGGAAATTTAAATAAACATTTAAATTTTAAAAACTAAATTTTATTGAAAAATTATATTTTCATACAAGTTATAAAATTCAATTTGACAAATTTTATACAGCAAAGTTGACTAATGAATTATACTGAAAACGAATGGCAGTTTGGGTCTGAACAACTGATAGTATTTTTCCCAGGGGTAGTGAAGCATGATAGCTCACAGAGATTTTGACAGCAAAGTGCAACATGCCTGTCCCGATGCATATAGGCGTACACCCTAAAGAAACAATGAAAGGTGGTATGTTCCACATTTATTATGTCAGGTACTTAGGCAGTTGTTTGTATAACTAAAAGCACACTCAAATTAAAAATTTTGATGGGACCACTATCATGCTTTATAGCCAAAATTCATTCCATTTCAATGTCGATAACTACAAAAGGTGAAAATGTGATAGGAAAATACAATTTCAGGGAGGCTCTACCTTACTGAAAAATGGCGCGAATATCTCTCTTGAAGACCTAAGCCATGTCTTTGAGGTGCTGTATATCTGTGTGCTGATATGAACTAATCTTGGTCACTTACGGCAGTACACTGCACATGTCTGTATGAAACCTTGCAATCACCACCAGACTACTGGATAGCTTCCAAACTGATCCAACTCTAACACTTTGTTCCAGATACCAGGCTAGACCTGAAAAGATATAACATGTTTCACTTGATTCTATAAAACAGTAAGATATAGGTTAATGAAGTTAAAATGAGTTAGATATGGTGATTTCAAAATAACATTCAGGTTGCAAGCATGGGAGAAAATAGTAAACTTGACAGAGTGACACTCAGAAATGTGAAGCAATGGGTATGTGTTAAAGTGATAAATGCATCCTAAAAATATATGAGGTTTCTAGAAGCATATTTAGCCAGTTACAGGTTAAATAACTACTCAGGTAGAGTATGTATCATAAAGTTTAAGGCAATGTTGGAATGACAAAGTTTGATCATTGGTGCAAACATTAGTACATAACACTATACAGGAAAGTCAAGTGACAATATACTAAATTAAAATATATTACTATAAGCAATCGTATTCATGAGGAAAATAACAATTTTGGATATTGCAAGTGAATACAGCCAAAAGTGGCCACATAGATCAACTATAGGTATCAATAAATTCTATATCATCAACTAAATGGAAAATTTTGATCCCCAGAACTTGTAAACGAGGATGGACATTTGCATATGTGGGACATATACCATGTATTTGTTAAGATCACATGTGTAAACGTAATCCAAATGATCTGTTTGAACATTTTTAGTTTATTTTTACGAGTGTTGGTTACCAGTTAGTAAACTCATTAATTCAGTGGAATCAGATATCAGCTGATGCTACAATAACACACTCTGTCAAAGTACTAAAATGAAATATGTTGCCATACATAGGCATATTCATGATAAAAATAACATTTTGGGCTATTTTTAGTGCACACAGCCAGAAATGGGCCTTACAGATTCACTATAGGTACAATATCAGCCTATATGATGTACTGAATGTGAACTTTTGATCCCAAACATTCTAAAATATATAGATATTTGTTCATGTCGGATATGTAACCATGTTAAGATCAGTTGTGCAAAGTTAAATTCAAATAATCTGTTTGAATATTCCTTTTGTAATCTTTAGAGTGTCAGTTAACACATATTATTAGTAATTAATAATGCATAAAGCAAGACGGATCATTAGAATTTCCATAATATCATATAGGCCATAATGCCGCACTACATCAATCAATATCTTATCCAAACTAAACAATACAATGGAATTCATTTTGTATTCAACTTATATCATTTGTCTGTTTTCTTACATGCAAGGGTAAATATACCTGGGGAAAGTATATTTTATCCCTTTGATTTGTATTTCATTCTCTGACAGCTTAAGATGATTTACCAGAGAACTTGAGAAGTTGTCCTCTTTGTCCTCTCACTAAATACCTTATAACTATGTTTATAAACAATTACTTAAAGATATACAAGCAGATATATATTACTGAGGAAGTCACCCCATCATAAACACATAAATTAACTGTTTGAACCCCTAATAAATAGTTTGAATGACCTAAAGGCACAATACAAAATATAGTTGTGTCTTCTTGTATTTTAAATGAAGGTCTCATTTTGACTTAAAAAGATATTTTCTCTGACAAAATTTGACAAATATCAATCATTGGAGCTTGTCTATGGTGTAGGAACACACACACACACACACACACACACACACACACATACATATATATATATATATATATATATATATATATATATATATATATATATATATATATATATATATATATATATATATATATATATATATATATATATATATATTGATATCTTTTAATATAATTCCCAATAAAGATTTGGCGATTTTTTTATTTTAAATTGCATTTAAATATTTTAAAATAAATTACTTTTTTTTATTCTTAATTGCATTCTTATATTTTCAAAGTCAATTAACATAACATATTAAAATGTCTATCATTAATAATAAAGATTTTATACTAATTTAAACTTCACTCATATACTTCGCTGTCAGGACATATAACACAATTGATTGTACTATATATTCTATATTTCTTTATCAGTACTGAAATTTCCACTGTGTGAAAATCAATACAAATCATATGTTAATCTAAAATACCTTCAAAGATAATCACACAGTGAAGTTCTTGTCAAAGGTTCACCTGCATTTTTTTGAAAGGCTGGACTGTAAACCTTATATTCTAAAGAATAAATAATTGTCTTTAAATCCATACCAAGAATGCCTAAATCTAACTCTTGTATCACCACTAAAAGGAGACAGGAACTATAAAAAATAGACTGGGACTACATTCTTGGGTACTGAATCGGAACTATTAATTGTGACCTGATTCCAGATGGATGATAAAGCAACGTAATGGTCACACACAGGACGACAGTAAGAAAGACACACAGATCCCCATTGTCTTCCCGTTGGTTGTCGACTTGGTTGACCCAGATCTCCATCTCTCTCTCTTTCAAACAAAATACATAACATGCAACAAAAGTCATATGCATTTTATATGTCGGTATATACTTGCGAAAAGATATTGGTACGAACAATCGACTTTGATCTACTTGACACTGTGTGGTTCAAATATACATTGTCGTTAGTTAAGTAAATGATTCATCACCGTTTTCAACCTATTGGCCATTAAAATAATAACTGACATTAAATAACTTGCCTTTTTGTCGCAGACTTTATGGTATTTGAAAATTAAACTGACTGCAGCAGGTGACAACAGTGATATTATTCAGCGTCCTAGGATATCATCCCTGTGGGATTTTAGATTTACTATATGATCAGTGGTTTAATGTTATCATTGGTTAGTACCACTGTGATGCTGGCATTTTCATTAATGATCTCGTGTTTGCGCGATACTCAACGAGTCTATTAGAAACAAATTGACATGAAAGCTAAACTAGAATGGAACAGCAGAAACAACAATGAAATCATATTATGGATGAATATACAGATTTTGTGTCTTTATATGTTGGTCTGTGTACTTTAGCATGCCTGCTTGTCTTTCAGGAAAGCCTTGTCAGATCAGATACTGACCAGAACCAAGCTGATCAGTCGCTTTACATAAAAAGGAGAAATGTTCGATTTTTGGCGTCATTCTGAAAAAACGTGTCACTGCAAACCATTTTAAAGGTCTACAAGATGTTGTCTTTAGGAGTCCAGTGAGTATCTTAGGGGTCCAGTGAGTGTCTTTAGGGGTCCAGTGAGTGTCTTTAGGAGTCCAGTGAGTGTCTTTAGGGGTCCAGTGAGTGTTTTTAGGAGTCCAGTGAGTGTCTTAAGGGGTCCAGTCAAACTTTTTTCTTCTTTCTATTATGCTTCAATGCAATGGGAAATAAGCGTATATTCCCTTGTTTCAGTGGTATTTCAGATAATGAAGAAAGAATGCATGTGACAGCTTGTACTAGAAACGAATGTGCATTTCATATATATTACTGTTTGTTTTGTACTATTCGTCATTCTGAGAAACGAATGTGCATTTCACATCGAGTACTATATGTTTAGTACTATTTGTTATTCTGAGGCATACATATGCATGGTTAACTATTAATCTGATTAAATAACTGTTAATCTGATTAAAATCTAAATTTACTAATAGGCAAATCTGAAAAGCACAGATGAACGTTTATGTTGTGCCAGCTTTTGGAATGAACAGTCCACTTATTTTTAGTAACCTATAAGATAAAAAGCTGCACTTCGTGTTTGCGAGTTTTCGTTAGAAACAGTGTGTTCGAATGACGTTTACTCTTTTGAGCTTTCTTTGTAAAATTTATTCATGGTCTTAGAGAGATCAACAATTTTTTAATCTGTATAATTTTAAATCAGAAGATTACAGTTTCAGGATATGCATGGTGATATATCCTAGTATCGGATAGCATTGCACCACATTGGAATATTATTTTGCAGTTGTATGCTTTTCCCTCAAAAGCGTATCCTGTTCAACCTTGTATGAGGGAAATTCAATTAAATCAAAGGTGAATGGTGTTAAGACAGTGATATATTTAAACTCGGATGGAGCTGGCGTCTCAATACTCAGTCCATCCTCCTTTCGCGCAGGTAGGGATCCCATTTCCAACCCCCAAATTATGAATCACATCGTAAAAAACATGCTGAATACAACACATTAATTCCTGTACTAACTACGCCTTCATTTCACTCCCGTCCACTTACACCCTGCATAAAGTAAAAAGGCTTCACGCAGTTTCTCCGACTAATCCACATTATAGGCACATGTCTCATAGGCTAAAACAGTTGGTAAGGTGCGAAGCACAAGTATGATCATGGGTATATGCATACATATATTTTCTCATAGATAGAGTAAATAATACTTTTTATTTTTGCCTTACAAGGATATATATATATATATATATATATATATATATATATATATATATATATATATATATATATATATATATATATATATATATATAGAGAGAGAGAGAGAGAGAGAGAGAGAGACAGAGAGAGACAGAGAGAGAAAGATAGACAGAGAGAGACAGAGCATGTGCATAATTTTTTACCTATACAATAAGCATGTAACCGGCAAACTCATTTGCTACGTGCAACAATTATCGATTAATCGGTCGAAGTGCTTGAGCCTATCGGGGAAATGAAGCTTTCTGCGTGAAAACAACTACCTTCTGAAACTGTAATATTCTCTTATTGAAATGGTAATTTTGTACAAGGGGTCAACTTCAACAAGAGAAACAGATAAATTAAAAATTAAAAGCAGAATGCAAAAAATACCCTTATTAGTGATTAAGTCACTAATTTGTGCAGAAATCGACATTATCTTAGATTTTTTAAAATAAAGATTATCCTAAGATTTGTAATTGCAATGACACAAAGATTCCCGAGACAGATACGGTATACATCTCGGAACGTTCTTTCTGGTAACTGCAGGCGCATATCGATTGGCCAGGGATTCTTTGTGGTTGTCAACTCAAGTACAGAATATGTTCAATTGTACTGTTTTATGCCCTTCTTGCTGTAAGTCAGTGTACACTATTTTATTCTACCCCTTGAAATAGCAATCAGCTTGCAAACGTATTAATCTATTGATCGAAAACTATCTTAGAATAGAATGTATTCTATTACCTATTACCTAATGTCGAATTCTACAAACGTAACTAATGAAGGCGTCCTGCAAGAGTTGGCACATACTTGCTAGGTTCTCTTAATTAGGAATTCAGGACAGTATATACAGGACGAATTCTTCCGTGATAACTTTTGTATATTTGATATAGAATATAAATTGTCAGAATTTCATAAACGTTCTTACATTTCCACCTTACATAGCGTATTGGGGAATGATGGTGGTGTTACCTTTAATTGTGTTATATCCTAACATTTACATACATTTCTATAGCTAAACCCAAACATATAATTCAATTCGCATGCAATCCCAGTCGCACATGTAGACCCATGATTGTTACTAAATTACGTTTTCTTGAAATGCTATCTTATTTAATTTGTAGAAACAAAGGGGAGATTGGAAAAACAGGTCTAAGATAATAAAATAGCATCAAACGTTACCAATAGGGTTAAACTTTCATCAGAGTCATCGTTTATGCTATTAATTTGCTACATATTGTACCAGACTTCAATATAATAAACATTTTTTTAGAACTGATTAAATCTAGATTTTCTCGTGTACAACTCTAAAAAAAACCCCCAAATTTTCCAAAAAGTCTATTAAACAAATAGTTATGTGTTACAACTGGTATTTCATGTGAAATATCTTTTAGAGAAATTCGGCTCCATTTCAATCATGATTTCCTAAATTGTACAGTATTTTGGCAGTCGCAGAATAAAGGCTAAATATTTTGTATTTTCTTTTAGCAAAAACTTAGTTTATCATTATCACTTTAATTATTTTCAGTCTGGTAGTGGACTGTAATCACATGAAGTCGTAAAGATGATCACCTTTATATATTAAATGCAAACGCAAGCAAAGACACCGTCCACAATATCGCTTTGAGGACAAGAAGAAATCAAGAAATTCCTACTTCGAAACAAGTGCATAGAATAGGAATGGTATAGATATCCCAGAATGCTTGAGTGCACTCAACGGCAACTTATCAATTCTCTTGTTGAACAGTGTAGATGAAGATAAAATCAGAAACGTTTTGTCCATCTAAGGAACGTCTACTATATGAAGAAGCTCACATGACTATATCTCCAATAAAAATGATAGATAATATAGAAATAATTTGAGCTATTTTACAATTATTTCAAAAACACAGTGACCCGACCCGATCCGTAAACATAATTATGGGGTTCCTCTTATTAAAGAAATGTTGTTTTATGGGAATTTTGACCGCACCCCTTCTGGTGCAGGGACTACTTGAAAGGTTACTACGCCAGTACAAAAAAATCTTGTATCACCGCATTTGCAGACATATATTTTTTTAGCTAACGAGTTATAATGTAACGAAAAACTGTTTTATTTTGTGTTAATAGTGATCGTGATTGAAATTTATGTGTATGAACAGGAATCTGAAGACACGAAATATGGCCTGGAAAATTAAGTTTTCTTCTTGAATGAGTTTCCCGCCAGAAAGAAACCTAGCAAATGCCTAGATTATAGTACTTCTTAAAAAATCGCCTGTCTCCCCTACTTGATGACCGTCATATTTTGTACAAGTTTAAAAACAACTTGAAATTTTATTGTATTAGTGGTTTGTAATGATTTTCTTTAGTTCATTGGATATTTAATCAATAAAAGCAAATATAAAGTAATGTGAAGGACACGAAAATGTGTTGATGTTTGGATGATCAAATCACGTATATTTTCATTTTGGATTAAATATAACATTTTGGGATTAGATTATCTTTTTCCATTATGATGCTGAGGTATATTTTTCCAAAATATTTATATTAAGTATTTCTGGGTTATTACTCACAGTTAATTTAATCAACCAACCTTAATTCATCTTAATTGATTGTTTTACAAGTAATAGAGTTTTGAGTTGTGTATTCCAATAAAATATGTAGTCACACCTTTTATTGATAATATGCGAATATCGATCGCGATCCAGTGTAGAACAGTCTGGTAGGTCTGCATGATGAAGACATCACTACTATTCATACTGTTGTGTAAAAAATTCGATTTCCAGTCTGTATTGGATTTTTAAACAAACCTTCTCGAGCGAAAAGGTCATTTTTAAAACGTCTGAACACACAACTGTTTTATAGATATCATTAAGGATACTTTGCGTTTTTTAAGAGATGGTCTGAAAAATGTATCAATCAGACGAAAGGTTTAACAACTGAAGACTCGCAAGAAAACTGTGATAACTACTGACTCAAGGTCGTATTTCTAAACCTTTCGATGATGGGCTAGGTACTTTCTGTTGGCCACGTTGTAAAGACCAGTCCAGTTATCTTTATTTTATTTCCTCGAGCAATTTTCTTTTATATTCCCGAAATATAAGCTATCAAAGATTTCGTGCCAAAACAGTTCATATAATGAGCCAAACAAACCTTATCTTAATTGATTGATTTAAGTGGAATATTTAAGAGCCTCGCGATCAAATGAAGCCCGTGTAGCCACACCTTTGTCGAAGACGACTGAATATTGATCACAATTCATTATAGACCTAGTCCAAAGAGATTGCATGTTAAAGGCAGAGCTATATACCTGCATATGTTACGTGACATTATCATATTTTAGTCTTTGCAATAATTCATAGACTGATGGACGTTAGACTTTAAGGTCTTGTTAAATATTTTGCATCCTGCAAGCATAATATACAGTTCCACCAATATTGGGTATTGTTGTTTTTCATTTCTGCTACAATTAAGTGAACATTTCTAGTTCAGCTCCGTGTCTGACGTAAAACATTCAGCGAGAATAGAGACAGAAATAACAACAAGCTCTTTAATTTGCATGTCACTTCACAGGGGCAGATCCAAGGGGCATATGTATGGACCTTTCACCGATTATGAATCACTTATCACAGACGAAATGGGCCATGGTTTGCCATTGCGCTTTGACGAGCGGTTAATATATGGAATTTATGTTCAAATAGCTGAATGAACTGTCTGAGAAAAGCGTCTATCTTGTTCGCTGAATGCAAGATTTATTGAACATAACATAATTTGATTACAGAGTCAGCAACTGACACTGTCAAATAGAAAGATTACCATTTTCAAGGCATTGATGATATTCAGTTACAGTGTGGCAATGTCAAACACCTGACTGGACATATTTTTCCTGATTCGAAAGGAATACAAAACGTACAAGAATTTCGTTTGACAATCTTTATTTCTGACCTATTAGGAATGAAAAAAATGATGCTTGTTCTCTAAGATACAGTTTATTTTCGAATAGTTTTATTGTAGACTTGCTTTATTGTACACGGCTAATCTCAAGTTTGTTCTAACAAAAAGAGCTTAAGTTTCCGATGATTCGCATGCTGAAATTCGGTACCTATTGGTAATGAGAACCCAAACCCTCTATGGTAAAACACGATGCCCAGCAATTTCTGAAACTAATTACAGTGTCCTAAATTCACGTATTTCCACAGGAAATGCATAAGTACACTTATTGTACGTAGAGACTATTTTTTGAGAGATCGTGAATTGATTTTGTGGAACAGATGGACCAATAAGAGCTAGTTAATAGGATCGTTTGGGAAGAGGTACACAAATTATAAAGCGGAATAAACATTTATATAATGAGGATAGTTTGACTAAAACGCGTCATGTTATAGATGTGCGTCGAACGACTGGAAAGGATTCAAGCCAACATTTTGGTGGAAATTAATAGAAGCTGTTTCAATGTGATTGGTACAAAGCAAGAAATTGGTAAGTATTCGTTGTTTTTTATATCAAGAACCAATATCTTATAGATATAATAAATTGGCCATGTTTAAAGGCGCTTTTAATATTTTGTCTTCCAGGAAGGTGAGCACACTGATAATTTTTTAAAAGTTGATCTACACACGTACTGCCACTTCTGTTCTCCTCATCCTTATTCTTTATATTCTTCAAAAAACTGACCAGACGGAGACATTATCTACATAGAAAAAACAACAAACAAACAACACAAAATCAAAGTAGAAATCAACATGCACAGTTAGATTCAAAGTCATGCGAACAATTATGCATTATAATACCATAAAGGAGAATCAATGTAAATAATAGTGGTCAAAGAGAATTTATGGTATTTATAGATGCAGAACCCAAGTTTGACGATGTATGCAAGTCATTTACAACCCATCCAGACCGACGAAGACTCCTAAAATAGTCTGAGGAATTAATGATTTTTTTCCTGGTCAAAAGGTACAATGAAATAAAACAAATGGTTTTTGATGCGGTCTAGAATAGGTAGTTTTGAGTAGCAGCAACTGAGAAGGAGTAAAATCCCATTTTTAAAATAATTGCGAGGTAATCCTGGTTTATTATTACTGGTCTTTCCTGAAAAGTCTTTACTTACTGGTCGTATTTTTTCAAGCGGACCAAGTTAATATCTGCGTGTCTAAACAGCTGAATAAACTTACATTTTAGAAATTACT